>CM034150.1:652926555-653509284 GCA_019776745.2 Taxus chinensis | reverse complement strand
AAAACTCTATAAAATATGTATGATCATCACTAATATAAAATTTATACTCCCTTAATATAATTATGTTTTCCTCCAGGTGTTTTTGAGAGCATGAGTGTGCTACACCCTTAGTCCTATAGGTTATATTATATATGTAGGGATGACTTGTGGATTACATAATCCCTTTTCTTATCATATAACATTCATATATTTATTAGGTCAGCCTTGGTGTTGGGAATAGTATAGGAAGGGTATGTGTAGGTTGTAGAAATGATATGTTAATCATGATATTGTGTAATTGAGTCTTATTGTATGGTTTGGAGTTTCCCCCTCAAAGTGGATAATTCATTCTACTTTGATATTGTGATCATTTATCTATATTTTGGTGTTCTTTGGTTTTATTATTGCTAATGAAATTAATATCTAAGTAATTTCATTACAAGTGGTATCAAAGCTTTATCTCTACCATAATTGGGTAAAAATACTAATTGTGATGATTCATATATATCTCCACAAATTTAGCAATTTTTTATGTAGTTTATTACATGGTGTTGCGAACTAATTTAATTAATATCCTCTCCAAATTTTAATATTTTTTAACTTTTTATGCACAAGTTATATAATTTTTATGTTTCTTCATAATTTTTCTACCTAGACTGCAATTTTGGAAATTTTTATAAGTTTCTTATATTTTCAGAAATATTTTCAAATTTTAGCTAGGATTTGTTCTCTATGTTTCTCTATATTCAACTAATAAATATAGGAAACCCTAAACCTTATATCTATACCCTAATCCTTGTATCCCAAGATCCAAACCCTACTTCGTAATAGGGGGATCAGCTAGAGACCAAGCGAAGGGTAAAAAAACTATAGGAATGACTCCAAATAAGGAAGATATGGATTTGGAATCTTCAAGTTCTAGAGTATCAAAGGTAGTCAACCAACTTCAAGAAAAGGCTCAAAATATGGAACGTAAGGATGACCTCAACCACGAGCTTATAGTACAAGAAGGTAAAATGAAAAGAAACCTTCAAGGATGGGAAGGTAACCTTAAGTGTGAAATATAACTTGTATGTGAGTCACTTAGGAAGGATATGATGCTCACTCTTTTAAGAATTAATAATGGCATGAATTCTAATTCCAATCACAATGGTTCCTCAATGCACGCACAAATCTAAATTACTCCAATGAAGGAGGATCCTATGCATAATTGGGTGGATATTCTAATCAATAGTGTAACATTATTCTAAAAGTGGAAATTTGTAAATTAAATGGGAATGATCCAATCACCTAGAACAACCAAATGAAGAAAAGTTTTTATCTGCATCAAGTCTGAAAAGGACAAAAGGTGGTTAAGGCATCCTTGTATTTGGTACCAAAACAATTCACTTGGTATCATTAGTTATGCACTCAAAATAAGAAGGATTTTAATGTTACTTGGTCAATTTTTACAAAGAAGCTACAAATTCAATATAATAATAGTGTGGCTGAGAACTATTTTAACCAATCGGAAAAACTACAGAAAATATGGTTAGTAAAGGATTACATTCAACAATTCCAAAGTTTGTCATTGAGATTGGATACAATAATAGATCACAATATGAATGTAGGGTAAATTTTAAGACACCCCTAAATAAAGCCGTAGATATTACTTGGTGAATTTATAAAAATGATGTGGAAAGGAAATGAATGTGTGGAATATTTTTTATTTTTTTGGAACTCTTTCAACTTCCAACTCTACTAGTTATCTCTTGTGCTTCTATTGAACAAATTAAGATATCATGGGTTCCTTAGATATATAATCTTATTTCCTAACCCTTCTACTAATTTATATTATTAGGCTCAAAGAATTATCTGTGTGCATGGATGGGAAATAATGTTATTCCCTTAAATTGTTTTTTGTGAGGATTACTTGAGTGGTCCTGTTAAATATGTGTGTCCTAGGATTATAAAGTAGGTACTCATCCATAATATGATGGTATTGTGATTCCCAGATGAAATTAAGACTTCAACTCCATGCTCATGGGGAAATTGATGAGTACATATATTTAAGAAACTGTCATTATCTTAGGGATTTGTGAGGTTTTTAAATTTTTATTTTTATACATCCAAAACTCCTAAATATGTCAACAACCAATCAAGAAGGCCTAAAAAAGGTTATAAAATTACTATATTCTTTCCCATAACATACAACAATTGAAAAATTTACACCCTAAAAAATTTAGGTTCAATGTTGAAATCCTAATAAAATAACTAAGTACTAACCAATTTAGATGTTAAAATACTATCTTCTATGCCATAACTCATGGAGCTATGAACTAGTTTTATAAGGTGTAGAGTAACCCTAATTTATTCTATTTACTACGATAAATTTAAAGTATAAGATATTGTAACTCATGGAGCTATGAGACTAGTTATATAAGGTGCATAGTGACCCTAATTTCTTATTTTGAATAAAATAAATTTAAATTGTAAGAAATAATAGAGTACAAATTATAATAAATGTAAAGTTATACGTAACATTATTTTTAGTAAATATGAAGCCCCCTTCCCTATACTACATCTTCACAAAATTACCAAAAAAAATTAACCATAAGAACATGTGCACTTTCCTTAACAATAGGAACTGTACACATTTGTTATTTGGTGACTACCAAACCACAAAAATTAAATCCTGAACGTGATTTTTGAAAGTGCATACTCATTTTAGTCAAAGTCACGTTTTTGGCCTACTTTTGGCCCCTCATCTCCATTCAATTAGCCTCTTCAAGAAAAAGAGAGGAGGCTAGTATTTGAAGAATAATAATCCCTTATTTGATTATAGAAGTATAGTCATTGAATTCCAAATATAAAATATACATCTAAACACACAAAATAACATAGTTCCATAACCTAATTTGAAAAAAAACCCTGCACAAGACAATACCTCTAATAGAGGACAAATACACCATATTGATTTCATCCAGGACATAATAATACATCCTCCATACATTGTTATTTCTTCCACCATTTTTTAACATTTATGTATTTTAAAACCATTTTGTTAGAGCCTTAAGTTATATTGATTGGTATCTCTCATAGGATTTGATACTCTCTTCTCTTCCTAAAATCGTATTGGACGACAATCCCATAACTCTTCACTTTTTAGAAAAAGAGAAAAATTTCCATTATCCTTTCCTATTTGAGAATATGTGGATGAATCATCCAGATCCTTTTGATAGGATTAAATATTGATGGAACATTTAGGTCATTGGATCAACAATGTTTGTGGTGGTTCAAAATCTTTAAAATGTTGAAAAGTAAATAAAAATTTGGAATAAGGATGTTTTTGGCAATATCTTTAAAATAAAAAAGAAAATTCAGGAAGCGATCAACAGTATGGAAAAGAGAATCATAGAAAAAGGGATGGATGTCAATGATTATTATTTGGAAAAACATCTTCTTGTTGAATATCACACCATAAGCACATAAGAGGAGACATTTTGGAGGCAAAAATCTAAGGCCATATGGCTGAAAGAAGGTGATCGCAACACCACGTATTTTCATTTGACAACCATTAAACATAGAAACCACAACAAGATCAATGACATCACTATAAGGGACGGTGAAATCAACAAAAAATTTGATACCATAAAGAAAGAGGTGGTAATTTTTTACAAGAATTTCCTTAATGGAGAACCAATGTAGGATAAGGAGGAAAACATTTACAATAAGAGTACCTTTAAGAATCTTATTGACAAGTTTACCATGAAGGAACTGCAAAATAATTTTTTTTCCATGGATAGAGATAAAACTCCCGGGCCTAACGGTTTACCAACAAGGTTTTATCAAAGGTACTAGGAAATATGTAAAAACGACCTTCTTAGAGATATAAATGAATTCATAAGAACATGCAAATTACTCAAAGAGATAAATAACACATTTATTGTGCTTATTCCAGAGAAAAAATGTGCAAAGTTTTTTAAAGACTTTAGACCAATCAATTTGGATAATTCTCTCTATAAATTTTTTACCAAAATGATATCCTCTAGACTAAAACCTCTCCTTCTGAGTCTCATCTTTTGAAAACAAGGAGGTTTTGTCAAAGGTAGAGTAATTCAGGATGGTATTATTCTTGTTCATGAATCCATTCTCTCAATGGAGAAAGCTAAAAAGGAAGGCATGTTAGTCAAGCTTGATATGAACAAAGCCTTTGACAGAGTTTCCTAGAATTTGATAAAATTCTTGACAAGTTCGGATTTTCCAACCATTTTAGGAAAATAATCTCCAGCTGTATTTCCTCTCCTATGTTTTCATTTCTAATCAATGGATCTCCCACATGATTCTTCAAGAGAAATAGAGGCATACGGTTAGGAGACCTAATGTTCCCTCTTCTTTTTAGCCTAATGGTTGAAAGTTTAAGTAGAAGAGTTGCTAAATCAGTTCACATGGGAGAATTGAAAGTTTTTAAACCATCCTCTTTGGATATTAAAGTGGCTAATAAAAACTTCACTGATGAAACTATTTTTATCCTTATGGCCTCAGTGATGGAAGCTAAAAAGCTGAAATCTATTCTTATTGATTATGAAGATGTTTTGGGATAGTTGATCAATTTTGACAAGAGATCTCTCTTATTTATTTATACTCCTATCTCTAAACAAAATAATATTTCAGATCTTGGCATGCCTTTGCTTCATGGAAAAATTCCAAATGAGGTGTGGAACAATCTTATTGAAATATTTCAAAGCAAATTAACTACTAGGAAAGGTGTCATCCTTTCCCAGGATGGAAAATGTATCTTTATTAACATCACCTTGAAAAATATCTCCATTTATTTAATGTCTCTTTTCAAATTTCCTAGGGAGATTATTGATAGAATTGAGAAAATTCAAAAAACAATTCTTTGGAGTGGTGTTGAAGAGCATGATAGGTTCCACCTAGTTTCGTGGGACAAAGTTTGTAAACCTAAGATTTTTGGAGGACTTGGTATGAAAAAATATCATACAAATAAAATAAATATATGGTTTCTAAAATGGGATGGAGATTAATGAAAGAAGACCTACCGTGGACCAGGATTGTTAGGGCCAAATACTTGGAAAATACTAGAAGTAACAAAGGGTTAAATAGAGAGGATCTCTCTATAGGTTCACAATTCATGAATGCTTTGGTTAATTCTAGATAATTGTTGATTAAGGGAAACAAGTGGAATTGTGGAGATAGTAATGACATCTCATTTTGGGGGTATAAATGGATTTCGTAGTCCTCCACTTAAGCACAAGAAAGAGTGGTCTCAGCTGATTGTCCCTTATTCTAGTATGATTATTAACAAAAAGTTAAGGACTATATCAAATGAAATGTAGATAGTAAAAAGATTGATAGCAATTTCCCTTCAGTGATTACAATCTCTCAGACAATATCAAAAATATGCATGTAATACTTAGTGTTCATCATCTTGATGCTAGAGGACACCTCTGATGAGCTCATTTGGGAAGGATCCATAGATGGGTCTTATTCAATCAAAAGTGGTTACAATCTTCTCTTTTTCAATATTCCTTCTTCCAATTAGTGGAATAATATCTAGTTCAAGGAGTTGAACCCCAAAATAAATATCTTTTCTTTGGCTTAGTATTGAGTATAAAATCTTCACTACAGATAATTGAATTCAAAAGAAGGGAAACATATTATGAATAGATACAAACCTTTGCAAAAACTCTAGAGAAATTATCAATCAAATATTCCTTCACAATGCATATGCAAATAAGGTTTGGAATGCCTTATTTAATTTTATGGGTGTTTAAATGGATCTTACCATATAATATTATCTTAGACATGGAAACAATGGTATCCACCCCTTTAAACATATGATTGTTAAAAAGGATATGGTTGTTTTCCTTCTCTCTCATATTATTTGGCTTATTCTGGAAAGATTGGAACACTGGCATTTTCAATAATAAGAAAACATTCTATTAGTAGGATGTTCATTATGCTCTTAGAAGGAATCAAGTAAGACATTTCCAGATATAGGTCCAAGAAAAATTATAATCAGAATGAAGAGGAGGCTAAAATTGTTAAGAAATGGAATGTATCTTGTGTTATTAATACTACTACAACTACAAAGATTGATATGACTCTTATTACTTGGTCCCCCCCCAATCTTGGATATTTTAAACTAAATTTTCGATGGTGCCTCTAATGGAAATCCTAGGAGTTTTTGGCTGGTGGTGGATGTATTTGTGGAGAAGGAGGTCATTTCATAGCTTATTTTGTTGGGCCTATGGGAATTAACACCAATCATTTTGTGGAAGCCTTGGCTGCCTCTTTTGGGGCATCAGAATTAGCCTCTTCTCTTAATTTGCAAAACTTGGTCATTAAGGGAGATTCCATGAACATTATCAAATGTCTTAAAGCGTTATGCTAAATTCATTTGGTCCATAAAAAATTATATTGATGAGGCTATTCATTTGGCATAGTCTTTTTTCAAGTTGTACTTTCAATCATGTCTATAGAGAAGGAAATAAATTTGCTGACCTCATTAGCGAATATGGGGGTTCTTGTTAATAATTACAAAATTCTGGGATCATGTTAATTCCTCCTAATGGTCCAATCTATTATTAATACGGAAAAACGTTATCAATCACGGGGTAAGTGTTGTAACTTGGTGGATTACTAATTTTTATTTTTCCATTGTCTACTCCACCATTCCATATTTTACCACTCGCATTCTTTACCCTCTACATTTTCCTTTTTTTCTTCTTTAATCCCTAGAAAGCTCGATGAATTGGGTTACGTAGGTGAAATGAGCCTAGCCCTCTCACCATGTTGTCATACTACTTATCTATAAGAACTTTGATATAATCATTGTGAATACTTACCCAAACAACCCCTCCTTCTCCTCCCCCCTATCCATATTAAGAGACCCTGGCATCGTACTAGTCCCTTAGTAGCAAGAAGCCCAAATTGGACCCTAAAAATGTTCCTAATCTTTTTACTTATTCCTTGGGTGAGGGTGTTGTTTCCCCTTAGTCTGTTGGCTATGGGTTATAAGGGGCTTGCTAGTAACAAATACCTAGACTGGAAATATGAGAAATGAACTGGACTTGCATAATGATATGCTAACCTAGCTTAGAAAGGAGTGAAAAGTGTTGAAAGATAAATTCAAGGGCTGCAAATTAGCCATTGAGATTGATAAAAAGGATGATCATATGATGGAGGATATTGAAAAAGAATAAAAAACCATTGAAAAAGAATAGGGAAAAACTCATAAGCAAGTAGTGTGATATCATCTCCTTGCTTAAGGGAAATATGGACATTCTTTCCAACATCGCTCTTGTGTTAGAGAGTAATAAGGGAAATGAAAAAGCTAAGAATGATACTTTTATCAAATAAATCAAGGATAAACTGGAGATCCTCAAGAAGAATTTCTTCAAGATCATGAAATACGATGTTGGTGACTGAGATGGTATTGAGATTTGTATCGTCTATATTTTTTCTTTGTATTTGTAGTTTTTATGTGGTATTGTTGTGGTTTTTTTTGTGGTTTGGTTTTTTTTCTACTGTGGTTATGCAGTTACCTCTTTGTTGATTCTTCATGGTGCTCCACCTTTGTTGTGTTCTTTTTTTTTAATGTTTGTATTTAAATATTTTGGGTTTAGGCCCCTTGTATCATGGGTAGGATCCCAATCAAAAAACATTTTTCCATTAATAAAAAACATTTATGTATTTTACATTATGGATATACACAAAATTAAAAAAGGAATTTAAGTTTTATTACAGGGTTTATTTTTATTAATTAACTTCCAACATTAATTTTACAACATCATAATAATGCATTAATACTTTGAACTAGTGACAAAAATATGTTACAAACTCAAATATATAAGGGAGAGATGCACTTGGCTATAAAAAAGTGATATAGGAGATATTTAGGTGCATAGAGTGGAGAATCTAGGAGTGCAGAGACTGAAGATTATTCATTTATGATACTATGACCTTAAATTACACTAGTATAGAACCATATAGCTCAATCGAGATGTATAATTCTATATTGACCCCTTGGTATCGTCTTGGACCCTTCTAGAATTGAGGTCTATAACTTTATGGGTCCTTCGGTGTCCTATAAAATGTACTTCACTATCAAACCATAGTTTCCGAATAGTCCCAAAACCATATGTAATCAACTAAATCACACCAAAACCCTAACCATAGATAGAATACCCTACAAGAAGGTTAGTGTTTTAGTTGAAGTGCAATCCATTTGTTTCCTACGTTGACACTACTCTAAAGAGGCCTCAAACCATGTGTATTTCTCCCCTATCAAATAGCATCTATACGAATGCATCTAGTCTATAACTTAAACCACTTTGATAATGCTTGATAGGATTGTTCTCTTGCCTAAGAATTTGGAGTGGGGAACTTGGTGTGCTCAGAAATGTGGGAAGCTAGACTCTTTGACCTATTTGAGTGCTTCTAAAATGTAATAGTGGCTTCCCTAATGAATGTGCATTATCTTTGGGTATATTTAGGGAGCCTTCAATGCAATTTTTGAGTGTTGCTCAAATGAATGTGACAATAAGTGTTAGGTGTGTAAATGAGGTAATGTTAACTTTCATATATATGGTTCTGAAGGTAAATTATTATGATAAGGATGACTCAAGAGGATGAAAATACACAATAAATTATATTACATCAAAATTGAAGTTATAAAATATTTCGATGCATGACCGTATAGGTCATCCATTATACAACTTGACTAATATGTATGGTTTTGGGTAGTGAATAGATTAGTGAAATCTTAAAGTTGCACTTTAGAAAGTATATTTAAAGAACTAGTATTTTGTATTAATATTAAATAATTTTCAACACATAAGTGTATGTAAATGGGAAATTTAGGAAAGAGATAGTAACATGCACTAAGTTGAGATAAGATGTGATTGTTTGTCTTAGCAAAGAAGCACAAGTGAAATTAGTAATGTCAAAGGGAAAATTACAAATTTTGAGTGTCTACATTTGCCCCACCCCTTTATGTATGAAATGAAAATTACATGATTAAAGGAAAAGATACCTAAGTGATGTAAACACAATTTGTATTTTTTTGGATCTTATTTTTCCATATGTGTTGGTGTTAGAAAACTCAATAATGAAACCTGTAACATATAGTGTAGTAAATTTCCATAGTATAAAATTGAACTGTAACTCAAATTTAAATGTAAAATTTGAATTTTTCATAAATTGAATTTAAGAGATGTAAAACATGGAAAGAGTACACCTATTTTTTATGTAGAAGGAAGATCTTTGTGTTCCTTTTTTGTAGTTGCAGATTTAAATGTGTTGCTAGAATTTTTACTAATGGATTGGGGTGATCAATCCCCAATTTTTCTAAAGGAGAAACTAGAGTATTTGGTGCATGTAACCCAACACCGAATGAAAGGTAGATAGAGCATAAGAGAGAGGTACCATTGCACCTCGTGAAGGAATAATATTTTGTATCAAATTTGTTAGTAACTCTGATATCTTCCCTTTTGAAATGAATACAGGAAATACTACATATAAAGATATTAGTTATTTCTTTACTTTCCATAACTCCACAGACCACACCACTACAGGCGGATCTAAGCCCGATGTCAATATATATAGACACAAGGTATAAAAGAGATGAGTTCCAACATACTCATCCCATGTATTTTACTACTAAGTAAGATTGTAAATGTTAAAATATCAATGGAGAAGGAGAGTAGATCTCCCAAAACACTTATATTTTATAACCAGAAGTGAGCACTGAAGTGAAGAAGTGAAATATTCATACTCCTATAAAATGATCTGAACTATATAAAGTGAGCCTAAGATTGTGCCAAAAAAACTTATATACATGATAAGAAATCTGAAACTGTAGAAGAATATATTGTTTCTACCCCTAGGGAAAAATGTATGGTATGGTCATGAATGTATGTACGGTCCTAAAATTGTTTGTTTTCTACCAAAATTTGATGTATGGAGTTGTTTCTAAGCAATTTTTCCATGTGAAAACCTCTTTCTAAACTTTTAATTCTACTTGTAGGTGTATAATATATCCCAATGAATTCCCCCTCATTTAAGGCATGTGTGATAAATAGTTTGAATACATGGCCCAAAAGATATGTGTCTATGTATTGCATGTATAAGAATCTGTAGGAGAATGTAGAATTTTGAAGTGGTGACCATTGTTGAGAAATTTTACCTATAAAATGGGTCATGCATGGTAGAAACCATGGCACACAAACATACAAACAACCATAGAAAAAAGAACAATAGTAATAGAAAAAATACAGACGTAGTAGAAATAAGATTAAAAAAATAACAATCAAGTGAAAAAAAAAAAAGGAAATAACATGCAATGAAGAATCACATCAATGCATAAAGCCACAAATATGGGATATGCATGGTGTCATAAGACAATCAGGGTAATTATGACACATAAAAAGAAGAAATGTCATGTAAGAAAGGCATATAGCTACAAATATGGGATATCCACAGTGTCACAAGACAAAAAAGGCTCTCAAGCCACATACAATGAAGCAAAAAAGTAACAACACCAATAAATATAAACCATCTATGGAAAATAGTGTTGTCAAATAATGATAAAAGTAATAAGCGTTAAAAGAGAACATAAAACAAGATATGTCCCTAATGTATAAGACATATGTGTTGGTCATGTTAGTTCAAAAAATAGCATAAACACGATATATGTAATCAAGCATAATGAGTAAGTAAGAAGTAACTATAATGAAATAATAGCTCTTGTATAGTGTGGAGGGATGCCCTCAAGAGATGTAATGTAAGGAACCAAAGTATCTCCTATTAGATGTAATGATTTATGTATCCTGCATCAAGCTCAATATACCATGTGAATTTATGTGTTTAAAGAGTATAAGAAATGTGTTATAAATCAAACCATAGTGATAAAAAAACAAATGTAATGTAAAGTGTGAATAAATAAAGTTATGTGTATAGGTCCTGGTTTTGTAGTTTTACAAATATATTATTGTTTTTCATATTATTCTGTATAGCTATGTAGAGGGAGAGGGATAGTATTAGAAGTATTAATAACATATTGGAATTATCACCCTTACCAAAATACGTAGGGGAATATATAGTGCAAGGAAAATATTTCTTGGAAAATAAGGAAGGGATATCTGCATATGTCCTGAGCATTCAAAAGGAATGTAGTATAATGATGTGCCATGATGGATAAGCTAAGTAAGTAGAATACACATTATAACTATAGATTCAAAATATGAACTCTTATAAATGAAATGGGTAGTGAAAAGTTGTTGAGAAATATATAATTTTTTTCTTAAAATAATATCTTCTTCTTCATTAATACACTCAAGATCGAGTTGTTTCAAATGCTCATCAAACAGAGAAGGGTGTTCACAGTCACTGTAATAGTAATCAAGATCAATATTATCTCTATCATCATAATTGAATAGAAGTAAAAAATAGTGGAATTTGTGAAATTAGTCTACATGTTGTTCCCATTAGTGATGGAATTTGTAGTGACAAGAGGCTTGCTAAAAAAACTTAGAATTTAGCTTGTATGTTCCTATTCCTATAGGGATATACATATCATCATATTTAATAGTTGTATTTAGGTAATTACATCTGTACATAGTATGTGTCACCTTCCTAGTAATAGGAATATGACTAAGATTATTTATATTTGGTTTGCAACCAATATCAATATTTTAATTAGGACATATCCTAGCTTGTTGTGGAGATTCAAAGAAGTAGATATATCCACACAATCCATTTTTGTGTTGTCCCTTGATTAGATATTTGTATTCTCTAAATGCTCCAAGGTAGTGTTCAATTATTCATGTTCAACTGGTAATGTTTCTATTTTAATCTGCACAATAGGAGGATGTCATTATTTCACTACCTTGTATCCAATACCTTGTCATGGAACAATGGTAGGAAATTCAATGGGTTCACAAATACCATGTACATGGAATCCAAGTCTTTGTCCTGTGAATCCTTGTTTTTGTGAATACATATGTCCAATCCCATATTGGTTGAAGGAAGCAGGTTTATGCTCAAGTATGATCTTCCAGTGGGAGCAATAAAAATTTAGTATGGATATTTAATTATGAGAGATAGAATGTGGCATGGGTATTCAAGTAGGAACAATAGACTTTGGTATGGCTATACGAGTAGGAGTAACATCCTATGGTATAGATATTGGAGTAAGAATAATATAATTTTTTATGGATATTCAACTAAGAACAATAGAATTTGGTATGGATATTTGATTAGGAGAAATATATTATGGTTGTGTGTAAGGAGTATATGTGTTAGAGTTATATGCTAAAGAAAAATACTTAAAAGGGTGATGATTGGCAAGGAAAGTATATTCAACCCCTTAATAGGTAAATTTGAGATAAGAATGTAGATTGGATGGAACTACATTCATGGTGTATCTAATAATTCCCTAGAAATATATATGAACTAATTTTATTAGGAATAAAACAGAAAATAATATCAAGGGTTTGGTTTCCAAAATTAATAGGGAATGTGATTTTCCCAAGAAATTGGTGGGGCATGTCATTAAAGCCATGAATATTTATATCATATGTAGTAAGATCATGGGTTGATATTCCTAACCTAAAAAGGAAGGATTTGCTTCAAATACTGAGCTTATATCCATATCAATGAGTACACACTTAACCAAATTATTATGTATCATAACTTGAATACATAAGGGGATACCAATTTATATAACATCTTGAGGGGTTATATTAGTGGAAGTAAAATAGATAAGTTCCTTTGAAGAAATATTTTTTTTATATACATACATGTAGATAAGAAATGGAGGTGTTAGGAAGAATTTGAGCATGTTGAAAGGCCTCATAGATGATCTCGTTAAATTTGGGATGAAGTTGTATGAAATCGAAAAAGGTTATGGTAGAATCACTAGAATAAGCCATCAAGGTAGCCAAAATTAGAAGAATAAGCCCTAGAAAAATGAAAAGAATAATGCACCATGATTGAATGAGAAGGGCATCAAAATGAAGCCTATATCAGCTATGGTTTGATCCGAAAAAATCAAGAGTTAGGCTCACCAAATGTTTACACCCTTTTTAACCTTTATGGGTTTTATGTTATGGATCTACACAACACTTAAAATTCAAATATATGCTAAAAACTAGTGATAATATTATGTTAACACATTAATACTTGAAACTAGTGATAATAATATGCTAAAAACTCAATTATATAGAGGGAGAGATGCAGTTAGCTATACAGAGTGATATAAGAGATATCTAGGTGCACATATTAGAGAATCTAGGAGTATAGATACTGAATATAATTTAGTTATGATATTATGACCTAAAATTACCAAAGTGTAGGACTATATAGCTTAATCGGGATGTATTATCTAGTCCTAACCCATTGTTATGATCTTGGACCCTTCTAAAATTGAGCTCTATAAAATTTGAGTCCTTTGGTGGCCTAGAAATGTACTTCGTTGTCAAACCTTAGTTTTGGTATAGTCTAAAACCATATGTAATTAGTTGGATTGCACCAAAATCCTAACCGTGGGTGGAATAACCTAAAACAAGGTTATAGTTTTTTTAAGTGCAATTTATGCACCGCCTACATTAGCACTACTCTGATGAGGCCTCAAACCACACATAGTTCTAAACCTTACATATAACATCTATATGAATGCATCTAGTTGGAAACTTGAAATGATTTGATCATGTTTGATAGGATTGTGCTCTTGTTAATACTTTGGAGTGGGGTACTTGGTGTCCTTGGAAATGATGTTAGCTAGACTGCTTGACCTAGTTGAGTGCTTCATAACTGTAGTAATTGTCTCCTTAATAGATGTGCATCAACTTTGGGAATGTTAAGGGATCCTTGACTAATTTTTCTGAGTGTTACAAATGAGTGTGTCAATAGAGTGCAAAGTGTGTAAATGGGGTAATTTTAAATTGATTATACAATTTTTTAAAGCTAAATTATTATGATAAGGCTAACCTAGGAGGATGAAAAGAACCAACAAATGATATTACATGGAAAGAATAGTTGGAAAATGTGTCAGTGAAATATTGTACAATTCGATCAGGAAAAAATTGTATTACTTGATTGATCTGTATGGTTTTAGAAAGGGAAGAAGAAAGTGAAATATGAAAGTTACACGATGGAAAAGTAGATTTTGTTTTCTATGTATTAATATTCAAAAAATGACACACATGTTAATGTAAATGAGACAATTAAGAAAAAGATAGAAGCATATGCTAAGTGGGGATAGGATGTGGGTGTTTATCTTAGCCAAGAAGAAAAATCACAATTATTAGTTTCAAATGTTAAATTAACAAATTTGAGTGTCTATAGTTAGATCGTGATTATACCAAAAATTATCAGTAAAAAAAGGGTTAGTGGGTCCCACACCCTTTCATTAATCATCACGAAGATAATAATTACAATATCAATATTAGAAAAATTGTAGGAAAATATCCCAACATCATACAATATTAGCTAAAAAATTTCTCCAATCCTTTTAAAACCAAGTGGATAAGTCTTTTGCAACAAAAATAGATCTTCAATAGAAAAAAGGGTCTTTCATATCCCCTTTTGCAGTAGAATATTAAATAAAATTCTTGTATTATATAACAAGAACTTAGTTTTTGTATCTACTCATGTCTTCCATAGTTAGCACAATCTTGATCCCAAGCCATTAAGTTCTTATAGCACCATATTTAATTAAGCTTTTATCTTTTGAAAAAAAATTCCTTTTTTTTATAGAAAAATCCACTCATTTTATTTTAAAGAAGAAGAGTTTTAAAAGAAGGATGGGGAAAGTGTATTGGTACCAAATTATTTTCTCTTGTCCATTGGAGAATATTTTTTAATAGATTTGATAACCTTATAGGAGAGGACCAAAGAATCCCATAAGACAAAGATACAACAAAATTTTGATCTATTATTTGCAGTGAAGGAAACTTTTTAGGTAACTACAAATCCATATTAATATAAAAAAAAATTGTGGGATTTGAAATCTTTATCCAAATCATGTACTAAGCCTTGATCCTCCATATTGATAAAAACATGATGATGTAAATAATCATCCCCCTTTCCACCAAGTAGGAGACCTATCCCATTTTTGAGAAATAGACATCTACATTTTTGGAAAAGATTAAGCCAAATGACCAACATCAAAATAATATCTATATAAAAAATCAATCTTCTTAAAATCTAAGTGTTGAACCCAATTCAGTCCCCCAATTGTCAAAATTATTTCCTTCAATAACTCTTTAGATAGATCTATTTCCACATAAATATGGACATAAGTAGATTAAATACGATACATTGTTTCTAAAAGAATCAAAATGCATTTCCTTAAGGTATTGCCAGTATCTAAAAGGAAATAATTTCCCCAAACACGTAAAGGGAGATTAAGCAATCACACCCACACTAGGGTAGTTGAAAATTCACATGCTAGGGGATTAAAATCTTGGAGCTATTGTTATAAGGAAAGAATATTTTATCCCTAATACCAAGTTCAAAATTCAATATCACATTTTATCTTCTACATAATCAAAAATCACAATGAAATATTCTTTGACAAAAGGATAAATAGAAAGACCATTTGAAAATGACGTTTCCAATGGTCATAGATCTATGAAATAAGATCTACCAAGGAAAACTAAAAATAATGAAACTTGCAAATTATTCCTTGTTGGAAATATATTACTTCCCATTCAAATATCTTTTTCAAAACAAATTCCTCCAGATCTAGTATAGGGGTCAGATCACATACCTTAATAGAAGGAGAGGAATAATTATTTTATCTAAAAACTAGAGATCTAGGGCTTGAAATAGATATGACAATGTATAATAATGTATTATAAGGGTAAGTCTTCATTTGGGAGGCACTGATATAAGGAGGAGAGGAATAAGACTTTGATCTAGAAACCCTATATCTACGGTTTCAGATTGAAATGACAACAAACAAGAATGTATTAGAACATTTGGGAGGAACTAATAGAAGGAGGACAAGAATAACTATTTAATCTAAAAAACCCTAGATCTAGGGCTTGAACAAGAAATGAACATATCTAATAATCGATTAGAAGGTTTAGTCCTTATTTGGGACATGCCTCTGCAACTAAGAGATCCCTAAAGTGAAGCATTACTAGTTATGTTGGTGGAATAAGTTCTCACATAACATACAAGATGGAAATCAGAAGATGAAACATCTATAGGAGAGAAAGAAATGACAAGATTCATTTGTAGTAAATTCAACTAGGTCAGGGACTAAGATAAAAAAAAATGTTGCTACCTATCATAGCTGAAATTTTGATGATGCAACTGGAATTTCATGATTACACCCAAAATTAAACAGGATGTGAAGTTCTTATTTAAAATTTGAATTAGGTTTATAAATAAGAAATATATTTCATATTAATTAATTTAATATTAGTATACAAATAAGAATATATCTATATTAGCAATTTGTAAGATAGAACCATAAGAACATGTGTTAAATAGAAGAAGACACAAAAGGAGAGATGCACTTAGTTATTATCCTTCTCTAAAAGTTTATATGGTTTTAGAAGAGGGATGAAAGGACTAGAAATTATTTCCATATGCTTCATTTTGTTTTGGTGGTACAAGATCAACAAGGGTGAGAACATTGGTTATGTATGGAACCATTTGGTGATTTTGTACCTACCTAGTAGTTATGTACAATGAACTACTAACATTCTATAACTTTATGTATATTTGTGAGATGTTGAAGTGTTCCTTCTTGTGAAACCCTAGTTCTTGAAAATTTGTGAAACCCTATGTATGATTTGAAAGAACTTCAAACCTTAACCATGGATAAAAATCTTATAAAAAGGTCAGCATTTAGGTTGAATTACCCTAACCATGCATTTATTACATTGGAATCACTCTGAATAGGCCTGAAATTGCACATATTTCTCAACATATAGATGTGATATATCTATGCACACAACTATCTTTGATAACATGTTCACTTTATAATGATTTATAAATGGCTTAGCATTCTTGTGCTTGAGTTATCTTAAGAGGATTATGACTTTGGAAGATAAAATCTTTAACATGGTTTGGAGTGCTTCAAACCTATGTGGGGGGTTATTTCTAACGTCTGTTGTTTCTTTATGGAAATTTAAAAGAGATTTGATTTTTTTAGATATCTATTTATTTTAGGATTACTTGTAAGTGATAAGGGATTAAATGAGTACATTTGGCTTACTTATATAGTATTTTATAGGTGTAATTTCACACTAAGGTGGAGCTATATGAAAATTAACAACCCATAAAAGATAACATATTGATAAAATGACCTTTTGGTGACTTGAGATGAAATCATCCATTTCAAACCAAATTTTTTAGAGGTTTGGTCTATGTTTGAAGGTCTCATGCGAGTAGAGTGTGTCATGCTGGAAGGTTCTAGGAAAACTACTTGGGAGTGATAAACTACTATAGATTCATGCAATAATTTTTTTGAGGGACTAAGAAGTGTAATGAGGAGATACAGTAATGTTATATGGATAAGGATAAGAAATTGAGATTGAAATGTGTGCACAATTCATGATGTAGATCAAGTAATAAATTACTAAATTTAGATGTCTACATTTCCTTCCCCCTTTAAGATGGGAAATGAAATTTGTTTTCTTAAAGGAAAAGATACTTGAGTGTGTAGAATTTTTATTTTATTTTATCAAGGTGCTTGATTTACTTGAATGTAGACATAATATCCATAGTGAAAGCTAACAAAAAAAGTGTAGTCAATGTCTATAACAAGAATTGATTTTTAACTTAGATTTGAAAATGTATTTCAAACTTGAAATTTGAAATTAAAACTTGTAAATTTGGAAGTGAAGGAAGCAAGGAAGGGTTAGAATTTTTTCTCTTATCAAGAGAGAACCTCCTTCATGGAGTTCTTGTAGAAATGGATTCTATTGATCCTTTAAATAATTGTGCATGATCAATCCCAAATTTACTAAAGGAGAATCCAAATCTAAGAGGTAATTTGGTGTCACTTGATGCAACACAAAAGAAGGGTCTCACAAGGATTTATAATCATCTCAAGATCCTTTTAGAAATGGTAATTATGTTATTAAATGTCTATACATCCCCAAAACCACACAAAAAGAGTGAGAAGAAGAGTGTCACAGGGAATTACAGTCACCCCTTAAATATTCTACCCATGGTACCACATTGATGTAGATGGATCTAGGTCTTAAATATGTAAAGTAACAAAAATTTGAAAGGGAATGAAATATGATCATGTCATCACTATGTGTTATCCCCATATATCAAAAGTTCAAATTTAAATATAGAAGAGGTGTTCCATGTCCACATACCATGTATTATGGTCAATATGTGTAAAATTGAAAGGGAATGAAGTAGTCACACCATCCCCATTTTCTACGAAAATGTAGTAAATTTTTTTGTAGGAATGTCCCTTATGTCCTTGAACATGTATTAGAAACCTATAAAATATCAAAAACCTTTTAAAAATTATATGTTAAGAAAATTCTAAAATTTCCACTCAAACACTACCCCAAATGAAGTTTTCCATCTTGGATAGTAACTTCTAATAGTTTCATCTCTTGTTGGATAGTTTTTTCTTTGTCAAAATTTCAATCCTAATATGTATCTATTCATATTCCCGTGTATATGTACCCTATCCCGTTCTATTTTTAATTATGTTATTTTTGTGTGTTATTAAATTACACACACACACACACACACACACACACACACACACACACACACACACACACACACACACACACACACACACACACACACACACACACACACACACACACACACACACACATAACAACCCCATTGAATGTATCATCTTTTTAGGTGAGTGAGATAGATGCAATAGATTTCTTGGCTCCAAATAAGTGAAGTGTGTCTGTGACATGAAGAGATAGTAAACAAGTGACCATAAAACAAGCATAAAATCATATAAGAAGACAAGTATACAATTAAATCTAGTAAGGTCACATAATAAATCATTAAAAATGCCATAGCTCGCATACAAGTAACACAAGATTGTCACACACATAAGTATGAGAAAAGGAAACAGAGGCTAAAATAAGGTGCACCAAATATTCACATATACACACACATAGAAATTAACATTAGAAAAAAACATAAAAATAATCATACAAGCAAGTGGGTACAATAGTAGACACCATCCAAGAAGCACGTTATCAAGAGATACTAGTTCTATGCAACAATAGTATAGATTATAAGTATAATGAGGAAGTGAAAAGTAGCATGTAATGAAACAATAACAATTGATAGTGTATAATATGCCCCTAAAAAAGTAAATCCGCTAGGAAATGGACTACTCCAACACCTATCATCATGTAGAGTCTTGTGTATTTCCTGCATTATGTTCAAATACCTCTTGAAATGTGTTAGTGAAATAATTTGTTATAGTGTAGATTATTAGTTTTCACCGATGGTCAAGGGGCTAATCCCCTCCTTCTTTGGTATAGGGAGGATCCCATTATTGAATTTAAATTACCTAAATTTTTGGGGTGGTTGTTAGGACAGGGATGACATAGGAATACTCCAATAAACTTCTAGAAAAGTACTTTTATTGTGTATAATGGAGGGATCCATTGTGAAGGGAGGTAAAGAAGAGTAGGGGAAATAAGGAGAGAGGGTTAATTTTGTGAGTATAATTACATAATTCACATAAATTAACATGTCTATGTCCACATTTAATTATAAGAACACAACAATGTAAGGAATTGACAAGACTATTAAACCATAGATAAAAAGTTTCATAGATCCATTAATCAAGGACACAAATTTCCTTCTTGGTTGTAGAAGATTACAATTCTTGTAAATTTGTAGAGTAGAGAGGATAGAGGAACATAGGTAAGGAGATAGAGGAAATTTATCTTTTATTGTTTTATGTAATAGTGCTACAAATCCCAAAAACATACATCAATCAACAATTTCTAGCCCTTTGGAATGGAGAAGCCATTCCAATTTATAGCATTACAAAAATGTCTTTTCATCTCCTCCCCACATAACTTTTAAAATTTCCTCATCACTTGTGACCTTTAATATTCCTAGGGAATAAAATTGAACCTTCTTCTTATTAATGTAAAATAACTTTTATAATGTCAAATTAAAGGTCACTTAAGTGAATAGACAAAATAGTGAAAAAGTACATTATTAATGAAGAATTAGAATATGGAGGTAGAAGAAAGATGTGTGAGAGAGAGAAGAGTTGATCAATCTGATGAATATGAATCCTTTGCAGATGAAGAACCGACTAACATGAAGAAGTTTTATTACAATCTCCTTCTGTGAGATATGAAAACATTCCAGGGCATTGAATGAGTGTTCCAAAAACATTGTTATGAGATCAATCCTACAAAAATTATGGTATTGGGTTGAGGAATATTGGTAACATTGTATATGATGTAGGAACATCACTCCTATTCACCTCGAAGGCTCAATTCATGTTTGCAAAGGTTGAAAAAATCCATCAATATTTTGGTTTGAAGCTTCATATGTATCTTGTCTACAGCCTTCATAAACTTTGTCAGTAGCTTCTCGATTCACCTTAGTGAGAAAGACATCTCCTTTTTAGATGAATTAAACCATGATGACTCCCATCTAAAAAAATTAGGATGAGTTTAATTATCCAACTAATTGCATCAAAGTGTAACATGTAGAATTAACCTTGAGACTGATGATTTGGGAGACTACAAGAGATTTATCTCTTGTCTTAACCATGAGACAACTTCCCAGCCTTGTAATTATGAAAAACTGTAATGAGATAGGTGGAATATAAGTTGACATAAGTGATTTTAGCTGAATTGCAAGACTTAATATTGTTGGCAGGCCCCATTTAGGATAAGTATTTTTAGTAATTTTTCCCAAATTTCACCTTTTGATGGGTTTTGCTTGTTTGGAGTGCACGGGTGCTAAGAATTCATTATTTTTGGAAAATTACTAAATTTAGACATATGAATCCTTGTGCACTTTCTATTTTTATAAATATATCTTCTCTATGTCGGCTTGCAATGAAATTGGTCTTAAAATATTAGGTTTTACTTTAGGATGTTTTTCTCCATCTTTTGAGGTTTTTTATCTGTCATAGTTTCGTACATTTAAAAAGGTAACTTTCCAGGATGGGAATTTCATTTTTCTCGCTCCCATAGTTAACTCAAAGGCATTTTTGGGAGAATTTCATAAGAAATTTTTTGTTAAAAACAATATATAGTTATAGAGCTATGAACATCTTTTCATTTTGGGACATGGGTGTTCTAGGAAAACTATAGAAACATGCATATGTGAACCATGGGGGCATGGAGGAAAAAACACAACTCTTTGAATGTTTGAAAATGACCAAGTTTGGTAAGGTGAGGGAGTTAGTCATTTTTCTTGTAAATGTTAACACAAGTTTTGACCATGGAGCTTAACCAGGGTTAAAGTGTGGTTGACCTTGAGTTTGCACCAGTGTAATAAGGATGAAGGGGACATAAGGGACCCTAAACTATGCTTTATACTAGATGGTGATAAGTGACATCCTATGGTTTAGTGAGAATCAGATGCAGGGGATGGGAAATGGATTTCAAGGGGCTAAACGGTGGGTTTTAATGTGGTTGGGTGGTTAAATGGTTGAGTTACTTGGATGGGGGTGAAATTTTGTGTCCCCCTTTACACCTATTACACCTTTCAGGATAGTTGATTCTCCAAAATGTGCCATGGGTTTTAGTTTATGCTAGGGGGACAAGCCAAAGTGCTAATTTGGAAGTGTTAGGTGCAAAAGTGATAAGGGGTGAGTTGCAATGATTTAACCAAGAGGGTGGCACAACTTTGTGTCCCATTTTTCCCCCTTTGCACCAAACGATGCATTTGATGCTCCAAAATGTGCTAAGGGGGTCTCCGCCATGAAAAAGTGGGTTTTTCACAACTTAAAACACTTCACAAATCCATCCTAACACCCCAAGTCAACATTTTTAAGTGAAATAGATTCAAAACCAATGTGGGAGTGATTTTTTTTTTTTTGTGTCACCTTTGCACCTTGGGGAAAACTGGGGCTTAAAACCCCCCTCATGCCACTTTTAGGATGTTGATGTCACCCACTAGGTCCAAATTAAGACATCGAGAGTGATTTTCCACCTTGGGAGCATGAAGTAATATTTTGGGGTCAAACATTATATGCTTTTGACTGAAAATAACCTTTTGAGATCATTCCAACCATTATCAAGAGCCAATTATGCCTAGAAAAATATTTTTTTTCCTATTTCATTATTGACTCGAAGGGGAAGCTTTTGTGTCTTAGATTATCACAAAAAATATTTGAGGTTTAAAATAAAATTATATTTCCATAATGTAGAGGGTTTCAATATTTTTCCATTGATTATTATTTTTCCTCCTAACTCCTTCTATAACTCATACAAGTGTCCATACAATTTAGCTTTCACTATTGGAGCCTTTATTCCCTGTGCCCAAAATGAACGAGCCTTGTTCAATTTGTTCAAGTTATCAAAATTTTCTCACATAATTTCTCTAAAAATACCTTGGAAATATTTAATTTTCTCCAACACCACCCTCAAATGATTTTAATCTTCCTTGTAGGATTTTAGGGGGGCGGTTACTAGCTACAAAAGGGGCCAAAATTAACTGTTTATGCCTTTGGAGGAAGTTGTTTTTCTTGAAATTTTATTGACTTCATCAATCACCTCAGGTTCTCTTCCCTACACATTACAACACACATTAAAATATTTCTATCACATTCCTTTAAGACAAAGTGAAGGTGGAACTGAGGATAGGATAGCTAGAGGAAGGGTTCACAGTGACTAGAAGGGGAAATTTTCAAGTGGGGGCTTAGTTTTCATTGCCAAAAGTTTCAATTTTGCATTTTAGACATTTAACATGACAATAAATGGATCTATCTTGGGGGAAATTATAATGTATGGGGTAATGAGAAACATTAGATATCTCATGGAGTATCAAACTAGTTCCTTATCTGGTGGGCCATGGATTCACATACTAAAAAGACTAGCAGAGATATAAACACAACCAAGAAAAAATGAAACAAAAAACACGACATAGGAAGGAAACACGACATAAGAAGGGAAAAACACAAAAAAAGGTGAAACCATGATACAACATCCTAAATCACCTATATTACATGGTGTGGAAAACCCACTATCACCGTAGCACGGATTATTCACTTAATGTTTACCCCGTGCAGAGGTACCAAACAAAATACTTAGTTCTGTAAATCCATTGACATGCTCACTGAAATATAACCCTTGTCTCAATTTCTTGAGAAAGTTTTCATGATTGTTCTGCTAAGTGAGGATATAATTAGATAGCTCATTTCCTTTATTGATTTTACATGTTGTTTCCATTTTCCTCGTTTATTTCCAAATTCATTCCAATTGTTGATTTTCTATTACTACTATAGGAATGATTTTTGATCATACAAAGCTTACTATTTTTACACATAGGCTTATGATATCTAATGGGAATTGGACCTTTAATTTTCATCTACTTCATGACCATTCTCCATGACCTAGTTCTTGATAGATTTTTTAATATTTTCAACATTATCACAAGCCTTTTGGTGTTCTATGTTTCTCAATTGCTCTAAAAAAATATCCTTCATACAAATTGGCTCACCTTTAACCTACTTTTCACTTGGGTGTGGTATGAACATTACTTCATTATCTTGAAAATAAAATGAGCTCAAGGTCGGGCATGAAAAATGAAAACCCATCCTCTTCTTCATTTTTGGCCATTTTAAGCGTCAAAACCCATCTCTATGATGAAAACATCCTTTCCTTGAGTAGAATCAACCTCTAAAGATTCAAGAACATTCTTATCATAAATTCCTCATTGATAATGTATTCATTTTGAATGTGACCAGACCTTAGTAGATTCAAGCACCATTCCACTTATTTGTTTGTCAATGAGAAGTTCTTCATTTTCTTGAAAGGATAATAAGCAAAAGGTTAGGGCTGAAATATCTAGATCATCATATTATTCTTGAGTAGATTCAAATTCAAGATGCCCAAGCATCTTATTCATTTATGCATTCCTTCTTAAAACAATTATCCTCACCCCAATGGGAAATAGAAAGATTCGTATTCACAATCATACTAATTGAACAAGTCTTCATTCTGAACCTTGAGAACATGATTGGAAATATAGGACTCATATGTCAAGAGGTAATCTATATATCACTCTTTTTTATGGTTTACATTTCTCAACACCTCAGGAATTTCTTTGTTGTAAGCCAAGGTTTCCTTTACCTTCATCACAACCCAAATATATAATCTAAATCCTATGCTCAATAAGAAGTACATACTACCAAATTATAGATCTGTTAGGTCATCCTAGTATTTCTTAGCTAGATCCATTATGCCTGGGTACCTCACTCCATCCATATGGGAATCTTAGCATAATGAGGTTATGAAAAAATTTCCATACATTGAATCTTGAAATAGTATGTCCACCTTTGGTTCATCCAGTTTTTGAATTATGTATTTCATTTTTCTGATGGGAAGGAGCTTATTCATTTTACAAATGAATTGAATGATGACATGCAAACCAATCTAGTTATTATATCTCCACCAACATCCCTACATAATCTTTGTCTCAATATATTACCATATGAGGCTAACATGTTCGCCACCTAGTATTTTCATAGTGATCTTCCTGTCAAGAAAATCATAAAATGATACTTGAGCATCCTTGACTTGGC
Source organism: Taxus chinensis (assembly GCA_019776745.2). Lineage (NCBI taxonomy): Eukaryota > Viridiplantae > Streptophyta > Pinopsida > Cupressales > Taxaceae > Taxus > Taxus chinensis. Next base: position 653,484,551 of record CM034150.1, on the reverse strand, counting down.
CAACTAGGGGTACTTATTTGGTTTCCCATGGAGTAACAATGGCCAGTAGTGGGGGTGAAAGTAATATTGATGGATTTAGAAAAAAAATTAGGAATGAGATTGTCAGAGGCACCGGAGTCAATAATGTAATTATTTAATTTATATCCATTGACCAACAATGCTAGATAGAAAGGTTCTACCTTCCCATAAGTGGAGTGTGTGGAAGCAAGAAGGTTATGAGAAGGAGTGGTATGAGGAGTGAAAGTGGTTCTTTGGAACTGGAATTGTTGGAACATGAATTCAATCTACTTCTTTTGATAAAACAGAAAGGTTTATCAAATTTCTTGGGTTTGAGTTACTTAAGTACTCAAATTTGAAATTTTTAATTTTAGCTTTCTTAACATTTTTTATGGTGTTAAAAGGTGAGGAAGTGGTAGGAACATTAGTAATTATAGAGTCCTTGACACGATTAGGATTCTCATTATTAGGAACAACAGAAGCGGAAACTGATTTGTCAAGAGAAGATGAAAGAGACTTACTCAAAGAGGAGGATAAATATTTGACTGAGGTATTCTCGAGCTTATTCTTGGTTGACCATGTGGGAGTGTAAAATGGCGATCCTCCATTTTTTGTTTTTTTTCATAGATTTGTCAATTGAGGATTCAAGTGTTTTGCTTGGGAAGTGGAATAAGATGCTTCTTTCTCTATTTGTGAGTGAGTGAAAATTGTACAAGAGTAACTATTCATATCAATCATTGATTATTCATAATATTCATCTAGCGAGTATTTAAAATACCTACTATTGGCACATTCATCATCTTCATAATATTATTTTTCTAATCCAGCAATTTATTCTCCTTTATCTTCATATATTCCACATATTACATTAATCGGTGAACCTTCCAATGTGAGCCTTCGGGGTGCTCCTACAATCTGATTCTTGTTTTCATTTTTGTATGAGGCATGTTGGGAAAATTACTTCTTCAATATAGTCAAATCATCGACCAAATTTTGTAGAAATGGATTATATTTTTCATCTTTGAAACTCTGGGCCTTATCCTTCATTGAATGGTTCTTAATCTTCCCTGACATGATAAGGCAATCTTCCACTTTAATAGAAAGTTCTTGATCATTTTCTAGAGTATTTGGTTGAGATCTTTGTAGCATGAAATCAACTTTAGGAACTTGGGCATTCAAAAAGAATATCTTTTGATTATTTGTAATAGGTAGAGAACCAGTAGGAATCTTTTTTAATTAACCTGTTGAAATTCTCTAAAAATTATCTCATGGTTCTTTCTTTATCTGAGCCAACTGACCAAGGAGGGCATGTGCATCTTTTGTTGTCTTGAATCTTGATTCAAACTTTGTTTTCATGCCACCCTAATCTGTTAGCAGTGTGTTGTCATTGATTTCAAAGAGATGTGTTTTCATTCATGTAATTATGTTTCATTGGTGTTAAAAGGAGTATGGACCATGTATTTTGATTGGTACTATTAGGTTGAGGTTGCTTGGTTTCTTGGTTTTGATGATGTTTCATGGGTTCTTGAGAAATTTTAATGGATCATAGTGACTTGTAAAGGTGATGTAATGTCAGGAGGATGCTTTGATTATGTCATTCAGATTGTGAAGGTTATTGCAGGTTGTCAAGTGTTCCCAAGTGATGAGAAGGTCAATTTAGGTGAAGCAAACATGAAAAAGTGGCCTAATTAGGAGGCCTAGTCAGCATGTATGGTATGTGATGATGGAGAAAAAGTATGTATGACTTTTTTAACATGATGAGAGAATGAAATGCATCTATATGAGGTGTAGGGACACTCACAAGTGTCTCAGAGTACAAATATGAGGTGAAGACATGGTTTCTAGGTCTACACTAGAACTATTCTCAAGCCCTAGGTGACCTAATGAGGTGTGGAGGTATGGTTTCAGGTTATAAGTGCAAATGTGAGCTATGTAAGATGTGTGGTAATTTTTTTGTCATGTTGGTGAATTTTGAGGTCAGTAATTTTATCATATTGCATGGAAAGTGAGTTTTACGTTTGTTTCTAGACCTATTCCTTAAGAAATCATTCCCTAATGCGGTGGGTTCAACATTTATGAGATTATTTGTAAAAATGTAAGAATTATATATGTTTTTTTCATGTTTATATGAAGGTTTGGTCCAAATTTTAGGTCCTAGTGTGTAATATTGTGAAAGATATTGAGTTTTTACTCTTATCGAGCTCTTAAAAGTGAGATTTTGAGCTTAATTTGGACTTTCTAATGCTTATTGGCTCGTCAAATATCTACATGGTGGTCCAATATCTTAATGGTAGTTGGTAAAGGTTCCTAAGATGGAATTATATGCATTTTTTTAGGATTTAATACCCTAGGCTTTAAGAACAATCGTTAAGAAGCTAAACAATGTTTTAAGCCTCTTACAACCCTAGGTAAAAAGAGATGGGGGAGATATCGATTATACATTCCTAGAATGGATTATTTTTTATAGTATTCTGATTTTAATTTGTAAATGAATCTCTCATATTTCTCTAGTGTAAGTTAGGAGTTTTGGTTGTGTGTGGACCCCACTCAAAAATGTAAGTTTATAAAGAAGTTCAGTTTGTGCTCAAGTTCTCCATTGAACATGTTAACAAAATTGTTTTGTGAGTAAATATGTGAGATATTATACATGTACATGATGGTTTCAGATCATGGTTGAGCTGTTAGGAATTATGTTATGGTCCATTTTGCAAGACTCGTTTCTGATACTTTTGGGCAATTTCAGGTGACTTCTTTACAGAGGTATTTCAGTCTGATATATGAAATCCTATACATTTTTTGATGAAGCTGAGGTCATGATATTTCCATTTTTACATCACAATTGAAATTATGAGGAGATTTTATGTGGTTTTAGTCTTCATCTCTGAAGAATAGTTTTTTACATCTTAGACCTAGTATGTTTGGTTGCTCAAATGGTGGTGTATTTTCATTTTGTTATGGTAAAGAGTTTTTCAAGATTTCTAGAGGTTGATAGTGCTATTATAAAACATTTATAAGTGGGTTTTGAATTTTGGTGAAGGTAGCTTTATCTCAAGTAATTTTGTTTTGGCGAGTAGTCTCTATGAGTGCATTAGGGTTGATTGGGTCCTAATAGAGAATTGAAGGTTCTAGATGATGTTTTCGACCTAAGTGATCTCATGAATGTTATTTTTAGGATTTTTTTAATTTTTATTCATTTTATTTTCCATATTATTTCCTACCTACATGATTTAGGATAATAAGATTGATATAAAATAAAATTAGAAAGCTCATTTGAGCTAGTTGAGAATGTGAGAAAAAGTGCCAACTAGAGGGAAGAGAAGAGAACGTGTAAAAGGTCTTTATGAAAAAAAGAGAGGGAAAAGAGTGTCTGGAGATGTTCTAGAGTTTTTTCAGGTGTTGAAGTGATAGGTGATTAGGCCTAATCATCTTGGTGAAGAATATCTAGAGCAAGTTAACCTAGAGAACATATTTGAAGGAGGAAGGAAAGTGAGCTTCATTGTGTCATCGTCAATTGTTGTAGAAAAAAATTAGAGGTGAAAAACATATTATGTGGATTTGGTTGTTTCTAATTCATCTTGGGGGTTGGTGCCTCCTTTTATGGTTGGTGCTCTACTAAAACTAGGGGGTTGGTGTTCCTTTTGGGGTGGGTGCCTCACTAAACCTAGGGGTTAGTGCTCCTTGTTGAGTTAGTGCTCAACTAAATTTGATTCATTTCTCTAATAAAGTTGTGTGTTAGTGGGTTTTCTTCCCCTTGAGGGTTTCCCACTTACATCTTGTGTTCTTATGTTTATTTTATCTCATTTTCTCTTCTATGGTTTCTTATGGATGCATGCTTAATGGTTAATTGATGAACTTGTTTAAGTGAATGAAAAATTTGATTTCTCACTTATTCACCCCCATTGATTGTTCTTCCAATAATTGGTATCAGATTAGGTCCTTTTAAGCAAGCTTAACAAGCTTGAGGTGATACTCTGAAGCACAAAAATGATGAGTCAACAAAGTGGTTCCTCTACTAGCAAAAATCCTATGTTTGATGGGAAAAATTATGATATTTAGAGTATCAAGATTAGAACTAACATCATGTCTTTGGGATGTGATATATGGTAATTATTTATATATGGCTACCCCATTCCACAAAACCCTCCAACTGATGCAACAGGTAAGAAATCTAGTAATGACAATTCTAAAGCTATGAATGTTATTTTGTATGGTTTGGTAGAGTTAGATTTTGTCAAGGTGACATAATGTACTACATAAAAGGCCATGTGGGATAAGCTATAAGTTATTTATGAGGGTAAATCCAAGGTGAAGTTGGAAAATCTCCAAACCTATAAAAAATAAGTTTGAAAGTCTAAAATGAATGAAGAAGAAACAATTTTTTGGCATGTATAGTGATTTTTTATTGATTCAAAAGTCAAATTAATGAAAAATAAGAATGCAGGAGAGCTAAAGGGATCTTGGAATGAGGTTGAAAAGGAATGACATGAAAAGGGCTTGAGAAGACCTGATTAAGCACTAAATACTTGATCACCTAGTGACTGATACATGTAGGATAATGATTTGATCTCATACCAATATGATTTTATACATGGTACATAATGTAGATGGCATGGAAAAAAGGTTAGAAGGATGAGGTTTGTGTAATATATTGAAGTTTGTACAAAACCAGACTAAGCAAGGTAGGCCAGAATAGTTCCTTGACTTCTTATCATTTGATATAAATTGACAAGCATTGTTAAGATAAATCATAAGAGAAATTTTTGAATAGCATAGAGAGACAAAGATTATGAAAAAATTATAAAGTCAAAAGGATGAAGGACAAGAAATTTCTATCCATTTTTTTGCACTATCTAAAACTCTCCTAAACCCTAGTTGGAAGCGGTATGGAGAAAATTGCTTAGTTATGCCTCCAAATGGAATTATTTTTCCTAGAAAATAATTTGAGTGTGTAGAGAACTCATCAAAGGTCATGTTCATGGTGGTTTGAGCTTATGACCCCACAAGAAAACAACTGTTTTGTGAAGAATTCAATGTATAGGATAAATTTGCAAAGAAACCCATGCTCAAATTTTTGATGAAAAATTTTTGAGCATCACCGACATCTTTCATATATGTACATATAAAGGAGGATATGCATGTTAAGTAACTCTAAAACAATATATGTACCTATAAAACAATATATGTACCTATAAAACAATATATGTACCTTTAAAGGAGGATATGCATGTTAAGTAACTCTATAAAACAATATATGTACCTATAAAACAATATATAAAACAATATATGTACCTATAAAACAATATATGTACCTATAAAACAATATATGTACCTATAGAGTTACTTAACATGCATATCCTCCTTTAAAGGTGTGTTTGAAGTCATGCCTAGCTAGGAAAGTATGTGATTTTACTTAATCTTTGAAGATGTAAATCTATGCATGCATGAGTGTGATGAGTGGTTGAAAAGGAGTCTTCAATATTTCATCTGATAAACTCCAAGATGTTTTTGTTGGTGTATACCTCTTGAATATTAACTTATCTTTATTAAATTGTAAGACACAAACATTTGAGGTTGTACTTTCAACAAGATTGTGATTATATCCTTGATGTACTTGCACCTAGAAAACATTTGAGTTGTAATGGTGTCATGACAAGTGAAATGGCGAGACATGGAGAAGGTATGAGGAAAAATAAATCTTATGAAATTCATGTGCATGTGGGTGACACTTGTTATTGATTACCTCATGAGTTATATGAAAATTCCACTCACCAAAAGAAGTCAGAAATGTATTAATTATTACATGTCAGTGTGTACAGAGGATAAAATGGGTTATTTATCTATGAAGTTAGAGAGTTAGGTAGTTTGAAATATTCCTATGAAAATAATTAATCTAAAAGCCTCTTGTCATAATTTTAAATGATTGAATATGAACCTACCATCAAGTTCAAAAAAAATTATTGTAAATTTGGCAATTTTATGTGATGTTATATTCCCTCCTTGAACGAGCTCATGTGTGGAAAAGTGAATAGATATTGAAGTGGAAGTGTGAAAGTCATTTTAGGATTTCTTTCTTAATGTTATAAATACTTCCCAGTCCTTGAAGTGAGAGTTTGTTGAAAATGAAACTAACCATTCATGAATACTAGATGAAGGTGAAGTTGTGGTAGAGTATGCCTCTTAAGATACATAGAGGTTATTGTAAATCTAAGTGTTGTTGAAGAATCAAAGAGATGAGGGATGATGAAGATAGAGCTTATGGTTGTATGTGATAGTTAGTTGAGAGATAATATGCAAAGTAAAAGAATGAATTGTTGATGACAATCGTTGAAGAGGTTTAAGGACATGAAAAATAGGTGGACCTAGGAGAGGAAGAAATACATAAATGAATGAAAGTTTATTGTAGTTTGAATACATGAGAAAGTAAGGGCTTGAAAGGGTAATCCAAGGAGAGGTTCTTGACAATAATGAGTGGGTAAAGAGGTTTTGCATGAAAGATATTTTGAAGTAGGTGAAGAGGATAAGAAAAGAGATGAATCAAGGTGAGAAGGAGAGTGAAAAGAGAAGGAAGATGAGGTGAACAAGTGATCACAATTTATCGTGGGAGAAAAATAAAGAAAAGTGATCAAAACATCATGAAGAAGACTAAGTGGTGGCTTTAACAGACAGGGAGGTGAAGCTTCCTTATAAGTGGCAGCTTAAAAAATATCAAGTAAAATCTTGATTAAAGTTTTGGGAGGTGTGGCTTGTAGAAGGTCAAGTGGTAGATTGACTAAATTTTGGAGTTGTAGTTTCATGCTGAGCGGATTCTCAATAATGAAATCACGGTTACATTTACAAGACATTTTTTCCAAGTTAGTTCATTAGTTTCAGTTAGTTTTTCTTCCTTGAAGGGTTTCCCACATTAAATCACATCTCTCTCTATATGTTCTCTTGTTGATTTCTTGTGAGTGATGTTGTGGTTTCATCATAAAAAATTTAAGTAAATTGAACTATCTCTCAAGTTTGAATTAACGTTAATTTACCCCCTGTGTGTAAGTGTTTGTTTCTAACTAATGCTAAATATGAATGGAAGACTAACACCTAAATAGTATTGATTAGCAAGAATTAAACAAACAATCTAAGCACAATCATGATAAGAATTAATCAAGGGTTAGATGCTAACATCTATCAATAAAACTAAGAAATCAACAATGCTAAGTATCTAAATAACCTCTATTCTTTAACAACATCAAATGAAAGAACCTAGGTAGGTTCCATGGCTATCAAAAATAGTTTTCCTTAATGTTCCAAGAACCTAGGCATGGGGGCTAATCAAATTTGGGCTACAAGACCCTTTTGACACCTCCCATATGACCCAAGCACTTTAAGAAAGAGGCTTAACTCTTCACGATGATGAACTCTCAAGAAAACAAGGTGCAAGCTCTTAGTCTCTTTGCTATATGCTTTGCATTTACTCTCTAAGGAGTTTTAGGTGTAAGTAAAAAGGTAGGTGGAGGGCTCTTTATATAGCCCAAAGGATAAAGGATTTAACACATCCTCATGAATGTGGGATAAAGGTAAAAGATGATTAGGAATGGATAAGCTTGCTTTATTAAAGGTAACCTTACTTTAGAAGGGTTTAATGCATGTTTAGCAAGTCATGGGAGTTGGGGGGTGTTTTAATTAATCAAAGGTGATTAACTAATAGGTAGGTATAAGCTTATAGAAGCCAATTAGAAGAATAATAGTGTGATTTTGGCTATTGTGAGGGGATTAAATCAATTAAATATTGATTTACTAGTTAAATGAAGGGGAAGACTAATTAATTAATAATAATTAATTAATCTAGATAGAATAGGTGATTTAATTAACGAAAGGTCATTAATTAGGCTGTTAGCTGGATAGGTGACTTAATAAATTAGCGTATTGTAATTAATTAATGACAACAAGAGGGAATATGAGCACTTTTTGATGATATGCCATTGATTTGTGAGAAAGGGGATAATCAGTGCAATTTAAGTATTTAAATTGCTTGGGTGTAATTATAGGTGTATACACCCCCCACTCTTAGTACCTATAATTTCCAACAAATTTGGTGCATATCTTCTTAGATGTGATCAAGTTGTCAATACCATTAGAGGATTAGGTGAAAATGTAAATGAATTTGTGGTGGTGTAGAAGGTGTTGAGATCTCTCATTGATAAATTTTATTCTAAAGTCTTAGCTATAAAATAAGCCAAGGATATGAGTGCTATGTTGATGGATGAACTCCATGGTATCTTAACTACTTATGAGATAAGGATAGGTGCACCAAGAAGGAAGTAGCCTTCAAAGTTGAAAGGAAGAAAAAAGGTAAGAAGATCTTAGATGATGATATCTTTGACATTGATGATGATGAGTTAATTGTTATGTTTTCTTGGAAGTTGAAAATAGGTTCAAGAAAGTATAAGGGTAAGCTTCCCTTCAAGTGTTTCAACTATGGAGAGATTAGACATTTTACAAACAAGTGTCCACATAAGCATAAAGGAAAAGAGAATGATGATGGTCATGATGATGACAAGAAGTCCCACATGTTTGATAAGAGTAAGAATAATTTTAGGAAGTTTTAGGACAAGAAGAAGTACAAGAAAATATTTTACTCTAAGGAATATTTTAGCTCATCAAAGGTAAGTAGTGATGCTTATGATTCCAATTTTGATTTTGATTATGATCATGAATAAGTTGGAAATGAAGTCTTATTCATGGCCAAAGGATATGGGACCTCTAATAATGAAGGTTCCATAAATGGAGGACCGTGTATGAATTTAGAAGAAGAAGATGTTGATCTTGAAACTGAGTTGATGTGTATTCAAGAATAATTGAAGCATGTAGAGAAGAAGAACAATAAAATCAAATCATAAATCAAAGAGTATGAAGAAAATATTTAAGTTCTTGAGGAGAAGCATTAGAATGATACCAATGAATATAATAAGATCACCAAATAGTTAGAGAAAAAAATGGATACTATACATACAAGCCTAAAAGCTAAGGATGAAGAGTGCATCAGGTTTGAAAAGGATGTGATGTCTCTAAGGGTATAAGTGAATGAAGCTACCAACAAGGATAGATCATTTCAGATATTTGAGAAGATCTCAAAGGATCTAGTTGATATCTTGGATTTTCATAAATCTACAGGACATAGGACTGGTCTAGGGTTCAAGAAGAGCCTAAAAGGTAAAGAGGTGATTCAATAAGATGCTACTTAGAGTAAAGAGATTTTTGTCCAAAGTTCCAAGGTAGATCAAATTGAAGAAAAATTCAAGAACCATGAGAAGACAAGGTATGTCAAAAACAAAGTGCATCAAGGTATGAAGAATTAATTTAATGGTTATTGTTATAGCTGCAAATGGTTTTGGACATAGGGAAAAAGAATGTAGAACATCATCCAAATATGAGGTCTCATGATATGGAAGGAGTTTTAGTTCATACCAAGCAAGAGGTAAGAATGAATTAGTGTGCTATAATTGAAATCATGTTTATCACATTGAAAAGTTCTGTTTACATTATTCTTCAAGACAAAACAAGAAGTTTCAGACTCCTAGAGTTATAGGAGAAGACGCAAGACAAGGCGTGGGAACTCAAGATTGAAACAAGATAATCTATCCAATTCAATTGCTGGATAAATTTATGGATGTTTAAAGGTTTTTGATCTAAAGAAGGATTAAAATGTTGTGCCACATGTGCCAATGAGGTCTTGGAATCTCCTAAATATGTTTTTCTATATCCCCATGATTTGGTATATCTCTACTAAGATTATTAGAAACATTTATCACTTAGATGAATCATGAAGATAGGGGGATCTTGAGTGGATGAAATGAATATATGGATTTTTAGAGTTACAGTTATGGATTCATGAGGTATGTTGTAAAGTATTTAGTTTGTCATAAGGTTATCTTGCTTTGAAGGATGCATCAATTGTATGCATGGTGTTAAAAGATATTTGATATGTATATTAGCATAAGAGTGTGTTTTAATACCTTATTTAGGTATATGTCAGTCTATTACAGTTGATAATGTATGAATGTTAGTGTCTTAAGACCTCATTCAGGAATGTGATGCTCATGATGGACTATGTGAGCTATGTGGAGACCTAATTAGTCATCTGATAGTCAATAAACTGAGTTCTTAAGTATGGTTGATGGCCTGACAAGTGATGGTAGACATAAAATTTGTATGAATATGGTTTGAAAAGGTATGTTCATAGTGTTTTTTTTTCCTTGAGAAGAGTATGAAGGGTTGCAAGGAGCTTAATAGTCTTGAATCATGAGTGATGCATGAGTTATCTTGGAATAATGATTGTATGACCTTATTTAGGTTTGTGAAAATATTGGGATGTAGAATAAAATTTGGGAAGTATGGTCTTAGGTATGAGCATGAAGATTAATTAATTCAAAGCATCAAGGTGAACAACTGGGAGATAATGCTTAAATGGATGCAATAAAAGGTCATTCAAGGCTTGCTGAGATGAGTGATAAGTTAAAGAGGTTGTCTATGTGCTCTAGGAGGATCCAAGTGGTATGTCAATGCAAATCTTGAGGTGGAGGTGTGTATACTGATGGTACTAGTATGATACAGTTGGGAAGGATAGTCAAGAGGTCTACAAAGGTTGACCATAAGTCTTGAGAAGTAGGTCTATAGGTGTGCTCTTGAAGATAAATAGTTATGTCAGAAGTATGAGTATGAGCACATTTTAAGCAATGTTACAAGGTATGAATTTTTTGATTGATCTATTATGTCATTGTTTTTAAGTTGTTTATGAAGGTATGTGGATGTATTTCAAAGAAAATTCCAAAAGGCTATGAAGACTTTAAAAGATGACCACAAGTGGATTGGTCTATTAAGACCAATATGATCTTGAGCTAAAAGAAGCTTATAATGTTATAAGGACTTTTATGACCTTAATGGATCCATTGAAGTTATTTTAAAGTCATAACCAAAAAAATAGTTGCAAAGCAATCTAGGTTTGAAGGTTTGTGTTGATTATTTAAATTTTAATGAACCTTAAAATAAGAAGAAGAAATTTATGACATAGTATGATTCTTTCTAGCAAAGATTTAAGACTTGATAAGGTCCTTTGGAGCTTGAAGATGTGTTATAAACTATAAGAGATGAAAAATTTGTTCTTTAAGATGGTTTGTAGGTTGAGTCAATCAGGTATGATTGTGTTATTTGAGTGATTTTTATCATACATATGTAGTCAATTAAGGGTTTCCCAGCTCTATTTTGATAAATTCAATATCTTGATATCTTTGAGGTATCAAGAAGTAGTTAAGAATATTTTGGGAGTTTGAATTTCTTGGACATGGTATGTAATACTTTTGGTTTGAGTCTTTCATGAAAATGGTCTAAGTTTGTATCAAGGTGGATTTAAGGATTCAAGAAGGTATATATGATGGTATGAGTGTCCCACTATGAATAATCAAGTTTATAGCTATCAAGATGATCTTGTAGTTAGTATTGTGAAGTTTTTTCCATGATTCTAGACTTATGAAATCATGGAAAAGATTTGTTAAAACATTGTGTTTTAGAGGTTCTAATGACTCTTGAGGTCAAAGTCAATCTGATGAAATATGGGTATGTATGATTTGAGCATAAGAATGGGGTATGAAATCTTGCATAGTCTAGAATGTTGTCTCATGGACCTCAAGAGATGATGAGCTCATGTTTTTATCTTAAGGCCTAGTATAGGTATGTGTCAGTCAAGATTAATTGGAATTGTACTTCATGGTATAGTTTGATAGATTAAAGATTCTTCCAAGGTGTGTGTTTGAACTGAGGGGGAGGTTTTTGGTCCCTTATTTATAGTTCACGGTCTGAAGATGGTCTTTTGATCATCAATATTGAGTGCATAATATAAGGGGGAGCATGATCAAGTATATTCTCGTAGACACAAAATTTTGGTATCGCTTCTCTTCACCCTTCGTTTACTCTCTCTTCTCTTTTGAATTGACCGATTTCCATCCTAAATTAAATTTATCCCATATAGCATCATTTTTCCACCATTTATTCCATTGCATCCATATCATATTATTATTTTCCCATAATTAATTAACATCTCATTATCTTACCCTAATCATCCTTAATTAATTCTAAGCCTTCATTAATTTATTTCCTATCTCTAGATTCCTCCATTTAATCCCTTCTATGTTCCCAACAACCCCATTTAATATTTTCATTCACCCCTTGCCTTTATTTACTCCTTTGCATGCCTCACCTACCCATTTCACTTCCATATGCAACCCTAACCCATCTAAGCACCCTGAAACCCTAATCCCACTATTAATGGAATTTATGTATCAAGCTCATCACCTTTCCATCGCCAAAATGGATGGATCATCACGATCAATGGTGACCCGTCTGGGTCACTAACAACCCTATAAAGCCACCCTCATCCCATCCTTTATGAAGGATGTAACATTGGAGACTTTAGCTTTCTTGTGATCTTGCTTCTAGTCCTGAGTGCCTTTGTAGCTACCACAACCATCTTGGAGTCTTCTTGGAGATCTTGTGCCTCCATTTTGGAACTTTAGGGAGACCTCTTTCACCATGCATAATTTTATTCATTATTTTTATTTTGTGATCCATATCATCCACTAACATCTTGTGCAAGTTCAACTATCATCAGGGACTCAATTTTAGCCTCCTCAGCCATCTGTGTTTGTTTGTAGGTCTTTGTTTCAACCCATCCATTTTTGTCCAAGTACAGCTCATCCTTATTCACCATCGACCCTATCTAGTCATCATTAATCTAGCCTCTAAAGCATCATTTTTCCTATCATTTAGATTCTCAACTACCCATTTTCCATTTATGCATCCATCCAGCCTTAGATCCAGTCATTTTTGTCCCTTTGTCATCTTAGATTCATTGTTTTGGCCCCCAGTCCCTGCCGATCTAGTCTAATCATTGTCAACCTAGTGCATATTTTTAGTATTTAACCTTAGATATATAATTTTCTTACATCCTTTCTATTTCATCCTGTTCCATATCTTCTGCAGGTCTTTGTTAATCATTCCAGTGTTGTGCCAATCTCAGATCTGCCATTAGAGCTTTCTGATCTACATTTTATTTCATTGTTCTAGTCCACCTACCCTAGTCACCGTTGAATGGCCCTCTGTAGTCTTTAGGTCACTATCAATCAAGCCAGGTTTGGTTCATTTTGTGTTTATCTAGATCAGATATGTATTTCCTTTACATATCTACATTTCAGTATTATGTTTATTTAAGATTTACTGCATACTCTTTAGATCCATTATAATATTTCTTTTTTATCTTATCTACTGTAGGGTTGACATCCATCCTAGGAAGCTCACACTTCTCGGGACCAACTTATTTGGGAAACCATCCATATATCTACTAATCCATTTTTCAATTAGTCTTATTTGTTGTGTAGGTTACCAAGCTCGAAGCAGAGAGGGAGTTCATCTTTGTGCTCCTTCACATCATCATTTCATCCCAAGATACCATAAACCCTTCATATTTTGAGTGCTTCATTTTATTTAGTACTAGTTCACTAATTTGATTAGGAAAAATGAAATTTGTCCAAAATTTCCTACATTATGAAACTTTGTGTTGCAAGGAGATGTGATTCAATAATATTCCTGAAAATTTATTTGACTGTTTTGAGGATTTTTTTTGTCAGATTTCGTGAAGAAGTCTTTGCACTGAGGAGGATTTTAAAAATCCTAAGAAAGGTATGGAAATTTGTTAATCCATTTTAGTATGTCTGAGCATCCCATGATGGTGTGTTATTTTAAGAATAATAACATGTGAGATATCCTTAGGGGGGAGCTCCGAGTTTTGATTTGCAAGAAAGAAGATGATGGTACAAGTTTGTATCTGATGAGTTAGAACAAGAAATAAGAGTTCATTTACTCCATGAAAAGGTTATGATATGTTTAGAAGTAATAACTTAAGGTTGAAGTATTGTTTCTCAAGAATGAAGGTAAGTAATTTGGAATCAGTTTTTGAAAGTCATGCATTTGCTAAAGCGGGACAGAGTTTCTCAAAGAGTCAAAATCAAAGTTGAAGATGAAGAATGAATCTTGTCTGATTTGGTTGATGTTTCCAACCAAAAGGTAAGCCTAATGTGGTGAGAGAAGAACTGGAACAAGTTGTTACATGTATCTTTATTTTTCATTAATGTAAAAAGGGGGAGAATTAGCTGATGGCATGTGTGTACCTTAGGGAGATTTTTAGCTTTGTATATTTTTTCCATCAATGGGTTTGACATCGACTAAAAAAGGGGGAGATTGTTGGCAGTGTGTTTTCATTTATGTCAAAGAGATATTTTATCATTGATGTCATTAGGTTTTCATTAATGTCAAAAGGATTATGGAGCATGAAATTCTATTTGTAGTGTCATGTTGAGGTTGTTTGAGTTAGCGAGTTGCTTGGTTTTGATGATTTTTTATGGTTTATTGAGAAATTTTGATGGTTCATAGTGAATTGTAGAGTGTGATGAAGTGTTACAATAATTTTTTTATGATGTCATGCAATGTGATGGAGGTTCATGTAGGTTTTTAAGTGTTCCTAAGTGATAAGAAGGCTATTTTAGGTGAAGTAAACATGATTAAGTTGCCTAATTAGGAGGCCTGGTCAACAAGTATGGTCCGTGATCATTGAGTACAAGTATGTATGAGTTTTTTTATCATGGTGAGAGCATTGGATGCATGATTATGAGGTGTATGGACACTCACAAGTGTCTCAGAGTACAACTATGAGGTGAAGTGATGATTTCTATGTCTACACTAGACTTATTCTCAAGCCCTAGGTGACCAAATGACGTGTGTGTAGGTATGGTTTTCAGCTTGAAAATGTAAATTTTATATATTTCATAGTTGTGGTAAGTTTTTAATAGCATGTTAGTGAATTTTATGGTCAATAATTTGAGCATATTATATGGAAAGTGCGTTTTAGGTCTACTTCTAGACCTAGTCCTTAAAAAAACATACCCTAAATGAGGTGGAGTCATAATTTCTAAGTGTATTTGAGAAATTTTGTCATTGAATATGTGTTTTAAACTTTATATTAAGCTATGGTATAAATTTCAAGTCCCAGTGTTGAATATTTTGCAAGATATTGAAGTTTTTTTCCCTTATCAAGTTCTTAGAAGTGAGATTTTGAGCTTAATATTGACTTTCTAATGCTCGTTATCTTGTGAAATATCTGAATTGTGGTCCAATACCTTCATTGTGGTTTTTTAAGGTTCTTAATATGACATTATAGGAATTATTTCTTGAGTTAAGACACTAGTCTTTGTGAATAATTGTTAAGAAGGTAAACAACTTTTTTAACCCTCTTAAAACCCTAGGTCAAAAGAAATGGGGGGGATATTGAGTAGACATGATCAAAATTGATTTTTTTTCTATAGTATGATGATTTTTATGTTGTAGAGGAATTTATCATATTTCTCTAGGTAAAAGTTAGGATTTTTGGTTGTGTGTACCCCACTCAAAAAGCAAGGATTATGAAAAGTTCAGTTTGTGACCAAATTCTCCGTTGGACCTGTTAACTAAATTGGTGTTTGAGGAAGTAAGGTGGGCTATTATACATGTTCATTATGTTTTAAGATCATGGTTGATCCCTTAGGAAGTCTGTTATGGTTCATTTTGCAAGACTAGTTTTGGGGCATTTTCAGGTAACCTATTTGTAAAGGTGTTTTGGAGGTGCTTAATTTTTTTATGGAATCCTATGGACTTGGTGATAAACCTAAGGTTGTGATATTTTTATTGGTATATAAAAATTTCAATTCTAATGTTATTTAATTTGTTTTTATTATTCATATATGAAGACTACTTTTGTAGGTATTGGACCTAATATCGTTGGTTTCTCGAAATGGTGGTGTATTTTCATTTTGTGGTCATACATAGTGTTTCAATATTTCTGGAGGTTTCTAGTGTTATTAGAAAATATTTTTAAGTGGTTTTTTAAGTTTATTGAAGGTATATTTAGCTCAAGTAATCTGGTTTTGGCGAGTAGGCTCTTGGAGTGCATTAGGGCTTCTTGGGTTCTAATAGAGAATTGAAGGTAGATGATGTTACCGACATAAGTGGTCTCATGAATGTTATTTTTAGGATGTTTTAAATTTATATTCATGTTATTTTACATATTATGGCTAAGCTACATGATTTATGATCATAATATAGATATAAAATCAAATTAGAAAGCTCATTTGAGCTACTTGAGAATGTGAGAAAAAGTGTGAGCTAGAGGGAAGAGAAGAGAAGGTGTATAGGTTATTTGTGACCACAAAGAGAGGGGAAATAGTTTTTGGAGATGTTCTAGAGTTTTTTCAGGTGTTAAAGTGATAGGTCACTAGGCCTAATCATCTTAGTGAAGAAGATATAAAGAGAGTTGACCTAGAGAGCATATTTGAAGGAGGAGGAAGGAAAGGGAGCTTCATTGTGTCATCATCAATTGTTGTGGCAAAACCTTAGAGGTGAAAAACATATTATGTGGATTTGGTTGGTGTTGAGTCATCTTGGGGGATGGTTCCTCCTTGTAGTGTTATTTCACTACTAAAATTAGGGGTTGGTGTTCCTTGTGGGGTTGGTACCTCACTAAACCTAGGGTTAGTGCTTGTTGAGTTAGTGCTCAAATAAACTAGACTAATTGCTCTAATAAACCTATTTTTAAGTGGGTTTTGTTCCCCTTAAGGGTTTCCCACTTACATCTTGTGTTCTTGTGTTGATGAGCTCTCATTTTCTCTTTTATGGTTATGTTCTTATGGATACATGCTTAATGGTAAATTGAATGGTTAATGGATGAACTTGTTTAAGTGAATGAATTTTTTTATTTCTCACTGATTCACCCCCCTTAGTGATTGTGCTTCCAACACAATCATTAATTGAATGTGATGGAAAGAAATAAAACCATTCCACATCAAAATCATATAATGACTCCACAAATAGTTGAATGGCAACATATTCAAGTCCCACTCCAAGAATGCCACATGCTGTGATGAAATTTGTAATATGATCCTTCAGTAGTTACTTTCCATACCCATAGAATTTTGGAAAGGTCTTTCTTGATCCTTTTGGTAATTCTTGAAGTGGTGGTGTAAATGCTAGTATATCTATGTTATGTCACCATGGTACAGGTATAACCATATCTAGAGGAAGATTCTTCAATGTTAAAGGAGAGAGTGGAGATGTGACTGAGCCAAGAGGTGAAGACTCAAATGATTTCCTTGGAATCCGTATGGTAGTTTGTATAAAATCAGCTTGTTCCTAAAACTCAAATGCGGGATTGTGAAGTACCAAAGTGTTACTTTCTTGGTCTTATCTAGTGAATATTTTTTCTACCGATTTGTACAAGATTTTCCAATATGTAAATGGAAATTTTCATCCTAGAAATGACAGGTTTTTAACAGAAATCAGCAGTAGATTATTATTAATGAGTTTCCATATTTTTGAATTTGTATTTTATAATTTTTTGTGATTTATAAATATCTATTTTTTGTATTTTTAGAGATATTTAAGGGGTACACAAAGGGCACATCTTCCCCAGTGGAGTCACCAAAAATTATTGGTGAAATAATGTTTTGTAGTACATATTATTGGTTTTCACCAATGGTCATAGGGATAAGCCCCTCCATCTTAGGTATAGGGAGGCTCCCATTATTAAATGTAAACTACCTAAAACTGTGGGTTGGTCATTAGGCCGGGTATCACACAAGAATAATCCACTAAACATGTGGAAAAGTACTTTTATAGTGTACAAGGGTAAAATTTTTTGTGAATGGGAGGTAAAGAGAAGTAGCGGAAATAGGGAGAGAGGGTTAATGGTGTGAGTAGGCTTACAAAATTCACATACATTAACTAGAGTATGTCAACATTCAATTATAAGAAAATAAAAAAATGTAATAAATCTACAACACTAATCAATCAGATACACAAATTTCCACGTATCCATTAATCAAGAACACAAAGTTTCTTTTTGGTTGTATAAGATCACAATTCTTGTAAAGCTTGAGAGTAGAGAGGTTAGAGGAATATATGCAATGAGATAGAGGAAATGCTACTTTTATTGCTTGATGTAATAGTGATAAAATCCCAACAACTTACAAAAATCAACATTTGTCAACCCTTTGGAATGGAGAAGCCATTCCAATTTATAGCATTACAGAAAATGTCTTTTCCTCTCCCCCACATGAATTTTCTATTAAGTTGTGGAGCTCAATTACTTCAGTTTAGCATGCAATGGAAACTTGTTGAAAAATACAGTAACCGACATCGGTTAAGGGGGAACTGGCATCAGTCACCTAGGACCGGTAGCAGTCACGTATGACCGACATCAGTCAGGCAAGGAAGGAAGTGGTAATGGTTAGGGCTAACCAGTGTCGGTTACCTATGTGAGGATGTTTTAATTAACTCTCGGGAATTAGATCTATTTTTAGCATTAAAGTATTTCTATTAATTGTAATTGCATGGCTAAGTGTCCTAAGTCTATAAACGACTTATATAAGCATAAAATATAGGGTTTAGAAGTAAGAAAGGAGATGATTAACAAGAATTAGAAAGAACTTAAAAAAATTAGTGAGAGATAGAATTCTTGGCAATGAAGCAAAAAGCATGAGGGAAAGAAAGTACTATACATATGAGAGGTGTGGAAGATTGTAAATCTTCATTGTATATCTTCTCAAAGCTTTGGATAATAGATTGGCTTATTTCTTGGTAGATGTAGCCCACACTAGGTCAACCACGTTAAATTTGGTGTTGATTTATGTCTCTTGTTTTTTATATTTCTTTTGGTAGAATATTCGCTTTTATTTACATGTATGCTTAGATCTGATATATTGTTTGTACAACCAGTGTGCTAACCCCAAAAACTGGTATCAGAGCTTTGTTTGAGGGTTTTATGTGTTGACATATTTACTCACAGTGGGTTTTCTGATTGAGTGGGAGCTACAACCATGGCAGAAGATAATAAATACATGGTAGAGAAATTTGATGACCGAAATTATCAATTATGGAAGATGTAGATTGAGGATTATTTGTATCAAAGAGATTTGTACTTACCATTGGATGAGAAGTCTAGACCTATGAAGATGACTAACGAAGAATGGAATATTCTTGACAGAAAGGCTTTGGGATCTATGAGATTGAGCCTGACAGCATCCGTGGCTTCTAATATTACAGAAGCGTCTTCTACGGTAGAGTTAATGAAATCTCTTGCTAATTTATATGAAAAATCTAGTGCTTTAAATAAATTTTATTTGATGAAGAAACTATTTAGTTCTAATATGCATGAAGGTGGATCTACTTCTAGTCATTTGAATGATTTCCAATCTATTGTAAATTAGTTAAAATCGGTTGCTATACCATTTGATGATGAAGTAAAAGAACTTTTATTCTTATGTTCTTTGCCTGATAGTTAGGATAACTTGGGAATGGATGTTAGTAATACAACATCTGCTAATAATATTTTAAAGTTTGATGATGTGGTTAATATAATCTTGAATGAAGAAATTCACAGGAAGAGTACAAAGGAATCATCATCTGGAAATTATTTGAATGTAGAAAGTAGGGGCAGGCAGAACGAGAGATCCAAGAGTAACAGTAATGGGAAATAAAAGTCAAGGGATAATAGATCTAAATCCAGAAGTAAGGGAATTACTTGTCGGAAATGTGGAAAGAAAGGACATGCAAAGAAATATTATTGGTCAAAGGATAAAAAGAACCAACAACCTGATACAGGTAAAGAAGTAAATCGTGTTGCATCATAGGTAATTCAAGATGCTCTTATTATTTCTTTAGATAGTAGAATTAAATCATGGGTTTTAGATTCAGGAGCTTCTTTCCATGCAACCCCTAATAAGGGTTATTTAAGAAATTATGTCTAGGGTAATTTTGGGCATGTTTATTTGGGTGATGATGAACCTTGCAGTATTATTGGTAAAGGGGAAGTTCATCTAAAATTGAATAATGGAAATACATGGGTATTGAAGGATGTGAGGCATGTGTCAAGCCTCAGGAGGAATCTTATTTCTGAAGGGAAACTAGGTGAATCTGGCTGCATGGTTACTTTTAGAGGAGACTCTTGGAAAGTCACCAAGGGTCTTTTGTTGTGGTAAGAGGTAAGAAGGTAGGAACACTATATTTACCTACCTGTATTATTGATTCCTTTTCTACATTATCTACTTCAGATTCAAATACATGCATGTGGCATAATCGGTTGGGTCATATGAGTCAAAAAAGAATACATATCTTAAAGGCTAAGGGAAGTTATCAGATTTGAAATATTTAGATCTTGATTTCTGTGAGCATTGTATCTTTGGAAAGTAAAAGAGAGTGAGATTTCTCAAAGTTGGGGCAACTAAGAAGGAGTAGAAATTGGAGCTTGTACACTCAAATGTGTGGGGAAAAGCTCAAATAGCTTCTCACGGAGGATCCCAATATTATGTTACTTTCATTGATGATGCGTACAAGAAAGGTATGGGTTTATTGTATTAAATGTAAATCTGATGTTTTTGAGACTTTTAGAAGATGGAAATCCCTTGTTGAGAATGAATCAAATTATAAGTTAAAGTGCCTTAGAACTGACAATGGTGGTGAATATTGTAGCAAGGATTTCAAAGATTATTGTTCAGTGAAAGGGATACGTAGAGAAAGAATGGTTCCAAGAACACCATAGGAGAATGGTGTTGCAGAAAGAATGAACAAAATAATCATGGAACGTGCTAGAACTATGAGGATACATTATGGATTGCCCTTTCAGTTTTGGGTAGAAGTAGTTGACACAATGTTTTATCTAATTAACTGTGGTCCTTCAAGTTCACTAGATGGAGGAATAGAAGAGGAAGCTTAGACCGAAAAATAGGTAGATCTTTCTTTTCTTAAATTTTTTGGTTTAGAAGCTTTTGTGCATGTTGATAAGGAAAATAGAAAAAAGTTGGATGTAAAATCCAAGAGATGCACTTTCATTAGTTATGGATCTGGTGATTTTGGTTTTTGTTTTTGGGATTTAGAGAATTCTAAAATTATTAGGAGTAGTGATATTGAATGGAATGAAAAGAAAATGTACAGGGATTAAATTTTGGTACCCATAGATGAACCGATTGAGAAGTTTTTGAATGAAAATGAACTCTTGGATTTTAAAGAATTACCGACAGGGTTACATAGTAACCAGTGTCGGTTGACCCTTGAATGACACTAGTCAGATGAACTGGTATTGGTTACAAAATATCCAAACCGGCCTCAGTTAGCAAAACCGATGTCGGTTAGAGGTGACCGGCGTCACTCACAGTTAGATTTGGATAGGAATGTCCAGGAGGCCTAGATTGAGTCTCTAGTACCCCAAACTCCTATGAGAAGGTCACAAAGGGTAAGTAAACTTCTAGAAATATTTACACCTTCTCTATTTTATCTATTATTGATTGATAGTGGTGAACTTGAGAGATTTCAAGAAGTAATGAAGGATAAGACTCACGTTCAGTGGGAGCATGGCATGGATGATGAGATGGAATCTTTGTAATAGAACCAAACTTGGGATTTGGTTAATTTTCCAGCATGTAAGAGAACATTGTATAACAAGTGGGTTTACAAGATTAAGGAAGAAGAGGGTAGACAGAAAAGGTACAAGGAAAGGCTTGTAGTAAAGAGATTTGCATAGAAAGCAAGTATTGACTTTGATGAAATATTTTCTCCTATTGTTAAGATGACTTCTATTCATACTATATTGAGTTTAGTTGCAATAGAATATTTACATTTAGAGAAACTAGATGTGAAGATGGATTTCCTGCATGGTGATTTGCATGAAGAGATTTATATGTAGCAGCCACTTGGGTATGATGTCAAGGGTAAGGAGAAACTAGTGTGCAGGTTGAAAAAGAGTCTATATGGGCTCAAGTAAGCTCCAAGGAAATGGTACATGAGGTTTGATAGTTTTATGCAACATCATGGTTACTTGAGATGTGAATATGACCAATAGGTTTATTTCAAAAATCTTGAAAATGGGAGCTATATTATTTTGTTATTGTATGTGGATGATATGCTTACTATAGGATCTAGTATGCAAGACATTGGTGAGCTTAAGAGAAAACTAGCTCACACATTTTCTATGAAGGATTTAGGAGCTGCAAAAAGAATCCTTGACATGCAAATACATAGAGACAGGGAAAACAAGAAATTGTATTTGTCTCAAGAGGATTATATCTACAAGGTGTTAAAAAGGTTTAACATGTAGAATGCAAAACCTGCTAGCACAACTATGGCTGGAAACTTCAAATTGAGAAAAGATCAGTGTCCTTCATCACATGAGGAGATAAAATACATGACACACATACCATATGCTTCAGCAGTTGGCAGTCTCATGTATGTTATGGTTTGTACAAGACTAGACATTGCACAAGCAGTGGGAGTTGTGAGTAGATATATGGCTAATCCAGGTAAAGAGAAATGGAAATAAATCTAATGGATACTCATGTATTTGAAAGGGACATCTAGCATGCAGTTATGCTATGGAGGTTTGGATATTTCATTACATGGCTATGTTGATTCAGATGTGGCTGGAGATCTGGATAGTAGGAGGAGCACTACTGGACATATTTTCACAGTAGGTGGAATGATAGTTAGCTAGATTTCAAGATTGCAGAAGGTTGTGGCTTTGTCTACTATAGAGGCAAAGTTGTTGTAGCTATAGAGGCTAGTAAGGAGATGATATGGATGAGTAGGTTCATGGAAGAGTTGGGAAAGGAGAAAAGTGATTGTAAACTATTCACTGACAGTTAGAGTGCAATTCACTTAGCAAAGAACTCAGTGTTTCATTCAAGAACGAAACACATTCAGTTGAGGTATCACTTCATACAGCAGGTATTGTAGGATGGACAGTTGAATCTGGAAAAGATTCATATGAGAAAGAACCCTGTGGATATGCTAATGAATCCATTAGCAAAGGAGAATTTGGAGCTACACTCCACTTCTGTTGGTCTTCAAGTTTGAAACTTGAAGAGGAAGAAACAAAGATAAGGAAGAATCCAAGAATGATGTTGTACAGGTATGGTGTAGTAATTAATCTCCTAATGGGAGATTATTTATTTGTGGAGCTCAATTACTTAAGTTTAGCATGAAAAGGAAACTTGTTGGAAAATACATTAACCAACATCAGTTAAGGGGGAATCGGCATCGGTCACCCATTACTGACAGTCGTTAGGTATGACCAGCATCGGTCAAGAAAGGAAGGAACTAGCAATGGTTAGGGCTAAGTGGTGTCGGTTACCTGTGCGAGGATGTTTTAATTAACTCTTGGGAATTAGATCTATTTTTAGTATTAAAGTATTTCTATTGATTGTAATTACATGGCTAAGTGCCCTAAGTCTATAAATGATTATATAAGCATAAAAGATAGGGTTTAGAAGTAAGAAAGGAGATGATTAACAATAATGAGAAAGAACTTGCAAAAGTTGGTGAGAGATAGAATTATTGGTGATGAAGCAAAAAACTTGAGGGAAAGAAAGTACTGTACATCTGAGAGGTGTGGAAGATTTTATATCTTGTCAAAGCTTTGGATAATAGATTGTCTTGTTTCTTGGTGGACGTAGCCACACTAGGTGAACCACATTAAATCTGATGTTGATTTATATATCTTTTTTGTATATTTCTTCTAGTAGAATATCCACTTTTATTTTCATGTATGCTTAGATCTGATATATTGTTTGTACAACCGGTGTGCTAACCCCAACATTTTCACCTTTCATCATCACTTATGACCTTTAATATTCTTGGGGAATAAACGTGATACTTTTTATTATTCATGAAAAATAATTCTTACAATGTTAAATAAAAGGTCACTTAAGTGAATAAAGCAAAATAGTGAAAAAGTACATTCTTATTAAAGAATTAGAATGTGGAAAGAGAGAAGAAAGAGGAGAGAGAAGGGTTGATCAATCTAATGAATATAAAGCATCTGTTGATGAAGAACTAGCCAACTTGAAGCACTGCAATGAAAATATCCTTCTTCTGTTAGATATGGAAACATTCCAAGGCATTTAGTGAGTGTTCCAAAAACATTGTTATGAGATTGATATTGCAAACATGATGGTCTTGGGTTAAGGAACATTGAGAGCAGTGTATATGATGCAGGAACATCACTATTATTCACCTCAGAGGCTCAAAACCTATTTGCAGAGGTTGAAAGACTCCATCATGATTTTGGTCTAGAGATTCCTGTGTATTTAGTCTGGAGCCTACATAAACTTGGTAAAAAGCTTCATAATTCACCTTAGTGACGAAGACATCATTCATGGATTAATTCAACCATGATGACTCCATTCTAAAATAGTTATGATTATTTGAATCATCTAACTTATTTCATCAAAGTGTGCCATACTGAATTAACCTTGAGACTAATGTTTTGTTAACATGTGAGGGATTTCTCTCCTATCTAAACAACAAGACAACTTCACAGCCTAGCAATTGTGGAAAATAATAATGAAATAAGTGGAATGTGAGTTGATATAAGTTATTTGAGATCAATTGCAATACCTTCTATTTTGGCATGCGTCGCTTAAGGTAGCTATTTTTATTCATATTTCCCATTTTTCACCTTTTGATGGTTTTTTCATTTTTGGAATGCATGGGTGTTGAGAATTCACTATTTTCATAAACTTACTAAATTTGGACATATGGATCTTTAAACACTTTATTTTTTTAGAAATGTGTTTTTTGTATGTCAGGTTACAATGAAATTGGTCTCAAAACCTTAGGTTTTACTTCAAAACTTTATGCTTTAGCTTTTGAGGTTTTTTATCCACCAGAGCTCTGTTTATATGAAAAAGGAAACTTTACAAGATGTTAATTTTAGATTACTTCTGTAAATTATACATAGAATCAATGGGGATGCTCTCATATTCAACTCAAAGGTGTTTTTGAGAGAAGTGCACAGGTAAAATTTCATTGAAAATGGGTGCACGATTAGAGAGCTATGAACATCTTTCCATTTTGGGACATGGGTGTTCTAGAAAAAATACAAAAACATACATTTTTAACCATGGAATCATAGAGGGAAAAACAAAGATCTTTTAATGTTTTAAAATTACTAAGTTCTCTGAGGTGAGGGAGTTAGTCATTTTTCTTACAAGTTTTAACTCAGGGTTTGACCATGGAGCTTAACCATGGTGGGAGTGTGGTTGATCTTCAGTTACACTAATGAGAGAGGTAAAAATGGTACAAATTGGACACCAAAGTGTGCATTTCACTATATGGTGACAAGTGGTAGCATGTAGTTTAGTGAGAATGAGATGGGAAATGGATTTTAGGGAGATAAACAATGGGTTTTCATGTGACCAGGTGCTTAACTGGATGAGTGGTTGAACAGGGGTGAAACCTTTTGTCCCCTTTACACCTATTTCACCTTAGGGGATATTTTATTCTCCAAAATGCACCATGCATTTGAGTTTATGAGAGGGGACAAGTCAGAGTGTAAATTTGGAAGTCCTAGGTGCAAAATATGAGGCATGAGTTGCGAGGATTTAACTAAGAGAAACACCACAATTGTATGTCCCCCTTGTTCCCTTGTCACCCAAGGAGACATATGATGCTCTAAAATATGCCAAGGGGGGGTCTCCATCATGAAAAAAGTGGGTTTTGGCAACTTAAACACTTCACACATCCATCCTAACACCCCAAGTCAACATTTTTAAGTGATACAACTTCAAAACCAATGGGGGAGAACAATTTTGTGTCCATAATGTCCTCTTTTCACCTTAGGGTACATTTGAGGCTCAAAAAAACCACTTTAGGATGTTGATATCACCCTCCAAGTCCAAATTGGGACACTGGGAGTGATTTTTCCGCCTCAAGAGCATGCAAGAATGTTTTTTTGGAAAAACCTTATATTATTTTGACTCCAAATCACCTTTTGAGATCATACGAACCATTATTTTGATAAAAATATCCTTTTTCAATTTCTTTTTTTGGCCTATTTCATTCTTGACTTGAAGGGGAAGTTGTTGTGCCTTGGATTATCATATAAAATATTTGAGGTTTGGAATAAAAATATGTGTCCATCATGTAGAGGGTTTCAATATATTTTTCATTTATTTTTTTCTCGTAACTCCTTTTGGAACTCATAGAATCATTCGGAAAAGTTAGCTTTCAATATTGGATCCTTCATTCCCTGTGCCCAAAATGACCTAGCCGTGTTCAAGTTGTTCATGTTATCATTTTTTCTCACATAATTCCATAAGATACCTTTTAAATCTTCAATGTTATCCAAAACCACCCTCATATGATTTAAATTTTCCCTGTAGGCTTCCGAGGGGTGTTTACTAGCTACAAAAGGGCTAAAAATGACCTTTTTAGGCCGCCAAAGGAAGTTTTTTTTCCTTGAATTTTAATGACTTCATCAATCACCTCAGGTTCTCTTCCCTGCACATTACAAAATGTTGTAAAATATTGTTAGCATGTTCCTCTGAGTAAGAGTGAGGGTGGAACTGAGGAAAAGATGGCTAGAGGAAGGGTTCAAAGTGACTAGGAGGGTAAATTTTCAAGTGGGGGCTTAGTGTTTTGGTAAAAAAATTCAATTTTGCATGCTAGACATTTAACATGAAAATAAAATTCATATATGTAAAAGGTATATAGAATATTATATCTTTTAAACCATATAAAAAATGCACATGTAAAGTAAAGAGCTAGTAAATAAAGTCATGTTTAGGTCCTAAATTTTTGTATTGATAATGTTTTCTTCTTTATGCTTATTATATTATTTAAATATTTTTATATTTTTTAGATATGTATATTTTGTAAATTTTTTATTCAACCATAAATTAAGTAATCCACATAAATATTATATCCTTTGGGTCCTAGATTATCCATATGATAAAGCTTACGAAGGCAAAGAGTGTTTAATTGTTTGGTTTCGCAAAGCCGATATAATATCATGATGTACTCTTCATCAATATATGGGTGGACCCTATTATACCATATTTTGAATTTCTAATGATTATTATTGAATCCTTAGTTATGGATACCGTCTTGCTTAATCTTGAATAGATGTATGAAGCCTCAAGAAACATAATAGCTACCTTAGGGTTCACATCAATAGTTCATCCTCATAACGAAGATATTGACTCCAGCAAAGAGGTGTGATCACCTTTGGTATCTACATCTTGTTTGACAGGACTATATTTGATCCCCAACATTTGAAAACCCAAATGCAGAGAAGTAACATAATGTAGCCCTTAAAACACATATTACATGAGGAAAGGATTTGACATTTTTATTCGTCCATCTTTCTAAGTGCTAAGAGTCTCAAAATGCTTTTACACACATCACTCTTAGACACACATCACACATACACACAATTTAGAAAGGTGACATGTTCCTATTGCATGCCAATTTATATAGTTGTTATAAGAGTAATGCCTCCTATTTAGGGATACCCCTAATTCCATGTTCCATGTTGTCACAACACAAAAGGGGTCATTTACACTTGGGTACATTGATACTCACATATGTAATAGCATTGCTAGCATTTACATGATTCCTAAGAAAGAAAACTAGTGATCTGAAAACTATATGTTGCCCTATTTTTATTGGTTTCTTACATTGTTCATCTTTGGTCTTGCACACCCTACAACCCAGTTAGAACCTGAACTTATTTGGTGGGGTTTTATGACCTTCAGACACTAACGCCCAACCAGGATAACAACACCCAGGTGTTCCTATCCCCTCTGGGTGCCCCTGACTCTTCCAATTCTACCTCACTCACTCTTATATTGGTACTAAATTATACATATTTCTGGGCATCCATTTAAATTACTAACTTCATTTCGTTGGAAAACTATAATAGTATGTCAATTATGAAATTCAAACAAGGAATCATAGCATATAAATATCTAGAGTTATTGTGTAGGTCAAAATCAATTTGTTTGACCAAAATTTGCAAAAGAAGTGTTACTATCATCACCTAAGCTTGCATCCAAAGGTATCTAAAGCAATCAAGAATTTATCAAGTCTAGTTTCATCCATAGGAAGTTGTAAACAGGGTTGCTTATACTAGAAATTTACATAACAATTGCATTGTAGGAAGAGGAAGCCTATTGCTTATTCCAGGAAGTCTATGCAAAACTATTGAGAATCGCTTGCATCCCGCTATCAAGTACAACTTACACAAGGGCTAAAGACTAGGGCATCATTACGACACACACACCAATTATAATTCACATGGATTATGAGCACTTGTAGGGTGCAACTTACTCCGTCGGGCAAGTTCAATCTTCGAGGTGACCTTCATGGTCAGTTTCCACTCCCCATTCTGCATTTTTTTTCCCAAATGGGTTTGATGTGGTTTGCTGGGCTTGTGCAAGTGAACTTCTCTTACATTGCCTAGGTTACAGGTACCCATCGGGCGATCATTACGTGAATATCAAGTGATAGCGAAGATGAACTCAAAAAAAACCTAACGAAGTCAGAATCCAAGTTTTGATTCAAAGTCACTTGCCTTTCGCACCACCAGTGCCCAGATACAGTCACCAATGCCCGGGCGCCTCATGCTCTCCCATTAGGCACCCCTGTCCGTGCTCTAGTAACTGTGAGTTCCATATTTTACAATGAGTAGTCCAATCGACCATTGTTTTTAGCCTATAGAATTTAACACTCACACATGCCCATATAACTTCCTCATCACTCGAAAACTAGCTAAGTCATCTGATCCCAAACAGGAAACTTGTTTAGGAGTTTTACATTATTGCTTGCTTATTGCCATGGATCTTACTTGTGATATTATCATTTTGTATCATCATCTAGGAACAACCAATTACTTTTTAATCAGGATTTAATTACAATCTTCACCTTTGGTGAACCTAGACTTATTATTAAAAACTCCTTATCTTAGGATCATAAAAACCCTTATGGCTAAAAAGAGGTCCTTTTGGTCTCCTACTTCATAATCATGGCCTATACACGCATTAACCACTCTACATATTGGTCGATACCTCATACAGAATTTTCCAATTTCAGTGAGCTACTTCCATAATCCTCAATATGATCCCAAAATTTCTTAGCCAAGACACTCCTTGCCTAGCCAAAACACCCTACTCCATTGGCCTCGACACCCCTAATAGCCTACATAGTCTTCCCTGACCAAAGATTTGCATCATGTTCTCTCTCACCTCCCGTAGCCACCAATGTTTCTCCATCTTCTTCTCATCTTCTCAAGATAGGATAACATGATACAATTACCATATATCATTCTTTGCATGAAGTGAGGTTCCCTAGCTGTGTCACCGCTATCTAGATGTTAATAATGTCCTGCGACTTCTCCCGCCCATGAGGTTTCTGATATCTTCCTATTCAGTCTCGCTCCATAGATGAATAATTAAACATACACATGATCTATCTAGATCTTCATGCTATCTAACAATTATTTCCAATGATTGCAATGATAAATCTGATTTTAGTACATCTACTACTTCTTAATGTAATATCATAAGATGATACTCTTGATGAAATACATTTCTCAAGAAATTATTTGCAAGCATAGCTAAAGTATGTTGATTAATGGTTCAATGATCCAAAATTTGAGACATGATTAGTGATGATGTTGTTATGTTTATGGAGAGTGTTTTCATGTTAGAGTTTGGTACACCTTCCATGTGTTACACTCGGATATTTTTACAGTGGTCCCGCTCGCCAGTGATTGGGTCAAGGTGGTTCAGGGGGGGTGAATCCCCCCCAATGGGGGCTTGGGGGTGAAGCCCCCGAAGTAAATTTTCATGGGTGGTTTATTAACCCATGGGTAATAGGTAACCGTTATGGGCTGTTTTTGGGCCCATGGTTTTTTGGTACCCATTGTTTTGTAAAACCACATCTTCGGCTACCTATTGATGTACTTATAAATAGATGGACATACAATAGGATTTATATGAGTGTGTTTTGTGAAGGTGAATAGTGTGTGTGAATTCAAGTGTGAATTCAGGAGGGTTTGTTGAGCGCAGCTCCAAACAAGATCTGATTATTGTAATTGTGAAGACTATTGGCTTGTAATAAAATTTGAGCAAGTGTTCTTAGTGTATGTATCCCACATTAGGTAAACCACGCTAAATATTGTCTTCGTGTTGTGCATTTTTCATTTCTGTAATTCTATTCATATTTCTTATTATTACAATTCTGTGAGGAATTATTATACATTAGTTTCTATAAATTCCTAACAATTGTTATCAGAGCCTAGTTTGGTTTGCTGAAGTGTCGAATCGCAGGGAAAGTTTTTTAGTTTGAGTGGGAGCTATGGCAGATGATGGAAGATCTAGGGTTGATAAATTCAACGGGTAGAATTTCAATCTTTGGAAAATGCAGATGGAAGATTACCTTTATCAGAAGGATCTTTATACTCCGTTGTATGAGAAGGTGAACAAACCCTCGAGCATGACAGATGCAGAATGGGATTTGCTGGATAGGAAGGAACTTGGGACAATCTGGCTGTGTCTTGCATCTTCAGTATTATTTAATGTTTCAAAGGAAAAGACTACAAAAGATATAATGGATGTATTAGGGAAGTTGTATGAAAAACCCTCTTCCTCTAACAAGATATTTTTAATGAAAAAGTTGTTTAATATGAAGATGTCTGAGAATAGTTCAGTAGCAGATCATTTAAATTATTTCAATATGGTTGTGAATATGCTAGCTTTGGTTACAATAGAATTTGATGAAGAAGTTAGGGATTTATTAATTTTGTGCTCTTTACCTGAAATTTGGAATAGCCTGGTAATGGCGGTAAGCAACTTGGTTCCAGCTAACTCGAAGTTGAAGTTTGAGGATGTTGTAGGGGTGATTCTAAGCGAGGAAATGCGAAGAAAAATCTCTCGGGAATCTTCTACTTCAAGGAATGCTTTGACAGTAGAAACTAGAGGGAGACAAAAGAATAGAGGAAACCATGGAAAATCAAAAGATCAGGCAAGGTCAAAATCCAAGAGCAAGATTGTATGTTAGAATTGTGGAAAGTCTGGGCATGCAAAGAAGGACTGTTGGGAGCTTCGGGATAAGAAGAAACAATAGGAAGAAAATAAGGAGGAAAATGTGGCATTAGGTAATGTATGTCAGGATGCTTTGATTCTTTCTTTTCATAATATTACTGAATCTTGGGTTTTAGATTTAGAGGCTTCTTTTCATGCTACTCCACATAGGCATTATTTTGTTGATTATGTTCAAGGGGATTTTGGGCATGTTTTTCTTGGTGATGATGAGCCTTGTAGTATAGTTGGAAAAGGTTTTGTTCAGGTTAAGATGCAGAATGGGAATACATGGCTATTGAAGGATGTCAGACCTGTGCCTACATTAAGGAGAAATTTGGTATTGGCGGGGCAATTGGGAAGTGATGGTTGTACTATGATATTTACAGTTGTCTCTTGGAAGGTTACCAAGGGTGCTCTTGTGGTGGCAATAGGTAAGAAGGTTGGAACCTTGTATTTATCCACTGATAGTACTAATGATTGTAATCTTGTGGCTTTAGATGCAAATACAACATTATGGCACTATAGGCTTGGTCATATGAGCCATAAGGGCATGGACATCATAAAGAATAATTTTCCTGGATATACAAAAACAGGTTTAGATTTCTCTGAGAATTGCATATATGGGAAATAGAAGCGAGTAAGGTTTCTCAAGGTTGGACCTATGAAGAAAGAGAGTAAGTTAGAGCTGGTACATTCTGATGTGTGGGGGCCAACTCAGGTATCATCTCTTGGGGGTTCAAGTTATTATGTTACTTTTATTGATGATGCAACAAGGAAAGTTTGGTTTTATTGTATTAGAAACAAATCTGATGTATTTGATAATTTTGTTAAATGGAAAGCCTTGGTAGAGAATGAAATAGGTCTTAAGTTAAAATGTCTCATGTCAGATAATGGAGGGGAGTATTACAGCAATGAATTTGATTATTATTGTTCTAAGAATGGAATCCGCAGGTAAAAGACGGTTCCAGGAACCCATCAATAGAATGGGGTGTCAGAAATGATGAACAGAACAATAATGGAACGTGCTAGGAGCATGAGGATACATGTAGGACTACCTCTTTATTTTTGGACAGAAGCAGTGAACACAGCTGTGTACTTGATAAACAGAGGACCCTCAAGTGCCTTGGATGGCGGCATACCTGAGGAGGCTTGGTACAGTAAGAAAGTTGATTACTCATTTCTTAGAGTATTTGGATGTGAGGTGTTTGTTCATACTGACAAGGATGATAGGATCAATCTAGAGGCTAAATCAGAAAAATGCACTTTTATTGGTTATGGTGGTGATGAATTTGGATTTAAATGTTGGAGTATTAAGGAAAAGAAAATCATTTGGTCTAGGGTTGTGGTCTTTAATGAGAAAGTCTATTATAAGCAACAGTTGCAGGAAAATAGGAAAGAATCCAAGAAAGAATATGCAGTGGTAGAGGATCTTCTGGATGGGATAGTGACCCATGGATCAGTTCAGGAACCTACTCAACAGGAACCCCAAACTCCTATAGTGAGGAGATCTTCTAGGGTAAGAAAAGAACTTGAAATTTTTTCTCCTTATCTTTATTATTTATTACTCACTGATAGTGGAGAGCTAGAGAGCTTTGATGAAGCAATGCAAGTAGATGTCAGTAAGAAGTGGGAGCAAGCCATGGATGAGGAGCGTAAGTCTCTCATGGAGAACCAGACTTAGGATTTGGTGAAGCTACTGGAAGGAAAAAAAGCATTGCAGAACAAGTGGGTGTACAGAGTTAAAGACGAAGAAGAGGAAAGAAAATATATAAGGCCCGGTTGGTGGTCAAGGGGTTTGCACAGAAACAAGGTATAGATTTTGATGAGATTTTTTCTCCTGTAGTAAAAATGACTTCTATCCGAACTGTTCTTGGAATAGTGGAAGCAAAAGACTTGCACTTAGAATAGTTAGATGTAAAGACTATATTTCTCCATGGTGATTTGGAGGAGGAGCTATATATATAACAGCCAAAAGGATATGAAGTCAAAGGTAAAGAGGAGATGGTGTGTAAATTGAAGAAGAGCTTGTATGGCCAAAAACAAGCTCCACGTCAATGGTATAAGAAGTTTGATAGCTTCATGATAGAGCAAGGTTATATTAGATGTCATTCTGACCATTACGTGTATACAAATAAATTTGAGGACGGAAGTTATATTATCTTGTGTTTGTATGTTGATGAAATTTTGGTTGCAAGTAAAAACATGCAGGAAATAAAATTACTCAAGAAATAGCTAAGTGAATCCTTTGATATGAAGGATTTGGGGCTAGCCAGACAAATCCTTAGTATGAGGATAACTCAGGATAAGAAGGAACAGAAGCTAACCTTATCTCAAGCAGAGTACATCAAGAAGGTATTAGATAGGTTTAACATGTAGGATGCTAAACCAATTGGGACTCCTTTGGAAAGCCATTTTAAGTTATCAAAGGAGCAGTGTCCCAAGACAAAGCAGGAAAGAAACCAGATGTCCAAAGTACCTTACTATTCAGCGGTTGGCAGTTTGATGTATGTTATGGTGTGCACTAGGCCTGATATTGCCCATGTAGTGGGAGCTTCGAGTAGATTTATGAGTGATTTAGGTAAAGAGCATTGGCAAGCAGTAAAGTGGATCCTTCGGTATTTGAGAGGGACCATGGAGATACTTTTGTGCTACAGTGGATCAGACACCACTTTACGTGGTTATGTAGATTCAGACATGGCTGGAGATGTAGATAGCAGGAGGAGCATGACAGGTTATATTTACACTTGGTGGGACAACAGTATCTAGATGTAAAAGCTTGACAAGGGCAATTTTACCGATAACCTTACCAAGAGGAATGTAAGCTTATAGTGATGTTTCACCTAGCTAAGAACTCCCTCGTTAGTTGGATCCTTCATCAGGACAAGTTTGGAGGAAATATTGTTGAAAAGATTCATACCTCAGATCCTTACAGACATGATGACCAAGGTGGTCACAAGTTTTTGAACTTTGTCTATGTTTGAGCCTTTTTTGGCTTCACGGCGCATTGGAAGCTTTTGCCTTGGGAACATCAATTTTTGTTAGAGTGCGCCTCCTTAAAAGCCTTTGGCGCATGGTTTTCCATGTTAGCACGTCTTTCGGTGCACCAAAGGATGTTGAGTGAGTTTTTGGTGCGCCACAAGGCGCACGTAATATCTTTGTTACATAAAGTTTTGGTGCGCCAAAGGGCGCACATAGTGTATTTTATTCTGCTTCGTGTCGACAACTCGTTTGATGCGCCAAAGGCGCGCTCATTCTTCTGTTGTCATTTCCTTCCATGCGCCAAAGGGCGCACGCTTTCCCCTGTCGACAGCTGTTTCCATGCGCCATTTCAAAAGTTGGTGGCGCATTAATGACAAAATTTTCTATATATACCCGTGCGCGCCGTGTCATTTTCATTGCATTTTGTCAAGGCACGTGATCGCTCTGGATTTGTCAGCCCCTGCTCTATCATTTTCATCAAGTTGTGGACCCGCTCAAGGATTTTGGCTATATTTAAGGTAAGAGGTTCATCCTCTTTTCATTTAGTTCTTGGTGTGTGCTTGCTTGCTGGTTTTCATCAGTTGTATTTGTGCCTGGCTTGTTTCCATCCTTGAACTTTTTGTTTTCTTCCTCCTGCCTGGTCTGTGCTTTCTTTCTCCTCTCCCTCCCTCTTTCTGGATTTGATGGAAAAGGGGGGGATGGTTTTATTTTGGCTTGGTCTGATTCTATTTTATCAAACTAAGTGATGCCAAGCGTCCTTTCGAAGTGGAGGTTGAAATGTGAAAATGCTTAAGTATTTCAAGTATTCCCCATGGCGCGTTGCCGCGTCATGTTGCACCTTAGACAGTCGCGCCCCTCGGCGCGTCTACCCAGCATGCTGCAGTTAAAAATCATGCACCCCTAGGCGCACCCTTTCGGCCTGTAACACGCTCGAAACCCGCGCCTCCTTATATCCCTTTGGCGCATCTTTTACCCCTGTTGCATCCCTCTTTTATGCGCTAAAGGGCGCACCCAGCTTCCATGCAACGCAAGAGTTATTTGCGCAAGTGTAAAACCTCCAAGGCGCGGGCGCACCTTCCGTTGCAAGTACATGATGTTGTGTAGACCCTCCATG
Organism: Taxus chinensis; assembly: GCA_019776745.2. Classification (NCBI taxonomy): domain Eukaryota; kingdom Viridiplantae; phylum Streptophyta; class Pinopsida; order Cupressales; family Taxaceae; genus Taxus; species Taxus chinensis. Next base: position 653,449,493 of record CM034150.1, on the reverse strand, counting down.
CGCCGCGCCATATACCTTTGGCGCGCCTTTTTTCCATGTTGCACAATCTGCCCATGCGCCAAAGGGCGCACCAAACCTCAATGTAACATGCATTTCCTGTGCGCCCTTCTATATAATGCAGTCTGCTTCATCCATGCGCCATGCGCCTTTGGCGCCAACTTAACCTCTGTTGCACCCTTTTCCTGTGCGCCTTGACTATTCATCCTGTTATATACATTTTTCATGCGCCCTGCGTCCCGAACCTTAAAAGTTCTAACTCTTTCTTCTGCTAGTATTCCAATGGAAGATCAAATGACTAATTCAAGCTTCTTGGATTGGGTTTCGCTCCTTCTACGTGCAGATCATCAGATAAGCCTTAAAGAACACATGTCTACGTCTAGCAAGAGACCCATCAAACCAAGAGGGAAGGCAAAGCTAACAGAAGAAGAAATGAAATACAAATATCAGAGGGTCAGAATGCCCGAATCACAGGCAGAGTGTAATATGGATGTCAGGGATTCTGAACTGGGCCACATTGACATAGAGGAATTCTGGGTAAGGACTCAGAAAGTGACAAGGATTCCATGGATGGATAAATTGATAGGCAGCGCCCTGCACTTTGCCGGAGGAATCCCTGTCAGCGCTGTGAATAACGAGTTCATGATGATTGTTGCACAATCCTTCAACAAAGACACGAGATGTGTCGAGAACAGCAAAGGCGAGGTAGTTATAAACCTTACTGCCCGTCGCTTTGAGTTGATGCTTGGAATCCCTCACCACCGAAACTATGTGGCTGTTAGCCAGCAAGAATGCCTCAAGGCTTGGGAGGACAACGAAGACAAGTGCATGCAATTGATGAATGAGGTCTACCTCAAGAATAAGAAGGTAGTGACCCGGTGGCCTCAAACTATCCACCGGAGTGATTTCTCAGAGGAACTCAGTGATACAATCACCTTCCTGAGCAGAGTCTTCGGTCTTTCAGATGCTCACTACTTCCATAAGTGGATGCTGCGGTACCTGGAAACAATGAATAAGAATCTACCCGATCAGCGTTTCTGCTGGGGGGAGATAATAAGCAGCACAATATCCGAGCAACTGCAACAGTTCGCTACAACAGGAGTGTTCCACATGAACTCCTACGTGGTGTATGCTGCTGCGTCTGAAAGGGATTATCCAGGGCTGCACCGAAGCGGAACTTGGCCTCAGGCCAAAATATATGAATACTATCAAGAGCTGAAGCTGGAGAACAGCATCCAACACTTCGCTAAGATCAATGATGTTTTCTTCTATCACATCATGTGCATGTTGCGGCCAAATTTGACTCATGGCCGGACAACCAAAAACATAGTGGCAGTCACAGAGAAGTGGGGGGCCTTGTTCACCCAGTTTCCCACGTTCACCTATCTGAGGGCGGTCAACTTTTTGGGCGAACCAACCAGGTTGCCAAGGTATGCTGGACCAAAGCTGATTTTATTGGAACTATCAAGACAGCTCGTCACATACCATGAAAAGTGCCTCAAGAGAAAGAAGGGCGGAACTCCTTTCCCCCTCACAGTAGGCCGTTACACATGCTCCAGCTATCACAAGGTGAAGGAGATATTTTCTGAGCTAGAATTGCTCAACCTAAAGCATGATTTCCCAGCAAGGCCTACATTCGATCCTAGGGGCTGTCTACCAAGGGCTAAGCTTGATCCGATTCATGTCCCTCAGATTGAGGATATCTACATTGACGTTCTCCATGAGGTAGAACTCAGAAGAAAGGATCACTCTCGCTTAGCATTAACGGAAATCATCCATTACGGAGTGGCTATTGTCCCAAAAGGCTTCCAAACCACGGAAGACGAAGTAGACAAAGTGTATAATGACACAGAAGGGGATGATTGGCCCTTCCCGGACATTGACAGAAGCAAGGCTCCTCAGACAATCGAGGAGAGGGTCAAGGAGACTATGCGGAGAACAGAGCATTGGTGCCGCATGAATGGGTTAATCTACCTCGGTGTAGATTTTACAACTTCTCCTTTGGGTAATGCACCTCCAAGGTCAAAGAAGCAGCTAAAAGGCAAAGCTGCGGAAGGTGAGCCTAGCACCATTCAGGAGGAAGCTCCTGAAAGTCCTCTTCCTTCAGAGCCTGAACAAGTAATAACCCTGGATTCGCCAGAGAAGGAATTGGCAGAGGATAGTCCTATACGCCCATCCACCCAGGATGTCGGCATCGCTACAACTACAGAGGTCCCTTCTATCCCTTCTTCTTCTCTTCCTCCCCTTCCTCAGATGTCGGCAACCACTCCTTTGGTTGTGTCTTCTCCCCCTTCTTCTACTCTCTCCCCTGCCTCTTCGTCCATCTTCTCCTCTCTCGCTGATTTTTCTTCCTCCATTTCTTCCCTCATTTCCGGGCTCCCTTCCCTTCCCATGTCTTCTGCAGTTGCGGTTTCCCTTCCTCCTGTGGGCATGTCTTCGGCTATTCTTTCAATGCCGCCGCCGCGTGTCTCCACGTTCTTCCCCTCTTCTACCATTGCTGCTTCCCCCTCTGTCTCTGGTCCTTCTTCAATAGGACCAGCTTGGATCTCTCAGCAGCTGAGCCAACCAAAGAGGAAAGTCCCCATCGCTCCGATGGACTTTTCAGTCATTCCGGCTAAAGGAGCAAAGAAGCACAAGCCGGTTACACGCTTCTCCAAGAGCGCTGCAGGTGAGAGAGTTATGGAAATTGCCTACCCCGATCTCACCAAAGAAAAAGAAGATCTGTCTCCGGCAGATTTCACAGTGACCCAAGTCACAATGGGGACATCCTCTGAAAGTCTCCAGGGGGAAGCTCTTTCCGCAGTTGATGCACTCTGCGAAAAGCTTCAGGAAACAAAGGAAGAAAAGAGGCTACTGAAGGAGCAGAATAAATACCTACTTCAAGCCCTACAGAAGATGGGAAGTGCACCTCCCACAACTGCCGCCGAGACTCCTGAGCTGCTCAGTCAGGAGAAAATTATTCAGACTTTGTGCTCAATAGCTGTGTTATACATTAGATCTTTCTTACGTTAGATCTGTATGTGTTTAATCTGTTGGATTCATATCTACTTTTCCATCATTTGTTTATCAGTATTGCTTTGTTTATTTATGCAAGTAGGTTTGGCTCTGTTTACTACCAAACTAAAAGCATAAATCTTCTAACCCTTCTGCTTTGGAATTCATTTCTTTTCTCCCTTCGGATCTGTTCTTTCTCTTCTCCCTCTTTCATTCCTTTCTTTTCGCAGCCTGGAACACTCTACTGGGATGAGATCCCAACCCCGAAGGTAGAATCTGTGAGACTTGCATAGGTTCCTGCTAGTAGAAATAGCAATAAACCAGTTTCGCTTTGCTGTCTCAAAGAGGGGCTAAGCCCTGCAACACTGTTGGCTCGTCTATCCATATATCTGTCCGCGCGACAGATTTTCGGACCAATAGGGGCGAAGCCCCCGAAGCAATTTTTCATGGGTGGTTCATTACTAATATGAATGAAGAACTTGATGCTAATTTGAAAAAGAACTCGAATCAAAAGTTGCCATCAAAATATAGATCTGGTAAATTTTTCCAGCACTATAACCAATTTGTTACCGAATATCAGTGCCAAATTGCACCACAATAAGAATAAAGCACAAGGTGAAGGAGGCTCATCACAGCCACCAACACCAACAGCAGATAATATTAAATTTTCAGCTGATAAGTTGGAAACCGTCTCCAGCACTAGTCCAAGTAAACTGAAACCAACTAACAACTTAGATTCATATACAGCTCCTATCCAGCAACAGATATTAGACAATAAGGCAGTTAATGCCCAAACTGTTTCAACTAAGTTCAAGATTTTATCAATGATGGGATCTTCTAAAAAACAAAATCAAATACTACCTGGAAAGATATATGAAACCAGTACGGCTCGTGGCACCAAAACATCACCAAATATGATAAAAGCGGAATTTATTACGAAACCTAGTGCAATTTTACACAAGTAGGTCGGTTATTGAAATTAAAATAATTGAACAGGTAGAAGATTTCATGGGACCATTAATGAAAACTCTTAAGTGTTATTATACTTGAAAAAGGATATAATTAATATTAACCTCAGATGATTAAAAGCAAAAACCCATAAAGTACCTTTTTCTTGTTGAGCCTACGAGAATTTTTTTTCTAGCTAGGTGTGTGCTACTGGTGACCATTTAATCCATCACATAAACCTATCAACCTATTGTACTTTCCTCTAGAATTTCTCCCTTATAGGTGGCAACTTAAATTCACTTATAACTTGAACCAATATAAACTCACACCAAATAACACCACTCTCTATTCTCCTAATCAATAACATAAATGTTCCAATTCTTTTTTCTAATTCCATATTTCAATATTTTTAGTAAAATTTCTAATAAATTTTTTTTAAAAAACTTAAATATGAATCCTTCTATTAGCCAAATAAGCCATTTTCGTGTGAAAAATTATTAGGTTTTCACTAATAGTGGACAAGGATAAGCCCCTCCTTATGTATGGGGAGAATCCCATTATTGAATATAAACTATCCTAATTTTGTGGGGTGGCCAAATAGGCTAGGGATCAGCATAGGAACACTTCATTGAACTTATGAAAAATTACTTTTACGGGGTACAATGGAGGAATTTACACCGATGAGGGATAAAGGAGAGACATCAGGAAAGAGATGGTTAATGTTGTGAGTAGGCACTAATAGAATTCACATACATCAACTAGAGTAATTATACATTTAATTAGAAGAACACAATAATGAAAAACATTGATAAGACACAAAAAATCATAGACACAAAATTCTGTGGATTCATTCATCAAAGGTGTCAAACACCATTCTTGGTTTTACAAGATTATCAGATAAGAAAAGTTGGAAAAGCAGAGAGTAGAGGAACATAAGACAAGAAATAGAAGAATTGCATCTTTTATTTCTTGAAGTAGAAGTGGAAATCTCAACAACATATATTCAATCAACAATTGCCAACCCTTTGGAATGGAGAATCCATTCCAATTTATAGTATTACACACATGAATATTCACCTATCCACCTCACATGTGAACATTCATATTCCTAGGAAGTGATTCTTTTCCTTATTTATTGTAAAAAGGACTCTTACAATGTTTAGCTAATAGCCATTTAGGTGAATAAGATAGAATAATGAAAAGTACATTCTCTATTAGAAATTATAATATGGAGAGAGAGGGGGGAGAGGAATAGAGAAAGGGAAGTGATTGATTGATTTGTTGTTGATGAAGAACTTGTTGATCTGGAGACATGGTGATCACAATCTCCACCTTTTGCAAGATGCACATAAACTTCATACTGCTAGAATGAGTGTTTAGAAATGTTGTTGTGATACCTTCTAATGTGAGCTTGAGAAGAACACAAGCATCAAATTATGATGATTCCTTATTGATCTCATAGTGAGAGTGAAGATCTCTTTCTTGTTCCTTAGGATTTCACAATTGGCCCATGATCATGATAGAAATACTCATTGTGCTTGAGTTTCTTGATTCTTCTCCTTTACTTACTGAAATAGGCCTTAATATTATGAATAAAAGGGATGTCTCCTAAACAAAATTCTTGATAAGTGGTCATCAGTTAGAATGACATGATGATATGGCAATGACCTCACCACAAGGTCTGAGGTGAGTTTTCAAGAACACTACCAAGTGGGAAGGATACATAATGGAACAAATATGTTTGTTCATTGAATGAATATCACATCATTTTCCTTTCTTGAGTTTAGAAAACTCCTGAATGAGATCAATTCATACACTTCCTGTGCACATGTTTCTCATAAAATTAGGTGACATTTTCTTGATGGAAATATTGATCCCTGATGAAAGCTTTAAGGAATGAATGGGAATGAGGTCATTCATTAATTTCTTGAGAATGCATTATCTAAAGTTCCTTGATAGATCAATTTGTATCAGTTAAACCGTAATTTAGGAGAGGTTTTCTTTAGTTTTTTCCATGAATCTCTCATTTCATTTTGATCATGATGACCTACTTCACAACTCAATTTCTTAACACAAGATGCCACATGGGTGGAAGCATGATTAGACATTTCTATTTTTCTCCTCATGAAGAAATGATATGTGAATTGAAAAGTTAGCTATGTGTTCTTTTCTCGTACACTACACTCCAACAATGCAAAACTCTTACTCTATCGACTTGCCAGATGTGAGCTCCTCCTAGGGCATGGCATAAGTGTTTAGAAACAATTTACAAGGAATGCATTGCTTGATATGCCCTCTTTCCTTACACATGTATAATGATGACCATCCTCTGAATTGAATTTGAATTAATCTCTTTATCCTCCTCAACCTATTTGTTTCCTTACAATTTTTCTTACTTTCACTTGTTGCACCTTGATATGCTCTGTCTTGTTCCTTGACACAGTTGAAGGTCAGAATGGTGCTATGGGATCCTTGTGGAAGGTTGATTTCCTTATTTTAGATATGTAATCACACTACAACCTTGTGAGGATGGAAAAAATTTGTGATATGAGTGAAAACAAATCCAACTACAACTTTGCTGCACTGAAAATTGAATATTTCTATTTTTAGCTGGTGGGCCCATGACTTGATTTTTTGGGAAATTTTACCCTTTTGATAAAATTGTATCTTATGATTCTCCTAGAACACTCATTCACCTAAATTTATGATACTTCACCCTTTTTAGCAAGTTTCTATTTTTAATAGGTTATTTTTTCTAAACTTGTTATTTTGGGAAAATTGTTTGTTTTACCCTGCTTTCCATTTTACATTGTTTCCAAATGTGTTGAGTGATTAGAGATTAAGAAATTTTGAGGGTTTTATATTTTTATCATGTGAATGAGAATAAAATATTCCATTTTTAGTAAATATATAAAATGGAATTGGTTTGCAACATAAACCTCATTTTTGGATTCGGCTCTGCACTGCAATCTTGTGATCCAATTTTCATAGTGTTCTCGCCTGTTGGAACTCTTACAAGTTGAAAAAGAAAATTTTAGGATGGAATATTTTAAGCATTCTGCTAAAATTGCAGACATTAATGGAGGCTTGAATCTTCAGTGTTCAAAATATTTTCTTGGCGAATGACCAGCTGAGAAAATATTACTTGGAATCTAGTTTTGGTTACTTGGAAGCTATGAAGAAATCACGGTTCTTCATGTTTGTGGCTGCCAAGAATGATTTGGGATTAATGTATGGTATTTTTGGGGTAATTTTTAGGTTTTATGAGATAAAAATAGGTATTATTTTCAAAATTTGTGAGGAAATAGTCTTAAAACCAAGTTACTTTGTGTTTTTTGCATTGCCCCTACAGTTATTTTTGTTCACAGGAGTGTAAAAGCTTCTTAGGGAAAATAACTATGGTTTCAGAGCTTGAGTGACTGGCTCATTTTTGTGTCCCATATATCCCCTTTGGAATGGGTAAAATATGGACATAAAACTTTTCCTCAAGTACATACTTACTAGTGTCGCCTGGTCAATGTTGAATGAGAGGGAGAGATGGGAAAACAAGCCATAACACCTTAGAGATGAAGTTTGGTCACATGTAGAACCTGTAGAGGGTATGAGGTGGGGAAATTGTTTTTGTTACATATTTACCCTTTGGAATGGGGATAAGGGACAGTAAATATAGAGCTCAAGGAGATGATTCCAAGTGGTGTTGTGTGATAAATTGTGAGGGAGATGGATGAAGGCATGTTTTACCACTCTGGAGTTGGAAGTTGATCGCATGGAGAATGAGAAGAGGGGGATGAGGTGGGGAAAATTTTTGTGTCCCCCTCTTTCCCCTTGCTAAAGAGATAAGAGGGGACACAAAATTTTTCCCTCAGTCTAGAGGGTGACATGTGTCACTCATAAAATTGGCTAAGCACAAACAACACACCTCCACAAGAGAGAACTTGGACGAAACAGGTATTGTCGAAGCTCCAAAAGGTCTTTAACATGAAATTTTATATTATTTGGATCTCCCAATACCATTTAAATAATTATGGGATATGTTTAATGCCTCGTTTTTACTTACTCATCCTTCAAAAATGGCCCCCTTTATTGTTTGGGACAACTAGGGATGTATCTACCAAGATTGAGTTGCCTTGAGAAACCATAAGGTATTGTGAAATATGTGATGATTCCACCATTTATATAATTAGTATACCTTTCCAATTAGTATTTTATTTCCTCCTAACTCATTACGGAGATCTCGAAATCATCTAGTGAAGTTCATGTTCCAACTTTTAACTCTTCACTTCTTACACTCATGAAAAACCCACTATTGTATAATCTATCCCTAAACCTCCAAATCTTCCCTAAATCTTACTAAATAACTTCCAAAACCATCTTACCAATTCAATACCACCTCCATATGACTATGATCCTTTCGAAATTTCTTGGGGAGTGTACATTTACCTCAAAATAACCAAGATTGGGCCTTAATAGGCTTGTCAGAGATTTAGTCTTTAGAATTACTTAATTGGATGAAAGATTCTATCTTGTCACACCATTCCAAACACTTAAAATTTATTTTTAATCATATTCTTAACTACCTTTAAGGTCAATATTGACATGATATAAGATACAAAATAACTCAGAAGAGGGGTTTGGGAACACTCGTGAGAAAATTTTGTAAATTTTGGATCGTTTGTCATGTTTGGAAGTTTGTATTTTTTGGTCTAGAAAAAAATGCATAACACATTCACATGGGGTTTTAAATTCCTAAGGAAGATAAAATTTTCTCATAAAATCCATTTCATAAACTAAGTGTTATTGAAATATGACAATAATCCTAGAATTATTTTTAAATAGTTTGAGCAAAAATACAATTCCATCCCAGTATATTCATATATTCCCACTTAATTTTGAAGGTTCAAAAAATCTATCCATTTTTTAAAAGATGTATTATTTAAATCAATGCAACAACCGCTTAACAATAATACTTGATAAAAATATCTATTTGATTGATAATTGGTTGCAATGAAATAGATTTTTAATATTCTAACTAAAATCTAGCAAAATTAGATATGTAGAAGTGGGTAAACTAGGTGAACAAAGACAACAATGACAGTCAATCCTCTCAATTGTATACTAGTTGAAGGGTAGCATGGGACTTTTAAAACTCTTAACAAAAAATTTATATCAAACCCTTTTCCTTATCAAACTCTTCTCTCCTAAGGTGGCGAAATCTCAAGTTTTTTATTTTTTTATGAACTGGAAGTCCTCTCTTATATGGGAGGAAAAAAATAAAGTGGGTTTTAAACTATAAAAATTCTTCCCTAGAAAAATATAGAAACCCTAAATGGAATCTAAAGTGGCACCAACTCAATATTTCCAACACATGACTAAAGGTTAGTTCATTTGATATTTTTGTTTTATATTAGCTTGCAAATCAAAAATTAAATAGTTGTTTAACCTAAATTATAATTTTTTAATCTTAGATAGCCCATGACTAGCTAAGTGTGGCCAAGGTTATAATCAAACATTACTGTACTTTAATCCCACACATTTGATGTGGTGACAAATATCAAGTAGATAAGTAAAATTTTCCTGAATGCATAAATGATGTGTTTTTCATGCCATCAAAATAAATATACAATGATAATGGTGTAACAACAGATGAGTATAGTTCACTCACATCAAGATGATATTAAATTCCTATGTATAGGTAGAAAACTATAAAATTGAATTCCTATGTTCGGGTAGAAAACTATACAAATATTTAAAATAGTTTTAATTATAATTTTCAAAATATATTTAGTAATTCTTTATATTTTGAAATGAGTTTCTAAAGACGCTATTTTAATGAAAACTCAATAAAATCACAAAATTAATTTGTTGTTGATCCCTAAATTGTCCTAAAGAGATGGCAAGTATTAATTTTGTGAAAGGTGAATTTTCATCCATTTCAAATACCAAGAAAGTTAAAAATTATGTTTGGTATCAAGGGACAATACCCCTCGACCTCACTTTGTATTGCGACAGGGATCACACCAGGGGTGTTTCACCCAAACCTTGTTCCCCAACCCTTTGTATAGTACCTCTAGAGATATAATATATATTGGGTACTTGGAAACCATTATTTTGTGAGTGAAATTACTTCTCTTTATAGTAATTGAATAACTTAGTAAAAAATACTATTCTTATAAGTTAAATACATCTATCTGTTTATAACCCAAAAAAACTCCTATAACTTGATATTCAATACTAAAATAGCTATGTAATAATTTTTAGGATATGATTGAGTAAAGTTGTGTGTGATTTACTAAGAAAAATATTCATATGCACATCAAATTACTATTAGGGATGCCCTTTGGGTCTATATTGGAGACATCCAATACCGATTGCATCTAATATTTTTCTTAACATATTAATGACATATAAATTAAGGATATTTTCCTACTATATTATCCTACGAATGGTTGTTTTCCAAGATCAGAACTCTATATTTGTTTATAAAATATCACTATGCTAGTAATTCGACATGATTGATTGTAAAACATATGTCCATTATTATAGTTTGTATCAAAATTATATTCTAAGCATGCATGTGCCAAAAGTAACCCTACATTATATAGGCAGTGTGTTAACAATTTGATCTATGTAACTATTATTAGGCCTAATATTTCTTTTGCCAATGGGTGTCACTTCTAAATTTGTCCAAGATTTATATTATGATCATTGAAAATGGATAAAATTCTTAAAATATTAAAAAATACAATAAATTATATTTGATATTATTCTTGTTCTAATGATGCTTAGTTATAAGGTTATTTATTCTAACCATGTTACAATGTGATAGATAGAAATATATGTCTAGATATTTTTTCAAGTTTATTATATGTGATATCACTTGAAGTAGCAAGCAACAACCAACACTTTTATCTCTTCAATTGAATCAGAGTGTGAAAGTGTTATTGAAGAAACTAAAGAAGCCAAGTGGCTGAAAATATTGTTGAAAAAATTCCATATGGATGTAAAAGGAATTACTCATCCCATGTGATAGCCAAAATATATAGCTCTTGTGAAAAATCTAGTTTAACATCAATAACCAAAACATATTAAGATTCATGTGCATTTCATTGAATAAAATGTCCTCAATGGTGAATTTTATCTCCACATGTGAATTTAATGATCATTTAGTATACTTTGATCTCCTCCTCTGAATCTAATGGTCATTTGGTACAATTTGAATCTAATGATTGCTATCTAATTTTTCCCCTCATGAAAAATGGACAAACATGACCTTACACAAAGAGGAAAATGGAGGGATTGCTTCAGTCATGGGAGCTTGCATTTTGAAATTGGCCAAATAGGTTATAGGTGGGCTCGGAAATGGTAATAATGTCGGAGGCAAGAAATTGAAGGAAGCTCAGAGTCGAGCTAAGTGAAAAAATGGGGACTCCGAAGTCCGATGTTTTTAGACTTTGGAGGTTTTAGTTTTTGGATTTTTGGCAGACAGGAAGGGGAAAAACATAATAAAGGCCTAAAATCTTGAAACTCTAAAGTCTGAAAGGCTCGGGAGTTTTTGGGGGTCAACTCCCCTTTCAAGGTCAATGGCACCATGGATCAAGGATTTTGGAGACTTCAGAGGTTCAGAGTTTCAAAGGTTCAAGGGTCTTCCTCGAAAAAACAAAAAAGCACGAGCCAATGCCCAAAATCCCTAAACTATGAAGTCTGAAAGACTCAGTGTTTTGGGGTCAAACTTGAGTTTGGGGTCGATGCGGAGGGCACTTTAGAATTTCGGAAGTCCCATTTTTGGGGTTTTGTTTTGGGCTTGAGACAACGAAGAAGCCTGGAAGGAGAAGAGTCTGAAACGTGAAGTCTGAATTTTGGGCTTTCAAGGTTTTTGAGGTTTAGATATTTTGGTGGGTTGGCGAGATGAACAGTGTCGTGGGTTCAAAAGGCACAAGATTTGAAACTCAAATTCTAAATTTTAGACTTTTGGGGTTTTGGAGTTTTGGAGGTTTCATGCACCCATCCAAATGAACACTAACATCAACCTCTAAAGTAAAAAATTCCCAAAAATCTAAAATTTCAGGTTTTGGAGCTTGTGATGCATTTTAAAGTCTGAAGAAACAAAGCTAACCACTCTTATTTAATGCAGTATGTCACCCCCGATCTTTAGATGGCCATAAATTTTGACTGGGAGATCATACTTAACAAGAAAATACTTTTTTGAAGGCTCTCTGTGTGCTATACACAAATATGACTAAGTATTTCAAAATGAAGAAATAGAGTCTGCCATTTTAAGGGGTGATTCAAAATTTCTCACCTACCCAAATGATGAAGGTATGGGCTTCCTTTCTTTCCCAACAAGGCATAATACATAGAGGTATTGGTTTTACAGTGGTTCTCATCATTGTTGCAGGTGATTTTAAAACATTATGGGGTGGTTAAAGCAAGATTTCAAGTTTCTTCCCTCTCTCCCTTCTCTCATTCTTCATATATATTATAAGGAGGGGCATTGTTCTAATGTCAGATAATTTTTCTTTGCACCCTCCCTTCTTCTCTAGTCTGTAAGTGAATTTGTGGATTTCAAACCTCCCATTCAAGTTGTAATGTAATTTTGTGCCTCTTCGTTGTGGAGCAATAATATAAGTATGTGGATGAATTTCAACCCTCTCTTTTGTTCATTGTTTTCTTCTAATCTCTCATTGCAATCTTGGCTATCTGTGCATGGTTATTATATTACATGTCTAATGGTTTGTGTTTAATGGTTAGTGGATTCTCATTGATGGATTGATCTGTGGTGTATTTTCACCCTTCTTAATCTGATTGTGGTTTCCATCTCCATGCAAAGAAGGTGTTCAACATTCATTTTAGTGTATCACCTCTATTATTTTAGGTTTAATTTCTTACAATCTCTTCAACCATATCTCCTTGGCAAGTTAGAGTATATTTTAGGATATATCCTCTACAATTTGAGTGTGTGCATCAAAATAGAGGAATAGTAACTGGACTTAATCTAGAGGGTTATCCTGATTGCAAATTCCCACACTTTGGGATAACTCCATGTTTGACAAATCACACTAACTTCCTTAACAATTCACTTGCAAGCATTCAGAGGTTCTGTGATATCACCATAACTATGATCATGTAGCATAATTTAATCTCCACCTATAAATCTAATGATGATGTGGTATACTTTGAATTAAATTATCATATGGAAAAATTTGATCTTCATGCCTGAATGAGAAGATCATGTGGTATAATTATTATTAGAATATCAAGTTATAATTATATTCATGTAGCACTTGTGTTGTAAATGTTTAACATTTCAAAGTTTCCACTTACATAGAGTTTGCAAGATAATGCCACCTCCTAATATATTTTTTGGTATCTTCCTTCTATATAATTCTTCTATATTGTAATAAATTATTTGTAAAAAATCACTCTATTTGTTTTTGTAACCATAACCATATGTGAGTTTACTTGTAACCCAACAAATTGATTTGTTATGGATATTCCTTATTTTATAGAAGGATCTAGAAAATAATGTAATAGTTAATACATACACTTATCTAAAGCCATGGGAGAAAGTGAAATTTTTGAATTTTCATTCAACGAAGCTCACATTCTGATCGAGGTGAAGGAAAAAATCTTGGAAGAGGTAATGATGGTCGAGTTGACGGAAACAAGACTAGAGTAGAGGGATACATTCTAGGAGGATTGGTGGTGAATGGTTTAGAAGGTAAGGGAAGGTGAAGGATAATAGGCCTCCTTTCCCCTTATTGGTGTAAATGAAATTTTTGTGGTCTAGAATGGTTTCAAGTAAGCCTTGGCTAATGAAATAATTGGGGAGGGGTGGGAAGTTAGAATCAGAGGATGAAAATGGGTAGTTTAGGAATTAGAACTTGGTTTTCTCCTGTTGTGAAAGATAGCAAGTGGAAGGACACCTCCTTCCACCCAGGGATTATGAAATTTATAAGCTAGAATGTCATAGGTTTAAATTCCTCTAACAAAAGTCACTTATTTAAGTGACTAAAGTAAATTGAAAATATTGACATTATTCTTCTGCAAGAAACCAAAATGGAAAAAGGGGAACCGATAGGTGTATGCAAACATATCTGGTTCACAGGTGAAAATGAATCTCTAGACGCTAATGGAAACTCAAGAGGATTAGTAATATTGTGGAATCCCAAGAGCTTAAGGGGTCAACTTATTGCCAAGGATAGTTGGAGTATAATCATGAAATTTTGGGATTACAAAAAATGATATATGTTTAAAATTACTAATGTGTATGGGCCAACCGGTGTATAAGAAAAGAAATCATGTTGGGAGGTGATATGGGGTCTATTGGAACAAGTAGACTACAAAATGGTAGTGGGGTGATTTTAATACAATATTAAAAGCTAAGGAGAAAAAATGAGGCAAGTTATTACTTCTTCAGAGTGCAATTGATTTCAATATATTTTGTAAAAACCTTTCCTTAATTGATGTTAAACCAAAAAAATGGCTTCTTTACCTAGACAAATAAGAGAACAAACTCAAAGGTAATTATGGAGAGATTAGACAGATTTTGATTTTCCTAGAGTGGGGTATTGAAATTATTAATTTGAATCAGAAATTTTAAAGATAGCTGGGTCATACCATGCCCCTATAAGCCTGGTCTTGATCCTGGAGAAAAAAACCAAGTGGGATCCCCTTTAAGATGGAATTCATGTGGTTCCTGGATTCATCCTTTAAAGAATATATAAGATGGTGGTGGGATATCAAGGTGGAAGGATGTAATATATATATATATATATATATATATTGATGAATAAATTGAAACATGTTTAGGTGCAAGAGACGTAATGGAACAAGAATACCTTTGGTAATCTTTTTAAAATGAATAATGATATATCTTTAGATCTAGATCTGATACATGAGGTAATTATGCAAGATGGTGCCACCGAGTGCCTACATGAAATGTAAAAAGTTAGTATCAAGAAATTTAATCATGTCCTTCAGATGGAGGAAGTATACTTGAAAAAAAATCAAGAGTTAAGTGGTTAAAAGAAGGAGACATGAACACTAAGTTCTTGCATCTATCAATAAATATAAGAATAAATCTTAATAGGTTTGAAAAATTATTGATCCCATTAGGAGAAATGATTATAGATATAAATAAAATAAGGGAATACGGGGTTTCCTTCTATGAGATATTGTTATCCAAAGAGGAGGAAAAAGGGTATAGAGTGGAATATACCCTACTTTTAAACAATCCCAAGGTGATTTAAGAAGAAGAGGACAAAGAACTAATGATACTTGTCACCTTAAAGGAGACCAGGAAAGTCATTTTCAAACTAGGTATTGATAAGGCCCTTAGTCCAGACATATTTACAATTGGTTTCTTTCATAAAAAATTTCATATTATGGGGAGAATGTTTAGGTTGTACTAGAGGAAAGTACAAAAAGGAAATCATTTATCAAAGAATGGAACTCTACATTTCTAACTATAATCCATAAGAGGAAAGAGGTGAACTATTTTGACTCCTTTCACCCAATTTCTCTATGTAATGAAAAAGACAAGATAATGTCCAAGGTTTTTCCCTCTAGATTAAAGAAATTCTTAGGAAATATAACGTCATATAGTCAAAGTGGATTTGTCAAAGGTAATAAAATTATGGATGGAATAATAGTGGCCCATGAAACCATCCATTCCTTAGGTCACAAAAAATCTGAGAATGCTAATAAAGTTGGATATGGATAAAAAAATATGATAGATGATTAAGAAAAATATGGATGGATGCTATGAAAATGCTTAATCTGATTGCTATTTTAGCAGTAAATGGTCAATCAATTAAGTACAATAAATAACTCAAGAAAACTAAGTTATGAAATGTGAAACCCTAGTTGCAAATAAGGGATAAGATGACTAAGTTATTTAGTAGAGATCTCGAACGTGGACAGAGTTGGAAAATTGGAAAATCGAAAGCACAAAATGTCACACAAGAGCTCAAAAAATTAGATATCTGGAGGAATATGTTGTACATGGGCACCCGTGAAGGGTCAAGGCTACTTGCGGCTACCACAAACTTGTATTGGGCACCTATGACTACAAAAAAGGCTCAGAAAACCATTTTTCACTGGTCATAAGGTGTTCATTTTCCTTCAACTTTGTTCACCAATATGTTGCACAATGTTCACCAAGGTCACTAGAAACCTACAATGAAATGATGACCTTAAAAACCCTTAAAGAAAAATCAAATCCTAAAAAATAAAGATGTCAAATGAGGGGTCAGAATATCCTCAAGTTTCAAACAAGTGATATTATGATTGAGCATTGCACTACATTTCATACCCAATGTATTTTTGTGTGTGTGTGTGTGTTGAATCATTCCCTAGGTGGCTCTTGTGAATGTTATACTTGATATCAAGAAAATAGATAGATGTAAGTAGATGTGTGCATGGAATAGAATGAACTCCCCCTAATATGAAGTGTATGCAAAATAATGCATTCCCTTACCCTTTAATGGATGTTAGAATGGATGCTTGAGTTCTCTTGAATGACCTTTAGATGTAACGTTAGGTGCCGATAGCTAACACTTAGTGTTTGGTCCTTTATTATGATCACATAACTTTATATTTATATGATTCCCTTGCTTTAATTTCATAATTAGCCCTAAAAGGCCGACTACCAAAAAGATAAGATGCTAAAATGACTAGAAATGACCCAAAATATGTGAACAAATTACAAAGAGGTTAGGGGTGCCCAGAAGGGATGGGATCACCTGGCACTGGTGTCTAGGATGAGAAATGTTGAGTAAAAAGATAGACTGAGCTAAAAAGGGTCTAAGACCAAAAGTAGAAACAAAAATAAAGTAAATATGGCCAAAGCAATGGGTTAATTAGTACTTTTCTTACTTAGGAATCATATGAATAGTAGTATGTAATTAGGACTAGATAATTACCTAAAGTGCATGATTTTTTGTCTACATTTTCCCCCACTTTATGTTTTTCAGAGAAATATTGATAACATAAAGTAGATAGAGATGTGTACCTGATAACTATGTAAATTGATGGTGAAAGCATGTCGAGATATAAGGAAAAGCATGAATTGATTAAAAGGTGGAGTGTGGAAACTAGAGAGGAGAAAATGTAGAAAGTGATGATGAAAATGATGACCCTAGGGAGAAAACATGTGTGTGAAGGTCTTCATTGTACCTGTTGTTTATGTCAATGTTTATTTGATTGATGTTGTTGATGTTGGATGATTTTGACTTCCTCTTCCCACAAGAACATACATGCAGAAAAGAAGAACGAACAAGTAATCAAATATGCACGTATATGATCAAAATGTGTAAAAATTATGTAAAAATGTAGAAATGTGAAAATGGAACATGTGCACCTGATATGTGATGAGGAATAGAGTGTAGAAAAGATCCTAAATATGTTGTAGAAGACCTCATTTTTTGGGAGATCTCATGCCATTTATGTCGACTACAAAAAAAATCTCATGCCAAGAAGTGGAACAAGTGTAAGGAGGATAGTCTGGTGTCATCCTACAACATTTAACTACTTCCAAAAAATGTGGAACACCACTGCAGATGGTCTATAAAAATCCAATCCGGTTTGACCAATTCCGATCCAATGCTAAAAAAGAAAATGTTGAATGTTGTATCTATGTTGAGTGATGAGGACTATATGCCCTATCAAATCCGTTGTGTGGAGTTCTTTAGAATTTGTTTTATATAATAATGTTTTTTAACTACCCCCTAGTCATAGGAATCCATGAAGGATCAGGAGTACCCAGGTGCTACTATCCAGGTCTGGGAACTAGTGTTTATGTTGTAGTAAGGACCCAAATTAGGATCTGAGCTTTGTCTGATGTTGAATGTTGTGTTGTACTAGTACTGAACTATGTTGTGTGATGAATATAGATTGTTATATGGGGTGATTGATTCACCCAAATGATACCCCCCTTCTTTGGGGTGCATGCGACGTTGTTGAGGAGTATTCATCCCAAAGGAGGAGTGACTGTTGTGTTGAAATTGTTCCCTACAGGGGGAGGGAGTGTGTTTGGTAGAAACCAAGGCACACACAAACAAAGTAGCTATGAGAAAAGTGTTAGTAGAAGCAAGAGAAACACACATGTAAAATGTAATTTAGAAAAGAAGCATATAATGTGTAAGCTAAGACACAAGAAGACAACACGCAAGAATACAATGTAGACCAGGAGAAGAAGGTTTCAAACATGGTACATCACTCATGATGGCACAAAAAAATCAAGGCCATCTAGGCAAAAAATAGACAAGTTTGCACACAAGAGAAAGGAAAAATCTTGCAAATAATGGAAAATAATGAAAATCAATGTAACAGACAACCATGGTGGAAAATAGACCTGCGAGAAAAATATTTCACATGAAGCACCCATTAGAATGTTAGAAAGATAAAAATATATGTCAATGTGTGTATGATCTAATAAAGTATTGTGATATGGAAATAAAATAATATAAATTGTAATGTAAAAAAGTGGATGCCCCATGAGCCGTTGTTGGACTAGTACTAAGTACTGCACTAAGCATCCATGTTGTGGGTATTGATCTGTAGAATCTGCGATCACAACTAGAAAGTAAGTGAGTGCTCATATGTGTATGGAAAAAGATAATGGCATATATTATACATATCTACCATGTGTAATAAAGTGTACATGTAATAAGTAAATGTAAGAAAGACTAAATGTTACCACGATATGAAGTATGTTGTAGAATGGAGATGTAATGGAATGCAAAGTGTATGGTAGGAGTAGCATGCCGCCTAAGTGGATGTGTATGCATGAGATGAGGTTCATTTATATATTCCCCCTTAGTAGTCAATAATGAACTGTAGAACAAGATTGTGTCACCAGGAAATGGTTTTAACGCATGCATAGCAAAAAGATGTGATTGATAAATCTTAGAGTGTAATGAGTGAGTGAGTGAATATTTGAGTGTGGAGATGTACATTTTAGATGTAGACTATTAGCAGTCAAGTATGAACCATGGAACTAATGTGCGTCATAGGGTGGTGTGTCATGTTGATTATGTGAGAGATATATTGGATGTGTAATGTTTTGTGTTGTTTGTGCCTAAGAGAAAGGGGCCATGAATGTGTCACTTGTGTAGTATGTTTTGAAGTTGTGTTGAATGTTTGTAAAGGTGATTGATTGTGAACTCATTGAGTTTGCAATGCTATGTGTTGAGATATATGTATTGTGAATGGGTCAAATGTGTAGTAGGTTGTGTCATATTTGAGTAGGTAATGTGCTATGGATATGTAGATTGTGTAAGCTTTGTATGTTGATTGCGTGGAAGAAGAATTTGTCATGTGATGTAAGAGAAGTATGTCATTAGAGCAATGAGTGGGTAGTATGTTGTAAATATGTCAAGTGTGATGTATGTTGTGTTAAGTATGCACGAAGAGTAGATTTTTCTATTGTCTTGAGTTTTTATTATTGAATAAGCATGAGAAACATGTATTGTGAGTATGTTTTATTATGTTATGTTGAATGTGTGTAATAGGAAGAATTTGTCACAAGTGCATTGATTGTACAATGATCAATATGTGTGAGCAATAGAATGATGTGTATTGTAGTGTGTAGTGTGTGAGGTTTATGTGCATAGGATACCCTCAACAATCAAGTGTGAACCAAATCAGGAGAGTGTGTCATCAAGTAATGATGATACAAATGTATCAAGTGGTTTCTAATAATGTGTAGGATATATTAGACATTTAAGAATGGAGTACAAAGTGAATGATATGATATAAATATTCGATAGTAATGCAAGGGGTAAAAAATCTATGATGCCTCCTAATTATGTAAGTGATGGAGATCTAGTTGATGACGCTAAGTGGATCAATGTTAGGAGTAGTTTCCTTGACAAAGTTTATTAGATGCTAAATTGGTGATGGTTAAGGATCCTTGCACGGTGGTGGATTATTTGATAACGTTGTAGAAGAATTGAGTGGAGGCCAAGTTGAACTAATTTTTAGAAGAGGTTTCTTAGATTGAATTGGTAATACTTTAGATGACTTAGCAGTAGGAGGTAATGGAGAATTAATATTGAGAGGTGATTTCTTAGTTTGACTTTGTAATATCGCATATGACTTGAGAGGAGGAGTGAGACTAATTTTGAGAGGTGGTTTCTTAGGAGGTGTTTAACACATTGTAGAAGGAATCTAAGTAATGATAGCATGATTCTCATTAGAAATAGATGAATCAAATTTAGGAACCCAATGAGATTTATCATTTGGATATGGATATGTATTAGAATGTTGTGCAGTGAATAAGAGAAAACCCTAACGTGCAAGGTGTTTGATACTTCATTGTAAAGCATAGCAATCATTGTCATTATGTCCATTGATTCGATGATATTTATAAGATTGAAGACCTTGATATTTTTCAAGTCAATAAGGAGGATAAGAATGAGTAGACAGAAACGTGATTAACTGGTGAGTTATGAGCTATGGAAGAATATCTTGTTTCTTAGCATTGAGATTAAAATTGATAGTCACAGGGAGCGATAATACTTGTGGTTCACTAATATGAGCACATATAGAAGACATAGAATGAAGATGAGAAGAAGAACTAACATTAGCCTAAGAAGCATATTTAATATGTTGGACTTCAGATTTTAGAGATGTAATTTTGGATTCCATAGCCTGAAGGCTGAATTTTATCTTGAAATAAAGAATGAAGATCTTGGATGGATTTGCAAATAGATTTATTAGAATGGGAACCAAGAGAGTCATTATAAATATGATCAAAGATAGCATTGACTTGAGCAGGTAACATGTTGATGGGAAGATACATAATGTTTAGGGTTTTTTGGAGAGCATATCTACAAGATGGGTGCATTTGAAGTAATTGAAGGAAAGAGACTTGAGAGACTTTATGAGCCATGATGGAAGAAAAAGTAAGGATCCAAGAGTATTAAAACATGGGTTCTCTAAATGATTAAGAAAAATATGAATAATATGTATGCCTAATTAGAAGGTTTCGTGTTCGTTTCACGTCGGGTTCACCAAAATGATTAAGAAAAATATGGATGCATGTTATAAAAATGCTTAATCTGATTGATATTATAGTAGTAAACGATCAATCAATTAAGTACATGAAATAACTCAAGAAAAATAAGCTATGAAATGTGAAACCCTAGTTGAAAAGAAGGGATAAGATGACTTAGTTATTTCATAGGGATCACAAAGGTTCACAAAGCTCAAAAACTAGAAAATCTGAAGCAAAAACTATCACACCAAAGCTCAAAAAATTGCATATCTGGAGGAATATGTTGGACAAGGGTGATCAAGAAGGGTCAGGGGTGATTATGGGCACCATAGACCTGTAGTGGGTGCATGTGACTGTGAAAATGCTCATAAAACCATCTTTCACTGGTCGCAAGGTGTTCATTGTCCTTCATCTTCGGTCATTAGTATGTTGCACAATGTTTCTTGAGGTCACTGGAAATATACAATGAAATAAGGACCTACAAAACCCCCAAAGAGACATCAAATGCTAAAAAAGAAAGATGCAGAATGATGGGTCAGACTATCTTCAACTGCAAAACAAGTTATCTTACAGCTGATCGTTGCACTACATTTAAGACCCAATGTAGTTTTATGTGTGTTTGTGCAGAATCGTGCCCTAGGTGACTCTTGTGCGTGTCGCACTTAATAACGAGTAAATAGCTAGATGTAAGAGATGTAAGTAGATGTGTGCATGGAATAGAATGAACTTCCCCTCCTATCAAGTGTATGTAGAATAGTACAATACATTTCCCTTAAATGGATGCTAGAATGAATGATTGAATGCTCTTAAATGGCCTTTAGATGAAACCTTAGGTGGTGATAGCTAATGTTTAGTACTTGGTCCTTTATTATGATCACATAACTATATATTTATATGATTCCCTTGATTGAATTTCATAATTAACCATGAAAAGGTTGGCTACCAAAAATATAAGATGCTCAAATGGCTAGAAAGGACCCAAAATATGTCAACAAAGTATAAAGAGGTCAGGGGCACCCAGAGGGGATAGAAGTGCTTGGCGTTGGTGTCACATCTAGGCATTGGTGTCCATGATGAGAAATGTGAAGGAATAAAAATAAAAACTAAGCTAAAAAGGGTGTAAGACAAAAACTAACAACAAAAAGAAAGAAAATATGGCCAAATACATGGTTTAATTAGTACTTTTCTTACATATGAGTCATATGAATAGTCGTATGTAATCAGAACTAGATAATTACCCAAAGTGCATGATTTTGTGTCTATAATAGGGTGAATTGGAAATTTCTGGAAGTTGTCCTAGAGATGTTTGGATTCCAGAAATATTGGATATAATTGATTCATAGTTGCTTCTCCTTCCCCAAGTTTTTTGTGTTGATAAATAGAGCTCCAACTGGACACTTCAATTCTTCTATAGGTTTAAAATAGGGAGACCTAATCTCTCCATTTTTATTTATAATTATGGTATAGGGACTGAGAAAAAAAATCCAACAAGCAATATTGAGAGGAGAACTGAAAGGGTTAAAAATCAGCTCCACAATAGAGGATATTTCTAACTTACAATTAATGGATGAAACCATGTTAATAGGTGAACCAACAATAACAAAAGCAAGGAAAATTCCAATAGATACTGAATTTATATGAGTAGGTGGTAGTAAAAAATGTGAGTGTTGAAACATCTGTAATTTATTTCTTCAATGTCCATGTGGAATTACAAAGAAGAATAGTAAGAATTTTTGGATTTTTAATTAGATCCTTTCCAAGCAGTTATTTGGGAATTCCATTAACTATTGGATCTTCCAGGAAGAATATATGGAAATCAGATGTTGATAAGGTTGAAGGGAAGCTAGCCTCGTGGAAAGGAATGTGGTTGTCGATGGTAGGTTGGGTTCATTTAATAGAATATTCTCTCCAAGAAGTCCCATCGTATCTCATGTCTTTATTTTGAATTCCTGACTTGGTTGTTAAATCCTTAACATGTCTCTAGAGAATTTTTCTATAGAGTGGAACTGGAGATAAAATAAAGTATATCTTGGTAGCTTGGGATGATGAATGTTGACTTGTTGAAATAATTTTTTGTGTTTCAAATTATTAAGTTTTCACCAACGCTTTGAGGATAAACCCCTCCTTATTGTGTATGGGGAGGCTCCCATAATTGAATGTAAACTAACTAAAAGTTGTGGGTTTTTGTTATGATGGGAATCACATAGGAATAATCCACTAAACATGTGGAAAAGTTCTTGTATGGAGTACAAGGGAGGAATTTTCATTGAGGAGAGGTAAAGGAGAGTTACATAAATAAGGAGAGAGGGGGTTAGTGTTTTGAGTAGGCTTATACAGTTCACATACAATAACTAAAGTAGATCACCATTCAATTATAATAACACAAAAAATGTTAATAATGATAATACTAACAAATCATAGACACAAAATTCCATTGATTCATTTATCAAAGGTATAGGAACATTTCTTGGTTTTACAAGATTATCATGTATACAAAGTCAGAAAGTAGAGAGAGATAGTAGAGGAGAATAAGAAAAGGAATAGAAGAATCCAAATTTTATTGCTTGATTTAGTAGTGTTAGATCTCAAAAACATACAATCAACCAACAATCGTCAACCCCTTGGAATAGAGAAGTCATTCCAATTTATAGCACTACAAATTTTCCTCTCATCTCCCCCCCACATGAATTTTTACCTATCTTCATCACTTGTGATCTTTCATATTTCAAGGAGGTGATTATTTTTCTTATTATTGAAAAATGACCCTTATAATGTTAATGTTGGAAGTCACTTAAGTGAATAGGATGAAATAGTAAAAAGTACGTTCTCAATGAGAGATTAAAATATAGAGAGAGAAGAAGGAAGAGAGATAGAGGGAGAAATTTTGACCAATCCGATGAAGATGAGGCTTTGCCTGATGGAGAATTTTCTGATTTGAAGCATGGTGATCACAATCTCCTCCTTTTACTATAAAAATGTGGTAATCATTCATGACAGTCGCATGATCTCACAATGAGAGTGAGGATCAATTTCTTACTTCTTGGGATTTCACAATTCACTCTAGTGATCACAAATCAAATCTGTGATGCTCAAAAAATTTCATGCTTTTACTTCACTTATTAAAATAGGCCTTCATCATGTGGGAGAAAGGATTACCCCTGAATGGAATTCTTGTCATAAAGACATCTATTGAACTGAAATGAGGTGATTGCGATGTACTTATTCCTTGAGGCATGGTCATTGATTTAATATAAATTCAATTAAATATGTTTGCAGAGTAACTACTATAATAAATAATGTACAAATACTAATATAAAGTGAAGACATAAGAATATATATATAAATGTGAAACCCTAAGCGAGAGAGAGAGAGAGAGAGAGATAGAGGGGGGTGACTTAGCTAATTTCTGAGTGATCTAGAAGTAATTTGGGTAGGTGAATAGTTGAAATAGACCGATGATATTGTTTTCAATTCTCACTGGAGGTTTTAGGCTCTTAAAATACACATGAAAAAGGTTCCTAGGAGAGGAAAGGAGTTTTGGCGCTGGTATCTAGGTCTGGGTGTTGGTGTCTAGGTCTGGGCGTTGGTGTCTAGATCTGGGTGTTGATGTCCAGGTAGAGGCTATGGATCTAGTTATTTTAGGGTCAGATGATGTTCATTATCCTTTTCTATTTTTCACTCTGGATTCACTATATGATCTATGAATGTACCTATAACCTAAAAGAAATAAGTTCACATGCACATACCGACAAACCACATCAAACCTAAAAATGAAAATGTAGAATAGGGAGTAGGACTGACCCCAATATTTACCCAAAGAGTGAACTTATGACCAAGTGTTGCAGTACATCTCATACTTTGTGTAGTTATTTCTGTAAGTGTATGTAATGAATCCCTAGGATGACCTTGTGTAAGTTTCACTATGATAGCAGGATAGATATATACTATAACAGATGTATAGAATGTGTGAGATAAAATAGAATAGACTTTCCCTTCTATGATGTGTATGTAGAATAATGTCACCCTTTTGTCCCTTAAATGAGGGTGCTAGATGGATGCTTTGAAGTGATTTTTTTCCTTTGGATGCAAGCTTAGGTGATAGTATGTAATGTTTAGTGTTTGGTCCCTTATTTTGAAAACATAACTATTTATTTATACGATTCCCTTATTTGAATTTCATAATTGACAGCTAAAAGGCCTACCCAAAATAGTAAAAAGTAATTAAGAAGTGAAATGGGTCTAAAAGGGGAAGAAAAAGGTAAAGGGACTAGGAGTGCTCAGGAGGATAGGAGCACCTCGCACTCATGTCCCAACTGGGCACTAGTTTCTAATGCCATAGAAATATAAAATAGTGAAATGTCAGTAAGAGTGAAAGATGTATAAATCCCATAAAATTGTAAAAGACAAAGCAAAAGGTTGAAGAGAGTTGTCAATTACTAGTTTTCTTTCTTATGAATCATGTAAATGCTAGCATGCTTTTAGGACCTAGAAATGTACCTAAGTGCATAGATTTTGTGTTTATATTTTCCCCCACTTTATGTTTTTGAGTGAATACTTGATAGCATAAAAGTAGATAGAAGATGTGTACCTTGTAACCTTGTAGAGAAGTGTGTAGCCAATAGCATGCTGAGTGGACAAGTGAAGAGTGAAGTGATTGCAACGTGAAGTATGGAGACTAGGAAAGGGAAGTGGATCCTAGGGGTGAAGCGTATGAATAGTAGTTTGTTTTTTTTGTTGATGTGAGATGTTCCTTATTGCGTATTAAGGACACACCTTCAAAAGAAGAGAGAAAAATTAGTCAAATTTCCATATATGAGAAATAAAAGTAACATGTGTATAAGTAGAAAGTGTGAAATTATGTAAAAGGAAAGTTTACACCTAATATGTAAGAGAGTATGAGATAGAAATTTGACCTTATTTTCATGGAGATGCTGCTAAATTTATTTACGATGGTGATGGTTTTTGGGAAATCTCACACCAAGAGTGAGTTTTTTTGGCGATGTCATGTTGAGAATGAGTTTTTTGGGCGAGCTCACGTCGAGTGAAAGTTTTTTGGGTAATCTCACACCAAAAGAAGAGTGTTGGGAAGAGAGGTCTAGATTTTCTCTCCTTCTATGATACTTCCCAAATAAGAACCATTACATATGGTACATCCTGATTTGTTTTGATTAGTCCCGATTTTAAATGAAATGTACTGATAAAATAAATTTTGTAACTGAAAGAAAGTTCCTGTTATTGGAGAGTCATGTTATAAACTGTTGGAGATTGTGCTGAAATAATAATTTGACTTTTTTCCCTAGCACACAAGCACCCATGGGGAACATGTTATCTAATTTCCTCCACCTCCCACTAAAATTAGATAACAGTCGAATTCCTGCTAAAATTGAACAAGTAATCTCTGAGGTTCTTACAGATTCGAAATCCACCAGGGTCAAAGCCTTCGGCAACATGGAAGAAAGTATTAGCCAAATCAACAATGAAAAACTAAATTTGGACAAGCCAATTCAAAAGAAATCAGTGGTCTTATGGATGATGCTAAGTGTCAACCTGGCGCAAGTTCCAGAAAGTAAAAGGGGGAGCAAGCCTCAAAATCCTGCAAGGCTTACACATGGATTCAACTATGAGTGTCCCACCCAAAAAAAAGTCTTTGCATTAATATGCGATAGACCCATTACTTTCTCAAAGGAGAGAAGTAGGCTCACAAACGACGCCAAGTGTCAGCCCGATGCACTTCCAAGAGCTACAAAGAAATAAAAGATCCTAGAGAAGCACTTGGCCTCCACATAGATCTTGCAATAAATGGGCTCCAAGTTCGAAGAAGGTTGCGAAGGATTGATGAGAAACCAAATACCATGTATGGGTAATTATGAAGCCTATCTAAAAAAATTAAATGCTCAAGATCATTTCAAAAGATAAAATACAAAGGCTCATTTGGCTAGTCTTTTCAGTATAAAAATTAATGCATAGTTTCGTGTAAAGAGTGCGAACCTATGAATACTTAATTTTTTCACCTACACTCGAGGGGTCATTTTTAACATAATAGTATAAAAAAGGTGCCACTGGAATCGTGATCCCAAAACCCGATCTATAAAATTTAGATATGTAATAAATATTTGAAAGAATAGGTTTGTTCCAAGGGGAGTCGGTTGCAAAATAGTTAAGAGACTTATTTAATGAGTATGGCTCTCACTCCTTAAAAACAAATCATGGGGAAGTGTGAGATAGATCACGCAATCTACTTATGTCACTTCACACCATTTACCATCATGAACAAGAAGTTTGAAAATAGTTCGGGGATGATCTTCTTATCTTCTTCCCATCCTATATATTGTAAATGAAAGGTTAAAATAGAGAGAGTTAAACAATTCTTTTTTTCAGTCTCAATTCCTCTTCTAGAAAAAGTAGGGGTCTGGAGCTATAGCCTTCTCTCTGAGCTTTGTAATAACACTTTTCTTTCCTCTTATTTGTTTTTGTACTGTACACATATTTTGGATTAATATAATATGCCCTTTGGTACATTTCATCCATCCTTTGCATAATTTGTAGTCTATAATAGCCTTTATTTCGATGTTGGTATATTGTGTATGCTTATAATGTTATTATTGTTCTCCAAAGTTGTTCGTAAGTAGTTTGAAGTGGGACTCTATGTGAATCATTTATGACCTATGGTGCATTTTGTCCACCCTTTTCATTGCTCACCTCTTCCCAATTTAGGCAGTTGTATTTTTGACTAACTTCTTCCCTTCTCGGCGCATCGCCTTAGTTAGTTTTATGTTTCTTCCTGACCCTATCTCACACTACAAAGAAGAGCTATTTTATTTAAAATCTGGAGGTTACTTTAGGGCACACATCCCACCAACCTAAGGTATCCAACAACTTTGGCAATTCATCTACAAGGATAATCATCAATATTTTTTCCTAGCATGCCCGGTGGGACACTTCGAAGAATCCTATCATTTTATTATATCAAGCTGGTATGTTCTTGGTGAAATTTTGCCTTTGGAGGCATGTATAAACATGTTTGGTGACTCTGTTTGGCCCAAACGGCCCATTCCCTGAAATTTTAGACCCTTCTTTCATCCATCTCCATTTATCTTTCTTTCCACATCCCTTAGCTTCCTCCATTCCATGAAATTGTGAAATCATGACTCAATTCCCATAGTGGAATTCATGCTTTCAACGGTATCATCAACATCTAATGAGCTTCATGCATGCTCTAAACCAGTAGCATAACCGGTTTCAAAATTGTTATGGCAACCCAGATGAGCAAAGCCAAGACCAGTTTAGCTTTGAGAAAAATCAAAGGCACGGGCACACATTTGGTGACTATGGTCAATTAGAGGATGTTGGTATACTAGAGAAGATAACACAAATGGAGGTAGGCATGGTTTAATCTTAGGCCAAAGCACAAATGGAGGCATTCAGAACAGGATGCAAGGCACCTTGTTCATGGGTTGGCCCTATTCCCAGACGCTATAGCTCACAGGAGAAGCTTAGATTTTTAGAATAAATACTACCTTCACTTATGCATTGGATCAAAGTTATTGAAATATATGGATGAAGCATGAGACAAACTTATCAATGGGAGGGTCAATCACCGAATCTTTATTCATCTCCCATCCCACCTCAAGTTTTACCATATCATACCACTCCAAATGCCAAGTTCTCTTCTCCATTTCCAAGCCATCCATTCTGCCCTCCCCTTTTCTTTGAGCAGTTATGCCCCCATACAAACAAGTAACGAATCCAAATCCAAAAGAAGAGGAGCATATGGTAAGAAGTGATGCAAACTCAGGGGATTCAAATCACAAGATGATTGTTCATGAAGCTATGGATCTTGCCTCAGTTTGTCCTCCCCAAAAAGTAGAGCTTCTGGAAGATTTTGGGCCAACGGGCTTCATATTTCAAAATGGATTTATACATGAGTTATACAGGAAGGACCCTGGCATAATATGATGATGAAAGGCTTGATTGCTTATCATATTTGGGGGGATGTCTTGATGAAGAAGAGCCCATGGAAATCACAAACTTTGTTTCTTTATCAATCCCACAACCAAACCAGCCTGCTCCTCATGACAGTTCCCCTTAATCAAATTTAGAGTATCTGAACTTATAGTTTGCTTAAGATAGAGTATAGGATATATATCTTGTTCATTCTTTAGAAATATTTTGTTATCTATCTTGTTGACTAATCCTATTGATTATTTGGGAAAAGATGCAAAGTCTTGTGTATGCAGGCCATAAAGGAAAGATAATGCTAGTATTGGGAAAAGTGGAATTGATCATGAATATACATTTAAAATCAAATATGATTTCATATTCAGATTCCTCTCAAAAAATTATGCAAGTTCAAAAAAATAATCATCTCAATCCGAGGTCGCATGCAAAAGTTATAGTTGTTTTAAGTTAGCTGTGGAACTCGCAGAGTTAGTTCTGGAACTCACAGTTTTGGAACTTGTTTTAGTTCCAGAACTCACAGAGTTCTAGAACTTAGTTCCAGAAACTTGTATCAATTGAATAACAGTTAGTTCTAGAACTTTCAATTCATGGAAAAATCAGATTTAGTTCTGGAACTTGCATAAAAGGAATGACAACTTAGTTCCAGAACTTGCATCAACAATGATAGTTTTTGAGGGATTGTGAAAACTCAGAAATTGAAATCAGAGAGGTTTTTGTTCATAGAAAATTTTTAACAAAACTTTTCAGATTCTACAGGTTTTAAATGAAGAGAGATCTAGACTTTTAGTGAGTTGCAGTCCGAGGAAAAGTGCATCAGACAGCACTAAAAGTTTTAAACAGAAACAAAAAATTCAAATGGAGAAATTAGATTTTTTTTTTCATAGAAATGTTGTTTAACAAAAACCTCATTCATATTTTCTACAGGTTTTACCAATGAAGAGAGATCTAACTTTTAGTGAGCTTGCAGTCTGAGGAAAAGTGTATCAGACGAGCACTAAAAGTTCCATAAACAGAAACAGAAAAGTTCAAATGGAAAATATGAGAGAGGTTTTTGTTCATAGAAATGTGTTTAACAAAAAATTCATTCATATTTGTTACAGGTTTTACCAATGAAGAGAGATCTAACTTTTAGTGAGCTGCAGTCCGAGGAAACGTGTATCAGACGAGCACTAAAAGTTCCATAAACAGAAACAAAAAATTCAAATGGAAAATATGAGAGAGGTTTTTGTTCATAGAAATGTGTTTAACAAAAACCTCATTCATATTTGCTACAGGTTTTACCAATCAAGATAAATCTAACTTTTAGTGAACTAGTCCAAGGAAAAAGTGTATCAGACAAGCGTCAAAAGTTCCACAATAAAAAACAACAAAGTCAAATGGAAAATCTGGGAAAGGTATTTGGTCAAAATCATATTTTGAGGAAAATCCTCCTTCCAATAATGTAGAAGAATAAAATCATTATGATTCTTATTACCAAAAAGCAAGGAGAAGATTTGGGAGCAAATCTTCCTAAAATAAGCAAGATAAGATTTGACTTCAATAATATATCTCTCTCCATATTTTGTGGAGATGGAGATCTTAGTTGTTAGGATTGGAATAAAGATAAGATCAGATTGTATTTCCTAAAATAAGGAGTTGGTTGGATGCATGAATTATAAATGCAACCTTCCACACTGAGATATGTAATTTTTCTTTCTCCCAAGAAATAAAGATCTGTTCTTTCCTCTCAAATATTCTGTAGTTTTAAAATCGGAAGTATGATTTAAATCCTCTTCCAAGAAATGAGCTGGCCACTCATTTCAAGGAAGATGGATCTATGTGTATTTATGTTTATGTTTATTCATTTGTCTGTAATTCATTTTGTTGTATTGTTTTTATTTTTGTATTGTGAAAATTCAGTCTGTTGTGAACCTGCAGGTGTTTCGTTTAATTATGTTTATTTCCAATTCAAGAAATTTCAATTTATGCAATTGTGTTTAAATTTATGCAAGTGTGTTTAAATTCCTGCAAGTTTGATTTCCTTCATGCAAGTGTGATTTATTTTATGCAAACTTTATTTTGCAAGTGCAAGTGTGCTTTATTTCTACAAGTGTGGCTTTCAATTTCTGCAAGTGTGATTTATTTTATGCAAGTTTGGTTTGTGTTTAAAGGAGTTTATTTCCAAGATCTTCTTCTCTTAATGCATACAGCCATCAGACACCAACCCTGGATTGACATTATTAATGGCAAGGATTGATGACCCTCATCATTTTGGCATCGTTGCCGGGGACACGGTGTTATTAGGAGATTCAGAGTTCTCTAAAAGAATATTCTAGTGACAGTAGAATACCTTTTAGAAAATTCTGTGACAGGAGAGTATTTGGTAAGTAGTTTCTTTAGAATTTTATTTCCTGCAAGTAGATTAAAATTTCATTTCTGCAATTAGGAATATTAGATTGTAAATATTTATCTCCCCACAAACTAACTCTGTGTATAAGAAAATGACTGTGATGTTTGATCAAGAAGGTATAATGGTATGAACAAAGAATTCAGATCTGGAAATGGTAGAATATGATATTGAATCTGGAAGTAGATCCAGTTGATGAAATATCATATGTCATTCTTGATAACCACCACCATTTCCCCTTGTATCAACTAACAGCTCAGTGATCTTATTACACATAACCTTAGTAAAAAACTGGCTTATCCAGTTTGTAATAATGAAGTGGTAGCATTTCTAGTTAACTCCATCCATATTCAGGGATTTCATTAGAGCCAAAATAAAAACCCACTCATAATAAATCCACCCATCCAAATTAGTTTTTCATCCCATAATAAAATTCAATCCCTGAACCATATCCATTAGAAAAATTTGTTTTCATGTCTTTCAATTTCTTCATTTTTGTATATGCTTGTATAACGTTAAGAAGCAATTATTGTGAATATCAAGGAAATAAATTTTTGTGTACTAACATCTGAGGACTAGATCTATAGGAATTTCCAGAGTTGTTCTTGATACCAACATGCAGATTTTGGAGCACCAACAGTATCAACCAAGGAGCATGCAGATTTTGGAGGGACCCACAGATACCTTCACTCTCTCTTTTAACAACTCTCCATCTCCTGAGATCACTAGTCTGGGATTTGAAGATTACTATGGTGATTCTGATAATGCACAATTCAAGATGGGCTTTGAAGACCTAGAAATTGTCTACACAATTTTTGGAAATCTTCTTGGAGTTACCAAGTATGCAAAAAGGTTTTTATGAGATCTCAGACATTGCTTCCTATTTTACACAAGTTGTACTTTGATGAATATAGTCTGATGATGGATCAAATTTTTTCTCTAATCCTTCTCATGCTATCATTTCAGCAAAAAAAAAAGAAAAAAAATCAAAAAAATCAAAAAGATTTGATTGGAAAACTAGCTTGCTGGCCAATCAAAGGAAAAAAAAAATAAAAAGCTGCACAACTTGCTGGCCAATCAAAGGCAAAAAAAATAAAAAAAATAAAAAAGTATTTATTGGAAAACCAGCTTGCTGGCCAATCAAAGGCAAAAAAAAAACTTTGATTGGAAAACCAACTTGCTGGCCAATCAAAGGAAAAAAGGAGGTGGCTCTTCTTCAAAGGAAATCAACAGTTACCTGGTGGCTTTCTTCTCAGCACTATTTGACCATGTTAACAATAGGATGACAAAAGACAACTAGAGGTATGATCAAGTTATTTTGTTCTACTATTTTATTTTTAAGCTTTCTTGTAAGTTTTTTTATTACAGCTAGATCCACTTTTAAATATTTCCAAGGAAGGCAAGATAAAATTCATATCTCCCCTACTTATATGAAAAATATGTGCACCTCTTTGCAATCAAACTTTTGGAGTCTAATTTATGGGCAGTCATAAATAAACAACATGCATGAGGACATGCATGAGCTTAGGTGTGGGAGAGAAGGAGAAGCACAAGCTATGCATTTTGATTTTAAATATGAGACACAAAGAACAGAAAGGAGATCCACACAAGAACCTACTGTAAAATAAAAGAGATCAAAAGCACAAGAACCTGTTGTAAAAGGAGATCCACACAAGAACCTATTGTAAAAGAAAAGGAATATCAAAAGCAATAGAAGGAGATCCACACAAGAACCTGTTGTAAAAGAAAGAAATCAAAAGTAGCAGAAGGAGATCCACACAAGAACCTGTTGTAAAAGAAAGAAATCAAAAGCAAAAGAAGGAGATCCAGAAGGAAAGATCCACAGAAGAATCCACTAGAACGTGTCCTCAATATGGAGAAGAATCTAAGAAGAGGAGATAATAATGTAATGCATGAGGACATGCATAAGATTAAGTGTGGGGCAATGATGAGGCCATAAATTGGCCATAAATTACCATTATTTTGTCCTTCCAAGTTACCTTTGAAAGTGGATTTAAATGTAATCTAGGAACTTATAGTTTGCTTAAGATAGAGTATAGGATATATATCTTGTTCATTCTTTAGAAATATTTTGTTATCTATCTTGTTGACTAATCCTATTGATTATTTGGAAAAAGATGCAAAGTCTTGTGTATGCAGGCCATAAAGGAAAGATAATGCTAGTATTGGGAAAAGTTAGAATTGATCATGAATAATACATTTAAAATCAAATCTAATTTCATATTCAGATTCCTCTCAAAAAATTATGTAAGTTCAAAAAAAGAATCATCTCAATCCGAGGTCGCATGCAAAAGTTATAGTTGTTTTAAGTTAGCTGCGAACTCACAGAGTTAGTTCCAGAACTCACAGAGTTAGTTCCTAGAACTTGCAGTTTAGTTCTGGAACTCACAGGTTTAGTTCCAGAACTCACAGATTTAGTTCCAGAACTTGTATCAATTGAATTAAAATTAGTTCTGGAACTTTCAATTCATGGACAAATCAATTTAGTCATATTTAGTTCCGGAACTTGCATAAAAGGAATGACAACTTTAGTTCCGGAACTTGCATCAACAGAATGATAGTTTTTGAGGGATTGTGAAAACTCAGAGATTCCAATGGGAAATATGAGAGAGGTTTTTGTTCATAGAAATGTTTTTAACAAAAACCTCATTCAGATTTGCTACAGGTTTTACCAATAAAGAGAGATCTAACTTTTAGTGAGCTGCAGTCCGAGGAAAAATGTATCAGATGAGCACTAAAAGTTCCATAAACAGAAACAGAAAATTCAAATGGAAAATATGAGAGAGGTTTTTGTTCATAAAATGTGTTTAATAAAAACCTCATTCATATTTGTTACAGGTTTTACCAATGAAGAGAGATCTAACTTTTAGTGAGTTGCAGTCCGAGGAAAAGTGTATCAGATGAGCACTAAAAGTTCCATAAACAGAAACAGAAAATTTAAATGGAAAATATGAGAGAGGTTTTTGTTCATAGAAATGTGTTTAACAAAAACCATTCATATTTGTTACAGGTTTTACCAATGAAGAGAGATCTAACTTTTAGTGAGCTGCAGTCCGAGGAAACGTGTATCAGACGAGCACTAAAAGTTCCATAAACAGAAACAGAAAATTCAAATGGAAAATATGAGAGAGGTTTTTGTTCATAGAATGTGTTTAACAAAAACCTCATTCATATTTGCTACAGGTTTTACCAATCAAGATAAATCTAACTTTTAGTGAACTGCAGTCCGAGGAAAAAGCGTATCAGACAAGCGTCAAAAGTTCCACAATCAAAAACAACAAAGTCAAATGAAAAATCTGGGAAAGGTATTTGGTCAAAATCATATTTTGAGGAAAAACCTCCTTCCAATAATGTAGAAGAATAAAATCATTATGATTCTTATTACCAAAAAGCAAGGAGAAGATTTGGGAGCAAATCTTCCTAAAATAAGCAAGATAAGATTTGACTTCAATAATATATCTCTCTCCATATTTTGTGGAGATGGAGATCTTAGTTGTTAGGATTGGAATAAAGATAAGATCAGATTGTATTTCCTAAAATAAGGAGTTGGTTGGATGCATGAATTATAAATGCAACCTTCCACACTGAGATATGTAATTTTTCTTTCTCCCAAGAAATAAAGATCTGTTCTTTCCTCTCAAATATTTTGTAGTTTTAAAATTGGAAGTATGATTTAAATCCTCTTCCAAGAAATGAGCTGGCCACTCATTTCAAGGAAGATGGATCTGTGTATTTATGTTTATGTTTATTCATTTGTCTGTAATTCATTTTGTTGTATTGTTTTTATTTTTGTATTGTGAAAATTCAGTTTGTTGTGAACCTGCAGGTGTTTCGTTTAATTATGTTTATTTCCAATTCAAGAAATTTCAATTTATGCAAGTGTGTTTAAATTTGCAAGTGTGTTTAAATTCCTGCAAGTTTGATTTCCTTCATGCAAGTGTGATTTATTTTATGCAAACTTGTGCCTTTATTTCTGCAAGTTCTGCAAGTGTGGCTTTCAATTTCTGCAAGTGTGATTTATTTTATGCAAGTTTGGTTTGTGTTTAAAGGAGTTACTTTCTAAGATCTTCTTCTCTTAATGCATACAACCATCAAACACCAGCCCTGGATTGACATTATTAATGGTTTAAGGAATGTATGATTTATCTTTGTATAGGCTTGTGTCTTTTTTACTCCAATAAAATACATGAGACTCTCTAATGATCACAGCAGGGGGATTCACAGTTGTCTGTAAGAGTTGAAAGATTCAATCTAATCAAATGGAACGTAACTAAAATCAGTCAAGAGAGAGATTTTGTTAATTATTTAATTTTCTACTCTCACAAAACAAATTTGTTGAGTTTTCTTGTGAGAATATGAAAGTGCAAAGATTAACTAGTGGTTCCAGAAGTAAGCAATGACACTTTAAAAACTCTAGAATCAGGGTTCAGATTAACTCATGATAAAGATATAGACTCCATGCCCAACAGATAGTGGGAAATAGTGGGTTTTTCCTAGTTATTAGGCTACTGATCCCCCGTGAGTCACCAGAACTGTTATCTAATTTCCTCTAACACCCTGGGGTAACATTAGATAACAGGTAGATTCCTACTGAAATTGAACAAGTAAGCTCCGAGGTTCATGTAGATTTGAAATCCACCAGGGGCTAAGCCTTCGGCAACATGGAAGAAAGACTTAGCCAAATCAATGATTGAAAACTAAGCCGGGACAATCTAATTCAAAAGAAAGCAATGGCCTTGTGGATAATGCCAAGTGTCAACTTGGAGCAAGTTCCAGAAAGAAAAAGGGGGAGAAAGCCTCAAACTCCTACGGGGCTTACATGTGAAGTCAACTATGAGTGTCCTGCCCAAGAAACATTCTTTGCATTAATATGCGACAGACCCATTACTTGCTCAAAGGAGAGAAGTAGGCTCGTGGATGATGCTAAGTGTCATCCCGTTACACTTCCAAGAGCTACAAAGAAAGTAGAGATCCTATAGAAGTGCTTCACCTCTAAGTAGATCTCGTAATAAATGGGATCCAAGTTTGAAGAAGGTTACGAAGGATTGATCAGAAGCCAAATACCACATATGGGAAATTATGAAGCCTATCTAAAAGTTTTAAATGCTCAAGATATTTTCAAAATATCAAATACAAAGGGTCATTCAACTGGTATTTTCAGTAAAAAATTTAATGCATAGTTCCATGTAAAGAGTGCGAACCTATGAATACTTAATTTGTTCAGCTACACTCGAGGGGTCATTTTTAATAGAATAGTATAAAAATAGGTGCCTCTCCGAATTGTGATTCCAAAGCCTGATGTATAAAATTTAGATATGTAATAAATATTTGAAAGAATAGGTCCGCTCCAAGGGGATTCATTTGCAAAATAGTTAAAATATGTATTAAATGAGTATGGCTCTCACTCCTTAAAAACAAATCATGGGGAAGTGTGAGACAGATCTCGCAATCTACTTATGTCACTTCACACCATTTACCATCATGAAAAATTAGTTGGAAAATAGTTCACAAATGATTTTATTATCTTTTTCCCATCCTATATATTGTAAATGAAAGGTTAAAAATAGAGAGAGTTAGCCAATTCTTCTTTTTGGTCTCAGTTCCTCTTCTGTAAAAAGTAGGGGGTCTGGAGCTCTAGCATTCTCTCTGAGCTTTGTAATAACACTTTTCTTTCCTCTTATATGTTGTTGTACTATGCACATGTTTTGGAGTAATATAATATTCAATGTGGTGCATTTCATCCATTCTTTGCATAATTATTATTGTCTATGATAGCCCTTATTTCAATGTTGGTATATTGTGTATGTTTATAATGTTATTACTATTCTCCGAAGTTATGTTTAAGTAGTTTGAAGTGGACTATGTTTGAATATTTTATGTCTTGTGGAGCATCTCATCCATCCTTTTCATTGCTCACCTCTTCCCAATTCAGGAACCCATATTCATTACTAACTTCTTCCCTTCTCGGCACATCGCCTTAGTTAGTTTTACGTTTCTTCCTAACCCTATCTCACACTACAAAGAAGAGCCAGTTTCTTTAAAATATAGAGGTTACCTTAGGGCGCACGTCCCACCAACCTAAGGTGTCCAACAATTTTGGTAGTTCATCTACAAGAATAATCGTCAACACAACACAAGCATCAAGCGCTACTGTCTAAAATTGGGTGCTAGTGCTCACTATGTGTGAGTTCCAAGTCTAATTCTAGACCATTCTATGACTCTATTCATGTGCTAATTTTGTATTGTTATGTTTTGTATTATATATTTGAATTGTTATAGGGATGATTTTTTCACCCAATAGATGCCCCCCTCGTTTGGGGTACATGCAAAGAATATAGGAGAATTTTGTCCAAAGGAGATGATCTTGATCTGATATGCATATTTGAGTGGAGATACCTGCAGGGGGTATGGGATATGCATGGTAGGAACCAAGGCACATGAAAATAATATAGGATGGTAACAAGTATTAGTAGTAAAAGTAGCTAGCATGCAAAAGAAGAAAATGTAACAAGAAAGTGTGAAAAAAAAAAGATATACTATGAAAGGCATGTTTCATACATGAGACATCACTCACAATGTCACAAGACAATTAGGAAAAACACAGCCAAAAGCATACAATGATCAAGCAAGACATATGGCACATCCCACAAACTATAGGAAACAATAGTAAGCAAAAGTAATGGATAGCCATGATTGTATATAGTCCTACAAGGAAAATGCTACACATGAAAAACCTGTTAGCATGCTAGAAATATAATTAGCATGTCAAAGTGTGTATATATCAATGAAAAACAAGTGTTAGTTAAAATAAGTAGTAAATTATGAAACAATAGGACCAGTACTGTATGAGATTAGTCAAAGTAGATGCCCCTAAGATCCTTGGCGTGACTGGAAAGGAATTTAGTGTCGAGCATCATGCATCATGTAAGGAGTTTTAAGATATCTACATTCACTTCCAGAGGCCAATTGCATGTGTATGTGTGTAAGATAAAAATAATGGCATACTGAGTATCTATCTAGCATAGTAAGAAAAGTGCAAGATAAAAGTAGAATAATCTAGCAATAATAAATGTAACCAAGATATACAAATTTTGTATGAGTGTGATGGTGTGATATGAAAGGTGTGAAGATGGTAGGAGCATCATTATCCCCCAGTGGATGTGCATGAGATGAGGCTCATTTATAAATTCTCCCTCAGAAATCAAGAACGAACCATAGCACATAAGAGTAGATGCTAGAAATATATATTGTGAATGCATAGAGCATGAAGTGTGTATGATGTGATGTTCATTTATGAAGTGTGCCCTCAACAAGAAAGTGTGAACTATAGCACTAGAGTGCATCACCGAGTAATGATGATATAATGTACCAGATAAATGTATGAATGTGTGAAATAATTAGGCATGAAGCACAAAGCGTGAGAGAGTGGTACTAGAGACAACAAATAGTAATGAAAATGGGGGGAGAAAGTGTGATTCTCCCCAATTGTTTCTATCAGGATTTGTTGTCAAATAGATGTGATCATTGTAAGTAAGAATAACTAGAGTATGTATAGTGCACGAAAGGATGTATATCATATATATGAAGTAGTAAGTGTACCATGAATATAAGGACCCATAAATAAGAATGAGTATTGAAACATGTATGGAGTAACATAGGAGAATAGAGATATGTAGCAAGGTGTGCCCATAGTGTAGATATGAGAAATTTCTGCTAGAAAGATGGACGTGAAATGCAAAGCAAGAGTAATGTAGAGATGCAAATGTGAATAATATGGATAGATAACTATTCATTAAAATATGTTTCTATGAGGGAGGGTAGTTCTATGCCCCCTAAGTGTGTGAGTGATTGAGATCTATGGTGGAGTTTGAAATGTTTCATGAGAAAATATATGGTTTCCACAGTGGTAGGTAGGAGAAAGGGTATGACTAGTATCAGATTGTGAATTGAACGGAGGAAGTTTAAAGAGGCTAGCTATCATAGGGTGAATTGGTTGATCTTGTTTGATTAGTAGTTTCTTATTTGGAATGGGTAACGTTGTAGAGGACTTGATAGGAGGATGTGATGGGGAATGGATTTTTAAAGGTTGTTGCTTAGTTGGAATTGGTAATGTTGTAGAGGACTTGATATGAGGAGGTGATGGGGTATGAATTTTTAAAGGTGGTATGACATTGGGTTGGATAGGAAGCTCTAGAGTAACCTCATAAGGAAAATTAGTGATTATGGCATGATTCTCATTAGACATAGAGGGATCGGATTTGGGATCCTGACAAGATTTAGCAATTATAGATGAGCATGTAGTAGAATGTTATGTAGCAAATGAAATAAAACTCTGATGCTCAAGGTTCTTAATTCTTCATTCTAAATCATATCAATCATTTTCATGATTTCCATTAAGTATTTGATAATTGAAAAATGAGAGACCTTTATATTTAGCAGGTTGATGAGGATGGTAGTAATGAGTAGGTGGGAATTTGATCAACTGGTCATTAAGGAGCTCAGGAATAATGTCATGTTTCTTAGTATTTAGATCAAACTTGAGAGGTGATGGTAGTGGAAAGAATTAGGCTTCAATTATATGAGAACATGTAGAAGGCAATGGGATCAGGATGAGGTGTGGATGAAGAAATAGCATAGGCCTGAGAAGCATCCTTGAGATGTTAGATTTCAGTTGTGATAGATCTAATCATGGTTTCCATATCTTGAATTTTATCTTGAAATAAACAATGTAAAGCTTGAATTGACTTGAAAATGGATTGATTGGTTTTTGTATCAGGACTAATAGGTTTATCAAAGATACAATCGAATATGGCATTTACTTGTGCAAAATACATAGTTTCTAGGGATTTTTGGAGAACATATTTGCAAGGTGGGTACATTTGAATCAATTGGAGACTAGAGGAGCCATGAAAGAAGGTAAAATAAAGATCCAAGTGAAAGATCACAAGTGGGGTTCACCAAATGATTTAATATAAATTGAATTAAATCTAATTACAAAGTAAATGTTGTAATAAATAATTTACAAATGCTAATATACAATGAAGACACAAGCAAACAAGCATATAAATGTAAAACCCTGAGAAAGAGAGGGGGGGTGACTTAGCTGATTTCTGAGTGATCTAGAAGTGATTTGGGTAGGTGAATATCTGAAACAAACTAAGGAAACTGTCGCCAATGATCATTGGAGGTTTTGGGCTCAGAAACTGCATAAGATAGAAGCACCCAGGAGAGGAGAGGAGTGCCTAGTGCTGGTTTTTGGATTTGGGCACTTGTGTCCAGGTAGATACTATGGATTTGGTTCTTTCAGGGTTGGATGATGTTTCCTGTCCTTTTCTGTATGTCACTCTAGATTCGTTGTCTAATATATGAATATATCTATAACCTGCAAGAAATAATTTCACATGTACCTAGCAAAAAACATCGTCAAACCAAAAAAGGAAAATTCATAATGGAGATTTGGGTTGACCTCGACGGTCACCCAAAGAGTAAACTTATGACTGAGCACTGCACTACATCTCAAACTCCATATAGTTCTTTTTGTAAGTGTTTTTAATGATTCCCTTGGATTCCCTTGTGTAAATTATACTATGATAGTGGGCTAGATCTAGAATGTAACAGATGTATAGAATGTGTACAATGAAATAGAATAGACTTCCACGCCTATGTTGTGTATGCAGAAGAATGCCACACTTGTCCCTTGAATGAGTGTGCTAGATGGATACCTTGAAGTGTTGTTGTCCTTTAGATGCAAGCTTAGGTGTATAGTATGTAATGCTTAGTGTTTGGTCCCTTATCTTGAAAAAGAATTGTGTATTTATATGATTCCCTTGTTTGAATTCTGTAATTGACAACTAAAATTCAACCCAAAGTAGTAAAAAGTAATTAAGAAGTGAAATGGGTATAAAAGGGGAAGAAAAAGGTAAAGAGGGGCAGGAGTGCCCATGAGGAAAAGAGTGTCTAGTAATCATGTTCCATCTAGTCGTTAGCGTCTAATGCCATAGAAATATAAAACATTCAACTATCAACAAGAGTGTAAGATGTATAAATCCCATAAAAGTGCATAAGACAAATCAAAAGGCTGAAGAGAATTGTTAATTACTAGTTTTATTTCTTAAGAATCATGTAAATGCTAACATGCTTTTAGGACCTATAAATGTACCTAAGTGCGTTTCTTTTATGTCTACAATCACATTGCAAGTTTTGAATAATTATTTAAGAACACTTCCCAGTGAATGACATCAAGTGGAATTGAGATGGTTTCTCATTTTGCATACAGTTTGCTGCATATGAGGATCATTTTGTTACCTTTCCCATCTCTATAATTCTCCTTGAATGAGATCAACTCATACACCTTTTTCTCACATGTTTCTCATGGGTCTTCAGATACAATGGTCTCGAATTCCTTGGAATAGATCATCCTGTCTTGTTTTTTGAAGAATATTTGAACATAATGGTGGATTCAAGATGTGGTCATCACTACCTCACTCCTTGAGTATCACATTTCATCTATGAAGAATATGAACTCTTGACCACTCACTTTCTTGACCATGAGAGAAAACATCCCTATGGTTTTCAAACATTCTTCTGCTTGATTACTCCTCATCGAGATAGGATTTCTCTTCTTGATAGTGAGACTGATCCCTAAATGGTACTTGAAGGAGTGAATGAGAATGAGTTCCATGTTTTTTTCCTCCACACTACACTGCATTACTACAAATTCCACCTCTTTTGTCTTACAATATGTGAGCCCATTATCAATCATGGATTAAGTGTTTAGAAACACTTATCAAGGTATGTATTTTTTATATGACCTCTATCCTCACTCAAAGTGAGCTTCTCACATCATCCTCATGATTATCATCCTATAAAACTTGAACTTTAATGAATCTCTTGATTTTTTAGATGATTTTTAGACCCTATGATGTTAGTGGTTTCTCCCACTACCCAAATGATTGTCTTTCAAACCCACAATGACTTACTTTGATCCGTTTCTTGTCATAATATGATTCATATGATAATATTCACCTTTGGGGAGAGGCTTAGTGAGGATGATGTCTTATTCATGATGGAACAATTATTTAGATGACTCTCTTCTCTCACAATTGGAATGAGTTATCTCCTTTCATCGAATTATGTTGGGTAGAGATCTCCTGGAATGATGCTTTAAGAGCATGCGGAGTATTTCTTGACCTTGATTGGACCACAAGACAACTTCCCAACCTTATGATGATGGAAAAAATCAACAAGATAAGTAGAATGGATTTTTTCATAGCTTTCTAGATTTAATTCAAGAACTTATGATTTTTAGTAGGTCCCATCCAAGACTGTTATTTTTAGCAATTTTGCAGTATTTTCACTTCCTAATGTTTTTTACCTATTCAAGGGACCACAGATGCTAATAATTCACCTCTTTTAACAACTTAATATTATTATACATGCTCGATCATGAAAATATGTTGTTTTTATAATTGTATTATAGGTGTCAAATTGTAATGAAAAAAGTCTTGAAACTATGGGTTTTATTCCTAGATTCTATGCTCCAATTTTTGGATGATTCCTTCATCCAGATGAGTGGGGAAATTATTTTTTCATTGGAGTGGGAAAAATACTTTGAAGAGTCTAGTACTCCATATCTCAAAAAATTAGGAACCCCGTCGTGAAAGAAATGTCTCGGATGAAACTATATTTTTTATGATCATTCACTCTGAGTTCAAGAGATTTTTGCCCACTGGATCTTCAAGAAAGTGAAAAATTCTTTGAGGGAAGAATTATGATAGTAAACATAGTCCTCAATATCACTAAAAATCAGCTAC
Source organism: Taxus chinensis (assembly GCA_019776745.2). Classification (NCBI taxonomy): domain Eukaryota; kingdom Viridiplantae; phylum Streptophyta; class Pinopsida; order Cupressales; family Taxaceae; genus Taxus; species Taxus chinensis. Next base: position 653,406,376 of record CM034150.1, on the reverse strand, counting down.
TTCATTATGAAAGAGATTATTATGATGCAACTATATCTTCTAAGGATCATTTTCTCTAATTTTTAGGTGATTTATCCTGTCAGATCATCAGGAAAAGAAGAAGGATATTACTTTCCTTTTTATGTTATGGCATGGTAGACATTAATGGAGGTTAGAAGGTGTGACAACAACAATTTCACCAAAATGACCAACTGTGTGGAAGAAATGAGCTAAAAATAATCATAAGTTTTTCAATCTCCTTGTTGACCATGGTTTGATTCTAGGTTTATGTGTGGTTAAGAGCTAGTGCAAGTGGTGCAATGGGGACACAAGGGATGCCAAGGACACAAAAGTTTTCCTTGGAGAAAGGTTTTTACATATTTCATGGTGGAACTTTGGCTAAGTATGAATTTGCAACTTATCCCTTACTCACACCCACCTTAACTCAGCTTAGACTCAACGCTAGTTTAGGGCTTGAAAGATAGAAAAGGGAATAGGATATATTTTATTATCCCTCTTGTCCCCCTGGACATATGGGACAATGCGGACACAAGGGACAATAGGTGAAACAGGTGCAGAAAAGTACTCCTATGGGAGGAGGATGATGGCACAATGTTTTTTCCCTTATTTCCCCCATGTCCCCAAGGGGACAATAGGGATAAGAGGAGCTCAAAAGTGTGTCTTTCCATTAATGAAAAGCCATATTTTACACTAGTTGTCTAAAAATAGCCTAAAAATTTACTTCTTTCACCCCAAAGGATTAGGATGATGTTTTGGGATCAATGTTAAAATTAATTTGACTCCTAAAAAAATTATAAGACCAGTGGAATGTTTTTTAGAACTCAAGTCTTTCTTAAAATAAAAAATAGACCCCTTTTGTTCAAAACAACAAGAGACAACTACAATGTTTGGAATTATTCATGAAACCTTTAAGCCTTGGAGTAAAATGAATTTTACAAACTTGTATAGAATTCACATACCTTTCCAATTCCTACTTTAGTTTCCTTATAAATCCTTACGGATCTCCCATAATCATCCACAGAAGTTGAGATTCATCGCAAGAGTGCTCATTCCTTACACTTGAAAACCTGATGTTAAGAAAACTTCCCCTAAATGATAAAACCTTTCCTAAATATTCCTAAAAAATTTCCAACACCTTTAAGACTCCCCAATACCACCTTTGTATACTTAATATCTTTTTTGAACTTTCTTAGGGAGAGTACACAAGCTCCGAAATGGTCAAAATTGACCGTTCTAGGCTTCCAAGAGAACTAGTATTATCTTGAACTTCACTTAATCATCTCATGAAATTTATCACATTATTTTTCACACTGCGATGTGTTTACCAAATTCATTAGGACTGTTTCTAGGGCTAGGATGATGACCTCATAGGAGGAAAATTGCTCAGGAGGAAGACTCGGGAGGATTCGAAGGTAGAATTTGCATTGTGGCTAAGTTATCATGTTTTGAATTTTACATTTTTAGGTCAGCTATTTTACATGGCAACATGACCCAAAAAATATGATGGCATCGGTTTTAGGAACTTTCACATGATGAACCAAGCATTGGGAAGTAAGCTTTTATGGCAGATATACAGAGAAAGTGGACACTTATGGAGTAGAGTAATTCGAGTTAAGACTCCCCCAAACCAACGTTTATTCTAGCAAGAGGTTTTCCCTAAAGGATCGGGCATTTGGAACTTTCTGAGAGGATATAGACCAAACATCCTAAGAATATTGAAATGGAGAATGTAAAAGGGTGATAAAATAAGCTTTTGGGATGACATTTGATTAACCGACATGAATCTGGCTTTGGCTCATATTATTGGGGGCCTTAAGGAGGAGGTAATTGGAATGTGAGAGCCAAAAGTGGAATATTATATCATAAATATTGGAATGGAAAGATGATGGAAGCATATTTCTAGTAATTTAGGATAAAATAAATTGAGAGCGGAGGCTCTTGGAAGGCTATTGGATAATACTCCACTACTAAAGAATGGAGCTGAAGACATCTTGGTATGGGAGGAAACAAGCAATGGGGAGGCTTCAGTTATATTATTATATGAATATAATTATAGACTCATGAGGCAACAAATCCAGCTAGTTACTTTCCTAAGTAAGAAAATTTGGATAAAGGAATGTTTCCAAAAAGTAAATATCTTCCTTTGGTTGGTGGTTTAAGGGAAACACTTAACATATGATAATTTAATGAAGAGAGGTATGTATGGATAGGTCATCTATATGCTATGTGAAGAAGTACAAGAAACAAGTAATAATAGTTTTATCCACTGCTCTTTGGCCTAAAAAATCTGGAATATAATAAAAGATCAATGGGGCATTGATTAGGTTCTTCTAGTATTAGTATTTGATTTAATTACTCAATGGATATGGAAGAAAACGTGTAAGGGGTTACAAATGCTATGGAACCCAATTCTAGCAATAGTAGTGTGGAGCATTTGGCTAGAACAAAATAGGACAATTTTCAAATAGGAGAAGCTCTCTTGTAGGCATATATGGAATAAAATTGAAATAATCTTATCTGAAGCAATGGATGATTCGGGGAGGGATTTTGAGTGTAGATTTTGGGGGACGGGGCCCTTTAGAGTAAGTGACCACTCGTTCCTTGGAAATTTGAAGCTAATAACACGAATGAAAGGTTAGGACAGTTATATGGGAGGCCCCTTAACCATGATGGATTCAAATGAATTTCAATGAAGCATCTAAAGGAAATCCAAGTAAAGCTACATATGGGTATGTTTTTTGAAATTCTGAAATTCAACCAATTTTACTTCTATTACATGACTATGGGATTCCCTCAAATAATAAGGTTGAGGGATTGGCTCTTCTACAAGGTTTGCAAGAGGCTAAAAGGTAGTAGTGGTCAAAATTTTTGGTGGAAGAAGACTCTAAGGTGATTATCGAAGCCATGAAGTCTGGAAAAGTGAGAGCATGGAATCTGGATTCGATCATCCAAAGTATGATTGATCTAATAACTTCATTTTCCAATATCATCTTCTCCCATATAAAGTATGATGGGTACCAGGTAACAGACTATCTTACGAACATAAGATTTGATATGATGATTAAGAAAGGTGTCTCCCACATTATTTGGAAGTATGATCTTCCCAATGATGTATTAAAACTAGTGACACGAGACACCATGAATGGCCACATGTGGAAATAATTTGGCCTGAGTTCTAGTGGAGGGGAAGTTAATACTTTATTTTGTGTCAATGTAATCTCTTAAGATAAATAGAACACCTATACTTTGCAGTTTCTCTAGTTGCATGAACCATGCGGAGGATGATAAAAGTGGATGTGGGAGAGTTTTTTATGCTCTTCAGTTATCGCAGCTGAGCTTTGGGGTCCTTACAATTATGATATTGATTACATAGTCCCGATAATGAGAAGCACAATGAGAGGAAGGATATTAGTGGAAGGACAAGTCGAAAGAGGAAGTGTGTGGTCAAGGGGATAAGAAACACGGGATTCCTTTATTGAATGGATGGGGGAAAAAATTAAGAATGTTGTTATGATAGAATGGTTGGGGAGGTCATGGTCTATAACTGAAGAAATGAATGATGCGGAGGAGAAATATATTTATGAAAACCTGAGGAATTTGATTCTTTATCCCAAGCAATTCTTTGGTTGTTAGAACGTGTTTAAAATGGCACAGGGTTTCATTCGTGCAAATATCCTCTCTATTACTTCAGGACAATTCCTTCTTCACTAGGAGCACTCGAAGCTAGAAGAAAGGTTGATGTGCATAAAATTTCACTTACATGCTCTTATGAAGGCACTACTAGTGGTTTTGAAGGGACATGAAGCTCTAGCTAAGATGCATTGTTTCCATCTCCCCTAGAAGAAAAGTTAGAAATCCCTTGCTATTGTACCTCCATGTAAACTGAGTAGGTGAATGTTGATTCAAATGTAGAGATTGTGTTTAAGGTCAAAAAAAAATGTAAAGGGAAGAATGTGGTTTATTAAACATGGCCACATAGATAACACTTCATAAATTTCTATATAAGAATGTATCCATTAGTTGGCAATTTTGATAGTATAGGGATTTAGGTTTTTTCTGGATGTGATTATAAGGTATGTAATGATGCGTTAGGATGAAGAAAATTCTCTTTTCTCTCACCCCATCCTATGCACGCTAAGGTGCTTTCCTATGAGAGCCTCGATGAGGGATTTTATCTAAGGTTGGTTGTTAATGTATTTTTTTACAGGCTAGGACCTTCTCTCTAGGTAATATAAGTGAAAAAATACATGCACTTATCTAAGAGGAACTTGGGATATCTCTGTCAGAATATCCCTATAGTCATGATATCCTAAAATCATCATATATGGTTTAAGGATTGTAATTCCTTTTGTATAAAAAGGTAAATTTGGCATGTATCCCCACTAAACATTAAGGGGAAGTGTGTGAGCATTTAATGTTTTTTCGGACACACCTAGTGTAGCCCACCACCACAAAACATATATCCTCTAAATAAGTTTATTATAAATTTATATTTATAAGTTATATGACTTTATACTTAATTATAAAGTTAAATCATTTATTGATTAAATTGATATAAGAGTGTGTCATTTAAACCAAAAATAATGAAACCAACTCGCCCACCCTTTAAGAATGGGTGGTTTCCATTGATAATTGATACACACATATATGCAATATTTCTATGAATTAAAATATTGTAAATTGAAGAAGTGAGCAGGAAGATTATTGGGTTGGTCTATAACTATCAGACATTGTTCCTCATATTGAATAAAACTGGATGTGCATTCTTTGGTGAAGTTTTTACCTTGATGGTTTTACTATGGTAAATCTTGTGTCACTGTGTTATTTACTTTCCAATTTATCTCACTATTTATATTATGTAATTTATATATTTATTTAAATTCCCATTATAATTTCATTAAAAAACTATAATCATGTACCCTGAATATTCTAACGCATATAAAGTGTGTTCATAGAAGTATTGAATCTAGTATAGTTTCTAGCTTCCACTATATCAATGGGATGTGATTATTGTAATTTCATGGATCCACTTTGAATCAAGTCAATTCTACTATTATATTTTAATGTACAAATGTGAGATTTCAATTATTCGCAATGACAAGTGTAATGGCTAGTAACATGATGGTAATCACAAAAGGGCTCAGATAGTTTCTTAGTTATGTGATTTCATGTAGTAGGTGGTATTAATAAATTGTGACTTAATAATATAGGAAAAGGATCATGTAGTGAATCGAAATGTTTAGGAATAGTGATGAGCTCATGTGGTGTATTTAAATGTGTAGGAATTGTGATAGAGTTGGAAGAAGGCACAAAAAAAATTCATTAACAAAATGTTTCATGGTGTATTGGATTGTATACAGAGTGAGTACTACACTTTTGGTATGATATATTTTTCGCTTACTAGACTCAAAGGTGTAGAAAGGGATGTAGGATGAATAAGATTACAAGTAGCCTAAGAGAGAGTTTGTTTTTTAGGAAGAACAAAAAAAATAGGAGAAGAGTCCTTATTAGCCACCATAAGATATTTAAGTTGATATTTAATAGGGTTAGTATATGTAAATAGGGTATGAAACATAGACTCATACTCATCCATGGGATTAAAATTGAGCTTGTAGAGCATTCATCATATAAGTCTATAGTATCATCATCTCTATCATAGTAATCATTAACCATTCCATTTTGTTGTTCTATATTAACTAGAAAATGTAACTTTGGAAAGCTTCAGGGGGTAGAAGAGGTGGTGCAGGGGATCACACAAATTTATATTGATCAACTTGGACCTCAAACATAGGGATACAAGGTTAAATTAGTGTAGACTCAATAAGAGGGGGTGTGATATGCTTAAAGTCATGATTTTTCTTAACTCGCCAAACACGTATGTGGGTGATGTGGCCATAGGAATATATTATTCTAGAGGAGTAATAATAGGCTCATCATAAGAATAATTTTCAATTTTACAATATTTAAAAGTTTTCTCATTTATAATAACAATGTACTCATATCCGTCATGTATAAATTTGGCACATTAATGAAAAGTAGATGGCGATGCTTCCATAGCATGAATACAAGACCATTCTAAGAGGATATGATAATGTTCAGAGTATTTTCCAAATATGAAATGTAGTGGGAGCATTTTTTGGGTCAAATGAAACATCCAAATTGATTGTGTTAATGGGATATTGTGTAATATTATCAAACAATCTAATAGTGGTGGAAAATCATGTGTTGGTGTTCACATTAGTGAGAAAATATTTAATTATATTGTTAAATTGTTAGTGAGTGGTTAGAACCTATTACTTATAATAGTGCTTGTAAGATATTCTAGGAGGTTGATATATTGGTGGATATATGTTGGTTTGGCGAATCCCCTTATTTATAGGAGAGACAATCCTATATATGTGTAAGTTTTTAATATTGTAATCTCTAGAATGAAATATCAAATAGTGTGATTATATTTTATTACAACTCTCTATGTTCGTATTTATTTGTACATAAGATCTTTGATTGTATATCAATGGTATCATAACACTTTAATTTTCAATTGATTCCTGTAAGATCAGAGTATGAATGCTCAGCACGTCGTAAGCAAGAATGACCTCTAGTTTCTCTTATTATTATCACTGCCAATGCTACCGATCTGATGCATTATGCCGTGTCAATTCAATGTTGTTTTGATTCATTAATACTGCAGTCTGAAATTTTTTCTAAGCATAAGTGAATGGTTGTAAGGAGCATTACATGGATCATATCGAATCAATGGTTCATTGCATTAGTCTCAGATTTGTTATTTATTATTCTATTTCATTGATGTCATTTCTTAGAAGAAATAGATCTATACCTCATTGATGGCACTCTACCCTGAGTTTTTGTCATAATCGATACCTCAATGATCTACTTCAATGTTGCAGACTATGCTCAGATTCCATTAAAATCCTCGATTTGCCTACAATATTTCTTCATGTTCGCATTTTGAATTAACCTAGGTAGTTGTGTTAAGTGTTTTAGGTTTGATTTATGTTTTTGGTGTTTATATGTCATAACAAGTCAATGGAGAAGTTTTTTTAGGTCACTGTTCCTTCATGAGTTATGTTTTTAATAATTTGTTTTGGGCCCATGGGTAAGGTGAATAGTGTTTAGTATTAGAATTATTCTAAAATTTCAAGTCGGGCATTGTCAAAATAAAATGTTAACTTAATAGGTTGAGTGGTCACTCTTTTGTCATTTAAAGTTAGAAACATTTTTTTATCAATCGATTTAAAGTAAAAAAAAAGTTGTATATTGTAAAGGATGTATTCTTGGTTGAAATTGATGTCCTGGTTGTTTGTATTCAAAAATGGACTTTCCATTGGATAAATTCAACGAGACTAATTTTCACACATGTAAAGTAGGAATTCATATGTAGCTGATGAGTAAAAACTTGTAGGGAATAGTGAGTGGTAAAGAGAAACAACCAACATATTATAACAAGTTACTAGAATGGTAGAGTAGATACGATAAATCTAAATATGTTATTGTGATTGCACTTTCAGATACTGAATTACATCATGTTGATTTGGAAAAATCGTCTACAAAAATATGGGAATTACTAAATTATATTTTTTAATGTTAAATCAATTAATGCAAAATTCTCTCTAAAGTTGCAATTATTCAAACTCATAATGGATGATGAAATCAAAATTTCAAGGCATATCAATGAGTTAAGATCGATCATGAGACAACTGGTAGAATTAAAATCTCTAGTTGATGATGAATATTCCAAAGCTATATTATTGAACAATTTACCTTCCAAATACATTAATATTGTTTTTTACTCTTGGTCAAATGCCTTCCAAATCCCTGGAAGATAGGTTTTCAACTCTCCTAGTTGATGATAAGAGTGAAACAAAAGATATAGATGAGGAAATTGTGTTATACTCAAAGAGAAATCATAATTTTTTTTTGACAAAAATAAGAAGAAATTGAATGTTTCTGCTGCAAGAAAAAAGGACATAGATCTTGAGATTGTATAACTTGAGAAAATGATATTCTCAAAGGAAATCTTTAAAAAAATGAAGAAAATGTGATTATTAAGAAAGATCCACTCATCAAGGAAGAACCAATGAATGATGACAGTGGTTACAGTTTTGAAGACTTCTTATATGGCGAGAAAATTTGTCTTGTGGACAAATTGGTGGGTTTCTAGCCAACGCTATGGGAATCTAAGTCCCTCTACTTGAACGGTGCAGCTTCCATATGTGCATGCGTGAAAAAGTGGATTTCAATGGTGGCCTTTCGACCAGAGATCCAATAGGGGCACTCCACTGACCCTGTGGCAAAGCTAGCAATTTCTCACTAGAGAAGAACTTTGTCTGAGAAGGGGGAACGGAGTGAGAATGGAGATAGGAGAAACTAATGTTGTGAGTAGAATATCAGATGCTCACACACATTAATTAGAAATTTCATTTACATGCATTTATAATCAGAAGAAAAACAAATCCGCAGGAGAAGCTACAAGACCGAATGAAACCCATTGGTCGCAAAGTACCAATCAATTCCTCAATCAAAGAGGCAATAATTCCTTCTTTTTATTATTAAAGTTCGAGGAGAGTTTGTACATAGCTTAAGGATGGAATAAATTCGATGAAGAAGAGAAAATAGAAGAAGAATGGCATTTTTCTATCTTTTCCAACTACATATCACTATGGTATTTTCAAAAATCAATCGCCAGCCTTTGGAATGACGTCGAGAAGCCATTATATCCTTTGCCAAAATGGTTACAATCTTTACAAATCCTCGACACCTTTTCAAATTCCTTTGTTGTGAAGAAAACACTCACGGTGGGTTAAAAACAAGATCTTGCAAAGCAACTGTTACATTCGATTTGCTAGTTTAAATATAGACCATTTGATTTCCTCCTATATCTTTGAAATCAGGCCGTCCATGCGGTAGGAAGGGATTGGAGTGGTTACAGGGGGAAAGCCCTTTGCATTTTGTGATTTTTTAGAGATTTGGCAATTTGGAACAAATTGGCCCACATCCCTCGCTTTGACTTTTTAACTTACGACACGTGGTACCTTCTGATTGGAAATGGGGTTGCGGCCCTTTTCTTAACATTTTAACCTTTTTAGGAAAAAGAATCAAAAACTCAATTTCCTCCGTCAGCCCGTGCTGCTCCAATTTGACCAGGACACGTGGCACATTCTGGTTGGAGACGGGGTCATGTATTTTTTCTAAACATTTTAACCTTTTTGGGAAAAAAGGCTCAAAACCTCAATTTCCTCCGCTGGCCTGCTCTCCCACTTTGATTTTTTCAATGGCGGGCTTCAGCTTTGACTTTTTCCTTGCAGGCTTTAGCTTTGAATTTTTCCTTAATATCCTGATTAGGGCTAGCTGATCATTTTTTAACTTTTCACCTTTTTTACAAAAGAGGCTCAAAAACTTAGTTTCCTCCGTTGGCCCGCTACTTCCGCTTTGACTTTTCAATAGCAGGCCCGAGACCTTGGCGAAGCTTTGCAGCATTCTAGAACTTTTACTTCACTTTTGGTTTCAACTTTGGTTAAATTTACCAAAAGTTCCCTGATCAGGGTTGTGGGTTATCCACTTTTGAATTTTTCAGCCGATCCGGATTTTTGGGTCCCAAAGTGCTCCCAAACTGAACTTGTGCAGTTTGGGACATTGGCCTACTCTCATGCTTTTGAATTTCACAATCAGCCGATTTCAGATTTTCAGGTCCCAAGTGTCCCAATCGTGAACTTGTACAACTTGAGACATAAACTTTCACTGTTGTTTCCACAATCAGCAATTTTAGATTTTTCGGGGTCCCAAGTGTCCCTTGTGAACTTGTGCAATCGTGGGACAAAAACTTCTGCTTTTTTCACAATGAAACTGAAATCGGCAACTTCAAACTTTTCGGGGCCACAAGGTAGATTTATCATTTTTGCCAAAAGTGTTAAGTTCACCAAAAAACCTGTTTCTACCCATCCAATAGGATCTGACCATGTACCTACATTCATTGGGGCCAAAATTTGACGGGGAAAAGACACCTGTCATCCCGACTGTGGAAAAAATACACAGAGGAAGAGAACTTCATCATTTTGAGTTCAATTTTTGAATTTCCTTCACGAACTAGAGGCATGGAGGCAAAACAATGATCTGATGACCCAAGGCCATACAATAGGCGAACAATTTTGATCACAAAGGAGATTGTAAAGAGGATATTTCGTGCACAGACCAGGAGATGGAGGATTTCAAAAAATGAGTGAAACAAAGGTTTAAATAGCTTTAGGGCGTGACTTTTTCTAATTTATTGAATCTCTAACTTAGCTTAAACACCAACGAAGGGACATGAGCTCAAAAAATTTGAATTTGGCCATGAAAACGTAAAGCAATTTTCAGGAGACAATAACTAGCTATAGCTTGGGGACATCGCGTGAACTGGGCATGGCTAGGGCACGGCATGAGCATCCAAAATCTTGAGTCTTCAAAACATATTACATTGCCCAGTGTCTTATCCATTGGGACTTATAAAGTCATGTACAATTCTGAGAAAGAATGGAAGAAGGAGAAAACACACAATAAACCAAACAAAACTAAACCAGAACCACACAATAGAAAAAGGAAAAACACACCTACAAAAATCACCTATGGTACAAGAGGGGGGACAACCCACTTTCATTGATGATACTATTTCAAATATTTCCCACTTCAAGGCAATTCCAATGGTGTTCCATCCAAGTATGCGAGGAGAAAAACATTCTCACCACAAGTTCCATGAAATTGGAATGGGCCGAGGCATAATGAATCAAACTTTCCATGGCTTCCCTTTGGTTCCCTTCTTTTGTCCCAGAGCAGGAAAAAATCTCCAACCTTGAATTCTCTTGCCTTTTCCTTCTTGTCAAATATCTTCTTTACTTTCAATTGGTGTTATTTAATTCTATCCACCACTTGGCATCTGCTTTCTTCCAGATTCTCTATGAAGAGAATCCTCTTATCAATGGAGTCTTTGTAACGACCATCTTTTATTTCTTGCAGCAATTTGAGAGCTGACATCTCAATTGTGAGGGGAATCTCTGCCTTAACTCTATACAAAATTTGGAAAGGTGACATACATGTTGCCTTCTAAGGAGTGATCCTATCAACCCACAATGCATCATATAGTTTCTTGTGCCAGTTCCTTTGATTCTCATCTAACCAGCTTGTGAACAATGGTCACAATGTTCTTATTACTTTGACTCAGCTTGCCCATTTCCCTATGGGTAGTAATCAGAAGATTGAGATATGGATATTCCAAAGCCATAAAAAAACTCTGTGAGATCCTTGGAAGAGAAATAGGTGGCATTGTCTACAACAATATTTCTGTGGTATTCCAAAACGAACAATGATATTCTCCTTGATGAAGTTGTAGACTGTTTAAGAGTTGGCTTACTTGGTTGGGATGGCTTCCACCCATTTAGTGAAGTAATCAGTTGCAGTGAGTACATAATTATTTCCTGCACTAGAATGAGGATTCAGAACACCAATAAAATCTAGCCCCCATTGCTAAAATGGTTCTTCAATCACCACATGCTTAAGTGGCAATGCAACTAGTTGTTTTTTCCAACAAATTGTTGGCATGCTTTGCATTTGGAAACCCAATCCTGAGTGTCTGAAAAGATGGAGGGCCAATAATATTTCCCTCTGAGGATCTTAAGTGTGGTGACCATTGCTAAGAAATATCCACCACAAGCTTGATCATGATATGCCCTGAGCAACTTTTCTTGTTGCTCCTTATCTACACACCTAAGGAAACAACCTTTTAGGCCTCTCTTTGTAAAGTGCATGATTCCATATCACAAACCTTGCTGCCTTTAGCTTGAGTTTCCTTCTTTGTTTGTAATCAAGATGAGGAAGGAATTCTCCATACGTGAGGTAATAAGCAATTTTAGCATACCACTCATCAATAGTGGTGACAAAGAGCGCATTTGGACTGTCTTTTGAACAGGTTGATCAAACACCATCTTTTTCTCCCTGCTGAGCTTTGAGAGATTCATCTTCAGCAATCAGCTTGTAAAAAACCATTTCCTCTTACCAGATTAGATGGTCTAATCTCCAAGTCATAGTCTTGGGTCTTTGTAATCCAGCTTCCTCTCTTAGCCCCACGATCTTGTTGGGTCAAAATGGACTTGATTGCACTTCCAGGGACCATCACTATTCTATGGGAATTGAGGATGTAGAATTTGAAACTTTTAATAGCTTTGACCACTGCGTAGGAATGTTTCTCCAATTGGCTATACTTTAGCTCATGATTTTTCAAAGGATAGCTCATGAAAGAAATGGGTGCTTCCAAACCTTCATCATTTTTCTGAACAAGGACAACAGAGAGTGTATGTTCTGATGTATAGAAATACATGATGAAATCCTTGTTGAAATCTGGAGATACAAGAGTTGGAGCTTTGGCAATGGCTTTCTTGATCTCCTCAAATGTGTTTTTTCCTTCCTTATTACACTTGAAACTTGCTTGAGGTTTCATCATGAAAGTTATATGCTTATTCAGTTCAGAGAACTCAGGCACAAAATGATGAAGGAAGTTTACCTTTCCAAAGAATGAATGAACTCCCTTCTTTCTAGTTGGTAAGGCTAGTCTTTGGATAGCTCTGACCCTTTCAGGATCAATGTGTGCTCCATGTTTATTCACAATGTGTCCTAGCAACTTACCTTCTGTGACTCCAAAAATGCACTTTTTGGATTTAGAGAAATTCCATGTTTCCTACACCTTGCAAGGACCTGCACCAAATGACTGATATGATCTCCCATCCTCTTTGAAAAAACCGTGAGGTCGTCCAAGGTAAATGACAATGCAGTGTTTCAAATATTTGAAGGCCAGGTCCATTGCTCTTTGGAAAGTGGCTCCAGCATTGATCAAGCCAAAAGGCATTATGCTGTAGGAAAAAGTGCCCCAAGGTATTGTGAAGGCTATTTTGTTGTTATCCTCTTTTACTACCTTGATTTGGTTGTACCTTAAGAATCTATCAAGCAAAGAGAGCATCTCAAATCCAGTGACTACTTTCAAAATATGATCCATGATTGGAAGAGGGTAGTTGTCCTTGAGAGATGCTTTATTCAGATTTCAAAAGTCTACACAAATCCTTATTTCCATCGTTCTTCTTCCTTATTGGCACAATGTTAGCCACCCATGTTGAATGGTGGATGGGGAAAATGATTATAGCATTGAGTATCTTTGTCACCTCTTCTTTGATAACATCAGACAATATTTGGATTGTAGGGCCTTTATTTTTTCCTAAAGGGCTTGTCTCCTTGCTTCGAAGGAATGGAGTGATGCATTTCCTTTGGCTGAAAAGATTTGAGTTTATCATAGGAGTAGGCCAGGACATCTGAGTAATTTTTTAGTAAAGCAACAAAATTTCTCTTCTCTTCTGGAGAACAACATTTACCAATTTTTACCATCCTTGGATTCTCTGAAGTGCCAACGTTTTCTTGATTAAAATCAGATGGACACCAAGAAGATTGTTTTTCTTTCTCTTGGATGAACCTATCATGTTTGTTAAAGAGGTCTTCCAAAGAAACTAGCCCTTTGGGGATTTTGTTTCCTTTCAGTTTGATTACTCCCTCTTCATCAATTCCCTCAATTCCTTCCTTCTCGTCTTTAGGTACTGATTCACAGTGTGGGTTTTTACTTCCTTCAAAGAACAAACTATTGAAGTCATCCCTTTGTTCAAAGAAGGCTAGGACCTAATTATCATCATTAAAGACCTGTCAGTGATTTGCATTTTCTGGTATGTTGGGTCTGAACACCATCTCAATGGTCACTTTATCCTTGCCAAAAGAAGGGATGAGGTATCACCAAGGAAGCTAAAACTGCTAGAGAATCAGCCTTTTCATTCTGCTCCCTAGGGATAGCTTCAATGGAGATTGCATCAAAGAATTCAATGCAGTCCCACACTCTGTTTCTATAGTGCAGGAGTCTAGGATTTTTCACCTGATATTGTTGGCGGACCTGCTTCACCACAACCTTTGCATCACCTTTGCATCTCAGCTTCTTCATTCCCATGTCCTCTGTGATGCATTCATGCCTCAAGAGAAATGCTTCATACACTACAATATTGTTTGTATTGTCAAATTGCAACTTGTAGGAAAAAGGATATACCTCATTGGAGGGAGAGTATAAATACTACACCATCTCCTGAACCTGCTCTGGAATGACTGCCATCAAACTCCATAGTTCAAATCTGATCTTCTTCTTCCTCCATGAGGAGTGGCAAGTTCTCTTCCTTTTGTGATGTAAGGAAGTAGTTTCCTAGCCCACAATCTTGAAAGAGGATGTTAGCTCTTGGATCATCAGATTTCCTTACTGTGAATTTCATTTTATCTAACTGGCAGTAGCTTCTTCATTTCTCCTTTCACTGGGATAGTTGTAGATGACCAATCCATTTTTATTTCTCCACCTAGATCTCTGCAAAAAGTTCTACTCAAAAGCATACCAAAAGATGCTGGGATATCTGCCACCAAAATGGTCAAGAGTATCTTCTTGTCAGGGTAATCAGCTAGTGCAACCTGAGCATCCTTGATTCTTCCTACCAATGGAACTTGTTTGGATTCCATTGAATAGCATGTGCCATTTACCTGGGTCAAAGTGAGGCCAAGAGCATTTGTAACTTTTGCTGGCATCACATTATCTGAGGCTCCATAATCTATAATGCAATTGTTCAGGTGGAAACCTTTGATGAGAAGTGACAGGTAAAAAGGCTCAACTCTGTTGGTGGTGGAGGCACTGAGGGCTAACATGTTTTGAGAAGGTGGTATGGATGGTATGGGGAAGTAAGCCTTTAGAATTAGAGATTTGGGATGTAGAGTTACCACCTCATGAACTGCCTTGATGAATCTGTCAAATTGGGTAGGATGTGTTTGTAGGTATTCAAACTCAGAGAGCTAAACTTTGGTTTTACTTGCATGCTCCACAAAGTCAAATGGAGTTATGGTAGATGAGGGAGAGGTTCCCAATAGTGGATGAGGACTTAAATGGCAGAGGTTTTGTTACTTTTGGTGCTGGGTTCTCCTTATCAAATGTAGCAATTGGCTTGGAAGGAGATGGGGGTGTAGCCCTTGATTGAAATTTAGATGTTCTTGCAGAACCAGTCATTTAGAAGAGAATTGCTCTTAACAGACTTTTGAGTTGGGAGAAGAATCAGATAACTTACTTGGCACAGCAGTGTGGTCCTTTACAACTGGTGAATCTGATTTCTCTCTAGCTGATTCCATGGAAGGTGGTAATGGTGATCCCCTACTGATGATCTTGTTTAGTGGAGGCTTTGAAGAGCTATCTTCTTTGTTCTTCCTACTCTCAGTTGCAACTGCTGAGGCTTGAAACACCATTCTTGGATTGTGCACGAGTGAAAACAACACATGAAAAACTTGGAGCTTCTTCATCACCTTCCTCCTCATCATCAACGTATTTAATCAGGCCATTGTGCATGCCGACCTCTTTAATTTCAAGATAGTTTTCATAGTCATCCATGCTTTCTTCTTCAATTTCCTCAATGTTTGTTCCTTCTTCTGATTCCCTAGTGTCACATATGGCATTGACTGGTGGTGCTTCAAGAGCAAGCCTATGAGGAGGTGGAGTCAATTCTTGGTCTATCATGAGGATTTGGTCTCCTTGGAGCATTCCTCATTGTGATTTGTGACAACTGCTTCTTCAAAGAAACTAGGTCATTTGCCATTTTTTGTAACATTAGATTAGTGGTGACTGAATTTGAACTCTGACCTTTTTGTCTTCCCATTTGGTCCTTTCACTTTTCCAGAAAGAATTAGATCATCATTAGTCTCAACTACAAAGTCTTGAACCTCCCTCAATGTTCTTGGTTGGGCTCTTCTGAGGAAAGAAACCAACTTTTGGTGGTAAAGCACTGATGAAGAACCTTTTCAAGTTGTTTTCAGGGGGTACCACATCTTCTGGGATCCTTCTTGTCAACCTATTATACCTTGCTACAAAATATCTCATTTATTTGGAGGTCTCCTTCTTCATCTAAACCAATTGGACCAATAGATCCTGAACAATCTTATGTGCTCTTGAACCTATGTTCAAATGCACTTCTTATATCTTCCTAGCATGTGACAGATCTTAGGGGCAACATGTAGAACCATTCAGCAACCTTTTCTTGGAGTGACTCCACAAAGATCCTAACTGAAACATCTTCATCTTCAACTCCCAACACTCCACAAGTAGTGATGAATGTTGCTACATGTTCTTCCTGGAGCTGAGAACCATCCCCTTTGAATTTTGGGAAGTTCTTTCTTGAGCCTCTTGGGAGGTCATGAAGTGGTTGTGGAAGAGAAAGTGGACTAATATTTCTTCCCCATGGTACGTTAGGCCTGCGTTCCTCATGCTCATGATCACCCATTCTATTCATGTTTCTATCCTCCAGTCTTGCTTAGGGCTTGCTCTATTGTCTGCTCTTTCTTCTGCTTCAATTTGGAGTCCTTTCTATTTCTCTCAAGTTGAGCCCTTATCTCCTCTTCAGCAACTTACCCCTCTTTCAAGCTCTTCAAATGTGGGATCAATTTGAGCATCCTCCTTTGAAGTTTCTCAGTTTCCTCCTTGTCTCTGGTGTACCTTCTATCAGCCAGCTTGAAAGTTTATGCTCTTCTCTGGGGTGCTGGAATTTGTCTCTGCCTTTCCAATTCGATAGCACGCTCCTCTTCCAAGTCTAGAATCCTTATGGAAATGAAGTATTGATTGACACTTTGTCTCTTATGCCAAATAGCTTCTCTTAGATCGGAAGCAATGTCTTCTTGGATGTGAAAGAGTAAATCAGGTCTCTCAACAAGAGGATTTCCCAGAATAGCCATGATTTACATCCATGAAGTTTGTGTGATTATTCAATCTCCAGAAAATTTTCTTCTAGAATCTTTTTTTTGTATTTTATGACCCTGAGGTCATTTTTAGGTGCAGATGCTACAAAATCTGCCCCATGGTGGGCGTCAAAAACTGTTGGTGAGAAAATTTGTCTTGTGGACAAATTGGTGGGTTTCAAGCCAATGCTATGGGAATCTAAGTCCCTCTACTTGAACGGTGCATCTTCCGTATGTGCATGCGTGAAAAAGTGGATTTCAATGGTGGCCTTTCGACTAGAGATCCAACAGGGGCACTCCACTGACCCTGTGGCAAAGCTAGCAATTTCTCACTAGAGAAGAACTTTGTTCTGAGAAGGGGGAATGGAGTGAGAATGGAGATAGGAGAAACTAATGTTGTGAGTAGAATATTAGATGCTCACACACATTAATTAGAAATTTCATTTACATGCATTTATAATCAGAAGAAAAACAAATCTACAGGAGAAGCTACAAGACCGAATGAAACCCATTGGTCACAAAGTACCAATCAATTCCTCAATCAAAGAGGTAATAATTCCTTCTTTTTATTATTGAAGCTCGAGCAGAGTTTGTACATAGCTTGAGAATGGAAGAAATTCGAGGAAGAAGAGAAAATAGAAGAAGAATGGCATTTTCTATCTTTTCTAGGTACAGAGCACTCTGGTCTTTTCAAAAATCAATCGCCAGCCCTTGGAATGACGTCGAGAAGCCATTATATCCTTTGCCAAAATGGTTACAATCTTTACAAATCCTCGACGCCTTTTCAAATTCCTTTGTTGTGAAGAAAACGCTCATGGCGGGTTAAAAACCAGATCTTGCAAAGCAACCGTTACATTCGATTTTCCAGTTTAAATATAGACCATTTGATTTGCTCCTATAGCTTTGAAATCGGGTTGTCCACATGGCAGGAAGGGATTGGAGTGGTTACAGAGGGAAATCCCTTTGCATTTTGTGATTTTTTAGAGATTTGGCAATTTGGAAAAAATTGGCCCGCACCCCCACTTTGACTTTTCAACTTAGACACATGGCACCTTCTGATTGGAAATGGGGTCACGACCCTTTTCTCAACATTTTAACCTTTTTTGGAAAAAGGCTCAAAAACTCAATTTCCTCCATCGGCCCGCTACTCCGATTTGACTAGGACACGTGGCACATTCTGCACCTTCACCTTTGAAAAAGGCTTTTTCCTCCATGGGCTTCAACTTTGACTTTTTGACCTTTGGGCTAGCTTGATTACTTTTTCCCTTTAAAGCCTGATCGGGTCATTTTTTAACTTTTCACCCTTTTTACAAAGAGGCTCAAAAACTCAAACTTCCTCCACTGACCCGCTTCTCCGATTTGACTAGGACACGTGGCACCTTCAGATGGGGTTGGTGACTTTTTTCTAAAGTTCTTTTAACTTCAACTTTTGGAACAGAATTTAAAAATTTTTCCCTTTAAAGCCTGATCGGGGTTGCGGGTCATTTTTTAACTTTTCGCCCTTTTTACAAAGAGGCTCCACAAAATTCTCCACTGATCTTTTTTTGGGTGGCAAAAAGTGTCTCAATTTTAACTCAATGTTCCTCCGCTGGGCCAAAAATTTCACACTTTTTCTTTTTAATTTTTCAGCCGATTTCAGCTTTTCGGGTCCCAAGTGTCCCAATTGAACTTGTGCAGCCTGGGACAAAAACTTCCACTTTTTCCACAATAAAATTTTCAGCTTTTTAGGTCCCAAGTGTCCCTCGTTGAACTTGTGTAGCCTGGGACAAAAACTTTCACTTTTTCCGCAATGAATTAAAATCGGCAACTTCAAACTTTTCAGGGCTGCGGGGAAAATTTACCATTTTTTCCAAAAGTGACCAAAAGTGTTAAGTTCACCAAAAATCCTGTTCCTCCCCATCCAATAGGATCTGACCACGTACCTACATTTATTGGGGTCAAAATTTGATGGGGAAAAGACACCCGTCATCCTGACTGTGGAAAATACGCAGAGGAAGAAAACTTCATCATTTTGAGTCCAATTTTTTTTAATTTCCTTCGCGAACCAGAGGCATGGAGGCAAAACAATGATTTGATGACCCAGGCCATAGAATAGGTGAACAATTTTGATCACAAAGGAGATTATAAAGAGGATATTTCGTGCACAGACCGGGAGATGGAGAATTTCTCAAAACGAGCAAAACAGAGATTTGAACAGCACTAGGGCATGACTTTTGCTAAATTCTTGAATCTCTAGCTTGGCTTAAACACCAAAAAAGGACATGAGCTCAAAAAAATTGAATTTGGCTATGAAAACGCAGAGCAGTTTTTAGGAGACAACATTATACTAAGACAACACCCAATTGGAGGATAGAGGCAATGACTGAAGGACCTGACAATCAACATCCTCTCACCATCCACAAGTGATGGGGCCCACACAATGATGTTGTGGTATGTTTTTCAGTTTGTTTTGTAGTTTGTTCATGTTTTCATGCTTTTTTTTGTTGTATTCTGTTTTCATGTTTTTTTGGTGTAATAAATCAAACTTTGTTGTGAAATTGGGGAAAGAAAAATGTTCGAATGAATATGTATCTTGGGGGGTATGAGAATATTTATAGGTGGCTCAATATGATTTTTTTTTCCAACTATTGAGTGAGCTCGAAGAAATTATAATAATCTATAGGACTCATAATTCAAGAGTTTAGGGAAAGAGGCACAGGGGCTATCTTATTGGAATTCTACTCGCCACTACAATTGTATGAGGGTAAAGAGATAGTTTGATGGAGCGTACCTGGTATAAGCAGTGTTTTCATGGAGCATCATTTATAGGATATTTTTTCTATTCTCCATGTTCACACTAAGGGGGAATGTTATAAAAATCATGTGTTAGTACTCAAATGAGTGAGGAAATATATATTTTTATATTGTTTGTGAGTAGTTAGAACCTATTACGTAGAATAGTGCTTGTGAGATATTCTATAAGGTTGAGATATTTTTAGAGATATGTTCATCAGGTGAATCTCCTTATTTATAGGAGAAACATTCTTATATATGTGTAAGATTTCATATTTTTATCTCTGGAATGAAATATCAAATTGTGAGTATATTTGATTACAACTCTCTATGTTTTGTTGTATTTGTGCATAAGCTCTTTGATTTTATATTAGTAATATTATCATTTGTGTTCATGATGACATTTGTTTTTTGGAGAAAGGAGCTAGGAAAAACATTCAATCCATACCCCTATCAATCAATACCCATTTAATTAGAAATCCTTGAGTATGTGTGGTAATGAGTAATGGTGAACATTGATCCATTATCTTCTTAGGAGGAAACTTGATATGATTGAAATTAATAGCCTTATCCATGATTTTAAATGTGTTCATGATAGAAGAAAGGAATAAGGTTGAGTACTAGTAGGAAGTATAGTATATTTTATTGTCTCATATAATAAGTCCTTGTAAACAAGTGATCTCTTAAAAATTCTAAAAATAGATGTTTTAACAGGTGTATCATTCAAATGATACCATACATCATATTATTTAGGTGGAGTAATGGTCCTAGAAGATGGAGAAAAATTTTTATGGATGAAGAGGTTTATTTCCCATGTCATAGTGTTTTCGTCATCTTGTATTAATAGCATAGACCTTGGGTCCTAATTTAATCTTATTAAAATAATGGAGGATGGGACAAATGATTACAAACAATCTCTTTGGCATCAATTTTTAATAGAAATGGCCTCGTATTGTACATCAATATAAATAGGATATGATTGGGGACGAGTATAAATATACAAAGTATTGGGAGATGGGTCCCTTTTCTTAGGATGGTAATGGTCATAGACTTGGTTAAAGGGAGGTAGCCCAAATCATTTTGAGGAATTAGAACCTTAGGATATAGGTTAATATCGTAGAATATTTGTGGGTAATGCATGAGAATACAAATAAGAACCAACCCTAGAGATAGGAAAAAGATAATGTGCTAAGTAAGAAATGGAAACCATAGGATTTGAACTAGGCTAAGGATTCAATCAACAAGTAGGTTCACCAAATGATTATACCCAAAATTAGACAAGATGTGAACTTATTATAGAAATTTTGGATTAGGGTTAGAAATTGGAAATATATTAATATTTATGTACAAACTAGAATATACATATATTATAAATTTATTAGATATAACCATAAGAACGTGTGCTCAATAGAAAATACATAAGAAGAGATATACACTTAGTTATTGTTCCACTCTTGTATCAGAAAGATGAAAGGAGTGGAAACGATCTCCATATGCTTCATTTCAAGCTTTGGAGGTGTAGGATGAGCAAGTATGAAACTGTTGGTTATGTATAAAATTGTTTAGTAATTTCATACATGTCTAGAAATTCTCTATGGTGAACATTTAGAGTTTTATAACAAATGTATGTATCTGTATGAGATATTTTGATCTTCCTTCTTATGAAACACTATGTATTGAAAATGTGAGAAACCCTTTGTATTACCCAAAATAATTTCAAACCCCTAAACCATGGGTAAAATTCCTAATAAAGGTTAGTGTTTGGGTTAAATTAAAAAAAACACATGCCACCTACATTGGTACTACTCTAGAAAAGCCTCAAATGGTTAAAGAATATAAGTGTTTCTTATTTAGTGGCCAAAAATTAATTTAAAAAAATTAACTAGTAGGAGGTTTATTAAAATTTAAAAAAATTCAAATAAATTATGGATGCAATGCACCTTGGTATATTTAAGCTCTTAAAAATACCACCTGTTTGGTCAAGTTTTGGTTGTGGGGCACATTTTTTTTTGGTGAAGTAAAAAAATTGAAAAATGTCGGACACAGTTATATTCTTTCACCCCAAACTACACACCTATTTATCCACCTAGAGATGTGATATATTTATGCATGCAACTATATTTGACAACTTGTTCACTTGATAATGGCTTTGTAAATGGCTTGATATGCTTATTCTAGACTTGGATTTAAAGGATTTAAGGCCCCATGCCTTGGTAAGATAGACACTTGAACATATTTTAAATTTCTTCATATATGTGTATTGGCTACTCCTAATGTATATTGTTTCTATAAAGAGATTTAGGAGATCTTTGAGTGATTTTTGAGATATATTTTCTAGTGGAGTACTTGTAAGTGTTAAGTGAGTAAATGAGTGCATTTAACTTGCTTATATAGGCTTTTGTAGGTTTAATTTTTCATCGAGGCTGACCTATAAGACAAGTATCAACCCATAAAAGATATCAAATTGAGGAAATTATCATTTTGGTGGCTTGATATGAAACCACCAATTCCAAACCAAAGTGTTTAGTGGTTTGTTCCCCTATTATATGGTCGTGTACAGGAAAGGAGTGAGGTGCTAGAAATTTTTGGGTGCAACACTTGGGAGTAATAATTTGTATTTATTTAATCAATTATGTGATTATGTTAATGGTGTAATTAGGATATCAAGTCATGAAATAGGTCTAAGGATAGGAAATTGAACTCAAAATGCGTTGCAAAAAGATATTATGTAAGGATTAAGCCAATATTGATATTATCGAGTGATGATTTACAAATTTTAGGTGTCTACAGATTGCACACATTTACAAAAATATATATCTTCATTTATATGACCCAAATACATTATCATAGTCACCAAATAATCTCATAGAATATTTAATTGGTGTAATATTCTGTAACCATAACCCACACTTTCTTTTATCTCACTTTCTAGAGTCGAAATAATCTGAATATTTAACAGTACACGAATTAAGATATGTGATTTAATATTTATTTGTGTGTTCAATTCTAATAGATAACACACATTAGTAATTAATCTTAAGTAAGAAGATCTAGTTTTGATATTATAATATAACTATCTAGAGGTCATTTTTTCTAGGACACATTTCAATTTAATACCGGTTTTTTGAGTTTATGACTAAGTAGAGAATATATGTAATGGAAAAAGTAGGGTTTTATTCCCAATTTAAAATACTATGTAAAATGATAATTTTAGAACCAAAAATAATAAATCCTAATAGTCCTCATATATTCTATCTACCTCTTGCATGTACCAATATTTTTCCAAATATAATTAATTGAATAACAATTAACATTTAGGGTTAGAGAAATGAACCATTCTACCAAGCTCAAATGATGTGATATAGTGCTCAATTTTTTCACAAAACTAGATCAGGGTTTTGCTAAGTTTCTCTATTAGATATCAAGATCAAAAAAATGTATAGGGTAGGTTCTTTGAAATTTGGACATATTTTATGGTTGAATTTTTCCCTAAAGCTACAAATGTGTCCTATAATGTTCTGACCTTGATATGTATTTTGTTACATATAACCTAGTTTTCCTATCTCTAAAGGTCAATTTTTTTGGCTCATTTCTATGTGATTAATGTCCTTATATTGAGATATAGATTCTCCTTACTTGTAATCATAAAAATAGGTTAGTAATAGTTGGGGTTGGGCTACCCTCACCACACCTTTTATGTTGTGATGAGCATTTTACTACATTCCAATAATCTAAAGAGGGATCAAGCTACATGTAGCTCTCCCAAAACTCGAGTGAGACTCATGTGATTCATAATAAATAATATATTATGTATTCGTTTATTCATCCCTTGCATTTGGGTAATGCACACTTGATACTTTAGTTTTGACACATTATTGATCTCTAGATGAGAAATATAGATGCATTCAAAATTCAGTGACTTTTTGTTATGATAATACTCAAAAGAAATTATATGCCTCATTACTGTTTCTCTTGTCTATCTTAGATAGGGAATGTGAGAGAATCTATATATTTTTCCTAACAAATTATGGAGGATGTATTTATATATGTGAACCGTTCAAATGATTTTCCATTCAACCAACCCAACACTACCACCTAAGATAATTAAGCTAAGTTTTCCATTGAAAATATAACTATTATAAGTGTAAGGGATATGTACGTAACATGTGAGATAGGTTTGTGGAAAAAAAATTCCTAGGCCCATGAACCTATCTAGGGTTTTCAAGGAATCATTTCTAAGACAAGTACAACTATGTAGAATGTGTAGTGATTTTTGATAAGCTAAGATGAAGAATAGTTGAGGTCTAGTGGACTTAAGACATTGGAAAGAGAAGGAGAGTTCAGTAATTGGTCATTTTGTGTGTAAATGGGATTAATACCAAGATAAATTCCAAACATCATATTTCTAAGTAATAAAAAAAATTGAGTACAATAATTCCACCCTTTAATATAGTATTAACTAATTCTTGAGAAAATGAAAATGCAAACCTCATGTCTTGATCACAAATTGGTTGTTGTGAGCTCTTGAGTACTAACACGCCAATCCATATGAACCCTACAATCAATTGGTAAAGAAAAATATAATAATTCTCAATAATAGTGTATATAAATATGTAAATTGACTTTTGAAAAATTTATTTACTTGAAGTAAATTTAAATGTTCACAAGAATGACGACACTTTATTTGGCATGTTAAACCATGCCCCCAATTTTTTGAATGTGACTATCCATGGGGATTTTCCCACATATAAAATTGAAGTTCTATCATTTTCTAAATTAATATTATTTCTTGTACCTTCTATGCTAATTTTATATCATTTTATGTAGCTTATGTGCTAACTTAAAATCCTTTCCTATAGATTTTTTGCTAACTTAATATCCTTGTAGGTGGAAATTTGTACTAGACTAATAGACCTTTTTAATATCTTGACATGTCATTCAAATTTTTGGGGTTTTAAATTCAAACATAGTTTTGAAATATTGGCGGAATCCATATATTAGTCTTGAGCTAATGAGGGAGTTGTGTATTATTTATGAGCTACTAAAGCAAATAATACATAAATATTGAACTACTAAGGAAACCAATATATCAATTATGCATGTGTGATAAGATCACCAAGCCTATGCGATAAACTTTTATTCTAAAGTTGTGTAAATATTATATAACTTTGATGTGAAATTTGTGTAAAATGTGACCAAATATGATCTAAACTGTGGTTCTAAACTATGAATAAATCTGATCCAAACCATGTGAAATTCCCTCGATCTACCTGAATATATATATATATACATGTGAAATTCTCTCGATCTACCTGAATATATATATATATATATATATATATATATATATATATTTATATATATATATACTCTTAGATAAAATATATATGGAATTATATATAAGCCCTTAATATTTCCCCATTTTGAGATGAGGTATGTTGTTTATGAGTCACTCAACTCAAAAGAGAGAAAGTGGTTCATAGTACCATGTGTAAAATACATATAGAGATAAAACCATATAAAGCATATGTACTAAACATGGTAGCATAAATCATTTTGTATATGATATAATCATTATAAAATAAGCATGATACATGTGATCTCAAGTGTAAGCATATAATGAACATCATTAAAATCCATACAAATAAGTACATATAGTGTATCCATATAAATCAAATAGGTATGTTAACATATACATGAATTGACACCAAATGATCCTTTTGGACTCACGAAGTGACATGACACACTGATCCCACCACTATATTTTTATGATATAAGTAACATAGTTACATTTTTTTTGATGACATATTTCCATAGGTGGGAAATAAATTTAGTGTTGGGTGATGTTGAGCGGTGAAAATGGCTAAGTACTATCCATGCGTGAAGGTTAGAAACTACGTGTAAGAATTATGCGAGGGGACACGCACATGTAGGAAGAGTCAGTGCGCGAAGGTTTATGGATGAGCACACAGGGTTTATGACTTAGCCAATTTTCTAGAACACAGCTAAAAATAGCCAAGGAGAGATGGAGTGTTGACAAAGAAAATATTCAAAAAGTATACCAAAAGCAGGATAGCTTGGGACACAAACAAATGAGTCGTAATCAGAAAAATAACATGCATGGAAAAGGATAATAACATGCATGAAGTGAGATAATAATAGGATTAAAGCATGTAAGAATTGATCTAATTATAGCTTGCATCTATTGTTAGCACGAGTTGTAAAAAGCATGTACTCTATTATAAGCACGCCTATCATTAGGAAATTACATGGAGGCGGTGAAGGGAAAGTCCCCCACCATGTGTGTGTGTGTGTGTGTGTGTGTGTGTGTGTGTGTGTGTGTGTGTGTGTGTGTGTGTGTGTGTGTGTGTGTGTGTGTGTGTGTGTGTGTGTGTGTGTGTGTGTGTGTTGTGTGCGTGCGTGCGTGCGTGCACATGTAAGTGTTTTGAATGTCAATGGTATTAAGAGATACATTGGTATATGTATTCATGAATTTTGTGAGCATGATCCAATAGTGATTGTAAGTACTATATGATGTAATCAATAGATGTGTTATGTAATCAGTTGTGTTTTTGTAATGGACAATTATGTAAGGGTTGTCAAGGTAACTAGATCTGAATATGGGATTATGGGGATTCAAATAGTAGTGATAATTCTTGATTTTGATTAATATTCCTTATTTAT
Source organism: Taxus chinensis (assembly GCA_019776745.2). Lineage (NCBI taxonomy): Eukaryota > Viridiplantae > Streptophyta > Pinopsida > Cupressales > Taxaceae > Taxus > Taxus chinensis. Next base: position 653,380,093 of record CM034150.1, on the reverse strand, counting down.
GTGTTGTCGAACCATCATGTTATGATGTATCTCCTTGTATTAATGGTTATAAACATGCATGTTAACATCTTGCTAAGAAATATAGAGGAGGGACATGGAGGCTCTGCGTGTGCTTCGGGTGAAGCTTCCATACTTTTATGGATAAAGTGCCAACATGCATAACTACTTTAGGTAATAAAAGACCACATTTTGGTTCCATTTTTGGGACCTATTTTTCAATATCTCTACCAAGATGTTGCATACAAATGGCATTTCAAATTTCTTTAGAAAATATTGAGAATTGGATATATGACATCCAAAACGTGTTTGCTCAGGGATATAGAATTGGACCTAATTTTAATCCACAAAAGTGGGTGGAAGACAAACTCTATGACTACTTATATGAGACATTATTTAGCTTTTTCCCAGTAGAATTATACCAGTGGTTGGCAGCTTACGTGGCTAAAAGAGGTGTCTGGATAGGAAGGAAGTAATCATGGAGATAGGAAGATTATCAGGAACTCTCTAATTTGGATGAGTCGTGGAAAATATTTGTTGATTGCTAGTGGGAAGGTGTGTTGCATCGTTATACTTTGGAGTATTTTATTTCAACATAATATTTCCCAAATGAAACAGAGTTATGGTTTTTATGTGAACCAAGAGAATCTTATTTGGTAGTGTAGTCTTTTATCACCCAATGTAGCTATGTGCACTGGCATTTCATCCACAAAAAGTATTAAATCTCACCCGAAGCACACGCAGCCTCTAATTCCCTCCTTTGTTTTACTTAGCAAGATGTTAGCATGCATTTTTATAACCATAACAAACATTCATAAAAGGATATACATCATAGCATGATAGTACATAAATACATATAATAAGGAAGATTAATCAACATAAAGAATGATAATGATACTATTTGAATCCCAATAATCCAATATTCAGATCTAGTTACCTTGGAAACCCATACACAATTGTCCATTACAAAACACAACTGATTACATAACACATCTTTTGATTACATCAGATAGTACTTACAACCACTATTGGATCATGCGCACAAGCTTCATAACTACATATACCAATGGATCTCTTGATAGCACTTGCTCTGAAAACACTTACACGCACGCACGCACATGCACACACATAGACATACTCTCATAAGGATGTATAACCCACACACACACACATACACACACACACATAGACATATATATTGTTGGGACTTTCCCTTCACCGCCTCCATGCATTTTCCTCACAATAGGCATGATTATAATAGAGTGCATGCTTTTTACAAATCGTGCTAACAATAGATGCAAGCTATAATTAGATCAATTCTTACATGCTTTAATCCTACTATTATCTCACTCCATGCGTGTTCTTATCCTTGCCATGTATGTGCTTTTCCTAATTATACCTCCTTTGTGTGCATCATAAGCTATCATACTTTGGTCTATTTTTGGATATTTGCTTGATTACCATTCCATCTCTGCTTTGTTATTTTTAGCCATGTTTTGGAAAATTGGCTAAGTCCCAAACCCTATGTGCTCATTCATGAACCTTCATGGGTTGAAAATTCCTGTATGTACATGTCCCCTCACACACCCCTTGCACATGATTCCTAACCTTTTTTGCATGGCTAGTACTTAGCCATTTTCACCACTCAACATCACCCCACACTAAAGTTATTTCACGTCCTTATAAATATGTCATCAAACTCACTTCTCTAATGAATGAATCAATCAAATAATTCCAAAGAATAAGGAATAAGGGCCAAAAATTCATGAATTAAAAAATAATATTTCACCAACTCTGCACATTTGAACTCAGGCCTCATTCGGCTAAAGAAGCTCTAGAAAAATCCTTTCCCAATACATTTTCTAAATCTTTCCACTTTGTGAGTTCCTCTGTAGCTTTCCCTAGTGTTGCCTCGATAGTACTAGATATTTGGTGAGGCACCAGCTCATCAAATTTATCATTAAGCTCCTTCACGACCACATCCAAATCCACGGTCACTCCTTCCATGAAATCCATTCTTTGCATGACCATGAGCTCAACTTCCTTGATTTGTAATTCAAGTGTCTCTTTCATGGATTTGATTAAGTCCTTTTGCACTAATTTCTTTGCCATGAATTTCACTCGCTCAATCTTATTGCTCATCATTTTTCTTGGATTTCCCTGAGCTCCACCTCCTCATTTGCAATAGGCATGCTCAGGATGGGATCACACTTTTTACATATAGCAAATGTAAATTCATCCTTTTTGTGGTCTCCATGACGATGGTAATCAATGCCTCATACTCTTCTATCTTGGCCTCCACTGCCTCTTTATTCCTCTTATTTGTCTTGTCCAAATCTTTTGCATATGGCCTCATGCTACACTTTATATTATGAAGTATCATCTCAAAAAAATCTTTGAGATATTCCATCTCTGTAGTATAGTATGTCTTGGCCTTACTTACTAATGTGGGCATGCACTTGTAATCTGATTAACCAGTTTCCTAGACCTAGCATACGCCTCCTTGGTCTGCTTCTTCTCGTCCTTTAAATCCTCTTTAAGCTACTAAATCTCATGCTCTTTATCCTTTTTATCCTCTACCATGACCCTAATGGTAGTCCTATTGTCAAATTTTCTATGTGTGGCCTCATTTTTCATCTTATTAAATGCATTGTAGGCATGTTCATCAGTTAACTTCATGGGGTTGACAATATTGTAAATTTTACCTAGTTCCTTCATTAATGTTAACTTGGAAAAGGACTTGTTGTTTATCTAAAATTATAGCTCTTCCACATACATATGCATGCTCCATGATAACATTTTCCTTATGCGTAACAATCATCTTTCTTCATTCAATAGGTCCTATCTGAATAATTTTTCACTGGGGACCATACTTTGGAACCTAGCTCTCAACACCTTTTTTGGATCATTAATGAATGACATATAAGATGACTATGGAGGCCCTCACTTCCTTACCACCTTGGCCTTGGTGTATGCTTTCCTAGGTGTAAATGGTCTCATGTTTGACTCACCAGCACACGTATCTTCCTTGATGACATAATCATCATCACCCTCTCTTTTATCTCCCTCAGGATCCTTCTACCTATTGTGCCTACCCTCTTCACACATTGGTGCTTCTTCCCTATGTGGGATTCTATTCTACTCATCTTCCTCACCTTCCTCCTTGTTATTTTATGGGCTTGTATCTATGTGCATTGGCTGCTCCTCACCCCCTTCTTGCACAGACTCCTTGTGCCTACTTCCTCATATTTTTATTTATCTTCATCCTCATCATCATAAAAAATAACTCGAGTTACCTTGTGCCCTTTCTTTATCATCAATGGACTTATTTTATCCATCGTTGTTGAAGGATACCCCTTGGCTGGCTGAGAAGAGCTTACACCCTTTCTCTCCTCCCTTCTTATATTCTATATTTATCTTGTACGGCTATGATCTAGTGCAACATCCTCTTCTTCGTCTTCTCTCTCTTCTTCCTTATGTTGAGGTGGAATCTCCTCCCACCTTCTCTTGGGAATCCTAAATGTACTCTTTTTTGGCTATTGAGGTATATGGGAGTTGCACACTTAGATATTTATTTCATCCTTCATCTTCAGTTGTAGGTTGAAAAATACCATTATATCATGTTGTCGACTATCACGTTCATAATGGGAATGAGATCCAAAGTATCAAGCTCCATCATTTCTAAGTATGCAATCCTGAAAGCATATCCAAAGGTCTTGCACAAGGTGTGCCAATATGATTTGACCTTCTCTGCATCAAAAATCATCTTCTGTGCATCTTTGATTCTATTTACTATGCAATTTTAGCTACTTGGAAATGAAAGAAAATGGTATTTTACACCACGTCCCCATTTCACCATTATTCACTACGAATCACACAAGGCTAAAGTGTTACATGACTACAAATTTTACCTGTTGGCCTAATACACCTAGTAATTCTCTTGGAACATGTCACTCATTCTCAAATTCCATGCACATATTCTTATACCACTTCTCTAATCATTCCTTGTATGGATTTTTGATGGTGATTCGCATGTGAAATTTTCAAAATGTTATGCAAGGGACTTCTCTTCTGCTAGATGTATCCATATGTTGTCATCTGGCCAATCTGGGACACCAATCTCCTAGAAGACCATTAGTAGTAATATAGATCCCCATATTATTTTATCTCCCTTTTTGGTTTGTACCTTGGCCTCTTCTATAATCCCATGAGTAATATACTGTGTAATATTGGGTTTTATGTGTCATTTTATATGCACTATATAGAAATTTTTGATTTAGCTCTCCCCAGTGCTCCAAGGCCCTAAGCTTACAACTCACTATATAAGCCGCTACTCTGGTTACATGGTCTGCAATATTCTCAATACTCATGGCTCAAGTTCCCCTTTCATACTATAGTTTTGTGGCCAAATACTCAATTTATGTTTTATTGCACAAAACTAGGTCCAGGTATTCACCAATATCTTGCAACCCTATCACTCTCCCAATCAGCGAGATGTGATAATCATCCTCTGTTCAAAGAATTAGAAATAATCCTCATGCACACATGACACCAGCCACTGTAAGATTTGTGTGAGCCTTCTAAATAATTGTAACTCAAACAGCTGGAGAACCCCTACCTTCTCCATACTCTTCCATATTGAGTCATCCATAATTTCTTGATCCTCTACACTCCTCATACGAAACTCTCATAGCATATATTTTTTTAAATCAGCCTCATGTCATCGTTTCCTATGATTATACTCATTAATATTACATTTTTTTAATGTGAGGTCCATTTTTGCCCCACAACAACCTCTGGCGAGTACTGCATTTCTAAAAACCAATTCTTGGGTAGTTCTTCTACTTCCTTCTTGCCTTTTGGTGCCTTGTGCGGGTACCATTTCTTATTCCTAAATTTAGACTATAAAATTTACTAAATTGTGCCTTAGGTACTATGAGTAACAAACTTACTTGTTCATCCTAACCTTATACCGAGTTTCCACTCTTTGGTGTGCTCTTATGTACCCTAATCTCATGCCCTAGCTGCTTAATTTTCGAACCTTAGCTTCGTAATTTTCAAGCTCTGCGAACCTATGTTCCAAAATTTCCAGCTTTGCAAACCCTTGCTCCACTCACCCTTTCCCTCACACCTCTTATAATCTTCCACTTCCTTTACTGAAGGAGCTCCCCAAGTGAAGGCTTGTGCACTCTGTTTTGGTTTGCTTCGCCGCTTGATTTGATTAGTCACAATATTTTCTCTTAGCACTTAGTCACTCAACTACTCAATCACATAAAGTGATTCGAATCCAAGGTAATAATGAACTCGATTATCCCCTATTTATAGTTTTTCTGCACTTAATACTCCACCGACAACTATTTTTTGGCTTTAAACATGTTTTCACTTTTTCCTGCTTTTATGTTTTGAAGTAATTTTTTGTTTTAAAACACCTTTTTCATTTTTAAAGAACTTTTTGCTTTTTTCTATCTTTTATATACTTTCTTCCATGCACAGTTGTCATAGCTTTTTGGTGTGCTACTACTCTCTTGGTTGCAGTCATCTTTGCACGCACTTCCCTGCACCACAACCCATCTTCCTCTGCACAACACACTAAGTATTTTATCATGTTGTTTCCTCCCTCGCATTACACTGTGGACCCTTTGCATGGTCTTAATCATCTAAGAAATTTATTTTGAAAAACATCATTCCTAATCACTTGCATTACTCTCATTTTCTTTCGTACATACCCATTTCATATCCATCAAGCACCTTTCTTTCATATTATCGTGCACACCTTTGAGCCAACTCCAATAGACATAACAACATCACATAGTCTCTTTTGTGTACATTCACACTTACTTCACCCCACACTAAAATTATGTGTGGTCATTTGTGCATTAACTTAACAAATAGTAATCAGCTCCTATGTGCAAACGCATGTATTACAATAAAAAAGAAAAACCAAAACATGAAAATAAAATATAATATAAGTGGCAATATTGCCTTATTACAAACATAAAAAAAGCTTATTTATAGTAGGGTATTCAGCCTAATCCCATTGAAGTAACCAGGAAACATGGTGTCATCCAGTGCCTGTAATTGACATGCACCTAATTCTAGTATCTTGGTCATTATAAAGGGTCCCAACTAATGGACCTTCAACTTCCCTGGATGGTGTGCAAACTTGGAGTCATAAAGAAGTACCATATTTCCAATTGCAAAAGACTTGTTCTTGATGTTCCTATCATTCCAATCCTTCTTTCATGTCTTTTTATCTTCTGAATCCAATTTTTAGTGGTTCACCACTCATCTAATTGCATCAATTTTTCAATGTGCTCATCAACTTCCCATTCATCATCTAATATACATGTGCGCATAATACATAGGGAGGGAAATAGAAGTTCCACATGTAAAATAGCCTCTACGCCAAACACCAACTGAAAGGGTATCACCTTATTCAACCATTTATATGTTGTTATGTATGCCCAAGGTATGGTGGATACTTTTTCATCCCAATCCTTTTTTCCAGCATCACATATCTTCATTAATATTTGACCCAAGATATTGTTGAAAGATTCAATAGTAACATTATCTTGTGGGTGATAAGGGGTGGTCTTATGGTGTGCCACCATAAAACCTACCAATAAAATTACAATGGTCTCATTCAAAATATGATTTTCTCTATCACTCGTTAGGCTCAAGGGACATCCATACCTGTTAATGATGTTTTCCTAAAGGAACCTCATTGTTGAGTGATAATTTTTAGTCGTAACCTCTACCCACCTTATCAGATAGTCAGTACATGTGATGATGTAGTGCACCCATGTCCTGCACCACGGGTGTGCAATAGGTCCTAAAAAATCAATTATCCACTTTTAAAAAGGATTTGTGCTGGCTATAGGCGTTAATGGAATGTCATCTCCTATTTCTAGGCTTTCCAATTCTTTGACAATGATCACATGCTTTGACACAAGCCTTAGTTTCCTTGTATAATGTATCCCACCATAGACTAACTAATAGGATCTTACACACAACTACATCCACTGCATAGTGTCATCCAATAATCCCTCCATGTGTTTCCTCCATGATAGATGTGTGCTCATGTTCCAAAACACATCTATATAAGACCTCATCTCTCCCCATATTGTAAAAGTATACTCCAATGAGATGATATTGCATGGCTTAAATAACAAGATGCTTATTTTCCAATGTTTTCATTCCTTCTGGTGTAATTCAAGTGTGTAAAAATACTTCTATGTCTTTCAAAATAAATTGGTGGCGTCCAGTTTACTCTAAACAATTAAGTGCATCAGGTATAGTGTCCTCAATTCTTTGGGAATATTATCTCCAGAGTTGATCCTTGATAAGTGATCAAGTCCCAGTTTACTGCTTTCCTAGACTTCACTATGACTGTGAAGACAAATTCTTGAAAATGAAATATCAAGAAAAAAATGTGACCATTGTAAGTCTGGTTTATTTACCAAGTACTTCAATGCCATATGATCTATATAAAAGATAAACAATGTTTCTAATAAGTACTTTTCTGAACTTATGGAGCATATACATCATAGATAAATCATTTCGCACTTACATCAGTTGTATAGTTCTTCTCATCTGGTGTTAACTTTCTACTTATAAAGTAAATAGTGTGAAGATCAACATTTCCTTCTCTTGGTTGCACCAAGACTGTGCCAATAGTCATGCTAGAAGGCATCTACATGTACATGGAAATGTTTGTTCCATGAAGGAAAGTGTGAGATGGGTGTATTGGTCAAGCTTCTGCCTTCAAGGTCTCAAAATCCTTTTTTTTCCCATCACCCAATATAATTTTCCTTTATCCTTGAGTAATTCTTTCAGGGGCATGACAACTATATTTACATAACCCTTAATGAATTTTTTATAATAACCAGCATCCTCTAAGAAACCGTACACTTCACTCTGGTTGTAGGTTCTTCCATAGCCCCAAAATAAATGAAATCTTAGTATGGATCTACCAATAATCCATCCTTATAAATAATGTTCCCAAGGATAGTGTACCAAAGGGGTGACCAAATATACACTTCTTAATGTTTATAGGAGATGTTAAGCTACCTTGCATATTTCAAACATCAGCCTCAGGTTTTCACAATGATATTTTACCAGCCCATAAATGGTCCAATCATCTAGATAGACCTGCAAAAACTTATGAATGAAAGTCCTAGAAAGCCTAAACAATGATGCACGAGAACACCACTTGTGCATTCTTCAAGCCAAAGGGCATGAGAATGTATGTAAAACTTACCCATTCAGTGGTGAAGGTGGTATTTTCCTGATCCTCACATGTAAAAATTTACACCTAATGGTACCCTAAAAATCCATCTTATAAATGAATAAATTTCATGCCCTGTAACACCTTCCAAGATCTCTTCAGTGAATGGCGTAGGAAAAGGATCTATGAACATGTGAAGCATTGAGTACTATTGTAGTCAACAAAGATCCTGATCTGGCCATCCTTATTAATACTAATCACCATGGGATGACCCACTCAGATTCCTCAATAGGTTCTATGATCCTTGAATTAAGCATCTTGTCAATCTCCTCTTTGACCTTCTTGCACATGTTTAGGTTCATCCTATAAGGCCTCTTCTGAACTGGATGCGTGTCCTCCTTTAGCTTAATATTCATCTCTCCCAATGAGGGATGTACACCTTCAACTCATGATAAACCCTTAGGAATAAGTCTTGAAGTCACGTAAATAGTTCAATGATCTTCACAACCTATGGTTCTAACCAATAATCTCTAATAATAGCCTCCTTAGGCACATCCTTCAGTCCCAATATTCACCTTTTAGTCTTTATAGGCATGTGGTATGCATGCGCACTTTTCATCTGTAGAGTCCATCACCTCATGCACACCCTTTGTGTGTTTGATGTATATATCTTTAACTTCCTCATCATCAATGAGGTAGACCATCTTCCCTTTTTCCTTCTCTTTCAACATGTGCACCTAGCAATATATCTTTTGTTTCCAACACATCCTTGCATGCCTTAGCCTTAGGCTCTCCTAAGAGATAAACCATAAGTTCCTCTACCTTTTCACTATCTCCCAATGTGATGTGCACTTCATGATCTATAAAGCTTCATGAATTAGCTGGTGTTTTAGTGGAAAATAGTCAAAAGTGTGAGCAATACCTTCAGTCATGTCATGCCAACTTGATAGTTTCTTATTTTAACTTGGCATGCACATACCAAGCAAGTGCACATCCCTACATATGTAGAGTAGAACTTATGTACCCAAAGAGATGGTGGTATAGCATTCTTTCCATTATCCCATTATCTCTCATAGTTGTGGATGTGTACCAGAGTAGGATTCTTCCCATCATATTCATGTATAAGAGAAGTGAATGTTTTTCCAAGTAAACCTTGTTAAAAAAGGATACCCTTACCTCACGCTGTCAGCCAATATATTGTCTCTATGTGTGTCACCACTAACGTGTTGTTATTCCACACAATGTATATACCATCATATTCCTTATATATCCCTCATTTCTCCATGGGTCCTCCATCACACGTAAAAAAGAGTCAGGTTTTTCTTCTCCTAGTGTATCTTAGGTAACTAAGTCTTTCCCAAGTGCCTAATCATGCATGGCCTAATCATCCTAATGACTCTTTACTTTTATGTCAAAACCTACCATTTCATATGTTCCATGGGCCCAATTTTCATAAGCAACATTGGTAGTGTCACTGATAGATTGCATGTCATCTTCCAATGAAGTACACCTTCTTTAGATGGCTCTATGTTTTTCAGGGTAAAACATTGTATGTGCATAGATTCTGATTAAGATCTTCTTCATTCATAGATTCAATGTATAAGGTGTAACCTTCACATCATCCAAGGGTATGAAAACGCACTCCTCCTTGTTCTCAAAACTTGATATATATTTTGTTAAAGTGTAGTTCTGCATTATTAGCATAACACCAAGGACATCCAAGTAGCATGTGGGGAAATTATCTACTTCAGCAAGTTCCAATACTTCAAAATCACCTATAAATTTAGTCTCCTTGAATAGTGATTGAAGCATCCTTTAACACCCCAATGGGCATGGCCCTTGTTTTATTTTCCATATACAACACATTAGAAGATGGATGCATTTAATTGGGGCCTTCCATTTGGTTCCAAGCATCCAATGTCAAACATTGACCTCTACACCTGTGTCAATAAGAATTTTACTCACCAACCAACCATCTATCACTACATCCAGTGTAATCTCCTTGTCATATTCATGGTCCTATGCGGTGGTAAATTTACATGAAGGATATGGCACTCTCGCAACCCTTGTGCATGGTACTTTCTCTCGCAACCATTCTCCTAGAAAAGGAATGATATTCTCCTATCTGATCATCCTGGACACACTTCCTTCAAATCATCTACATCCCTTTGAAGAGTTTTTGTGCTCTTTACATGTTCTCCCTCACATGCACCTACTCACTTTAAAAATGGATATCTCCATGTAAATCTCATGGATAACTCCCATGGTCTCTTGATAGAACCTCCTTCTTAATGAGCCACATCTAGATACTTAACATGTATAATCTCCTCTTTCTTGATAAGAGGTTTTACTTTAATATGTTGTGCAAGTTGCTTCTGCAACGTAGTGACTAACACAAATTGAAGCTTCTAGATAAACTATCTTCTTAGGTTCCCATTATTCATTCATTCATGCATTCCACCTTAATAATCCCCATGCCTTTTTCCTTCTTGTTGTTCTTACACATATGAGCATAGAGAGTCAAGAAAATCTTCAACACTTATGTGGCTTCCCATAGTATGTGAAGAGCTGATTCTTAGGAAACTCACACTGATAATGATATGGTGATCCACAAGTATAACATGTCTCACATGAAACCTTCCTCTAAACCACGACCTCTGCTCTAATATCCACCTCAAAATCCACCATCTCCATTGTTGTCATCCTTCATTGAGGTGTACCTTCTTATGCCCAAGAGCTACTAGCCATCAGTGGCCTATCACAATCCATCCTCACATGCCTCATGAATATGGTTGATCAAATAGAATTTCCAGTTATATCATGGGTATGTGCATCACAAATCTTGCAGTACATAGATATGTTCTTTTGTGTCGAAGCATTACAAGAATGGACAATTCCATACATATCATGATTCTTGTGGAAAATATCACAATATGTTAACAATAGTGCACACATTCCTACATGACAACTATCCTTTGTATGTCCTTCCACTTTGGAATCAGTGCACCATAACCCATTGTGTGTCTCATGCACTAGAATTGGTAGAAAAATTATCTAATTGTGTATCCATAGCTGTTATTTATGCCTCAAGAAAATGAGTTACCCCTGTATCTACACTCCCAACTGCTTCTACATGTAGAGATACTTCCTAAGGCCTCATGGGGATTAGTAACATGTTTTATGTGACAATCACCCTTTGATAAAAAACCATTATGTGTTAACAATCCTCCTAAAAAAACCGACTGTGTATGTTGGCTCTGATGAATATCATAGGATAACTTGTACAAAAAAGTTTTAAACCATGCATCATACTCCCTCACACTTTCAAACAATCCTTACTTGATGTATCTTTAAATGCATTAATACTCTGTTGCTCAAAATCAGGAATGTGAAATTCAACTAAAAATACAAACTCATAATGCATCATCTTAATCCACCACAATTTGATGTGGGTCATATTTTCTATACTATTTATATGCATGCCCTTGAAGTGTGGTGGAAAAATTACTTCCCTTTCTATCAGGAGTTGTTATTCCTTTAGCTCTCCATAATAACTCACACTTATGCACATGCTCAGTTACATCTTCCACACCTTTATACTCTGGTAAGTGAAGAGACATCTCAAAGAATATTTGAGGTGTCTATTGTTGTGGTTGTTGAGGTTGTAATGGTTATTGTGGTTGTTTCTGTGAAACTTTTCCTAGGGTGGGCCTAGATCCTGAACCTAATCCTCCACCAAGGTTTACTTCGTGCGGTGGCTAACCTAAATCTCCTGAGCCTCTCGTCATGACCATTGGTCATATAGATGAACTTCCTTGTGTCCTAATGGTTCTGATAAACTAGACACCAACCACATGTGTTATAGCTACACCTCTAGGATTTCTTCTAATGGGTTGCATACCAATGCCTTGTCATGTTGACGCTGCCTAAGAAAGTACCCCCAAAAATACTTTTTCCAAACACTAGCACCTGCGGCACTGCCATGTGTGCATCCTTGATATGTTTTTCTTCTTGAGATAATACTAAAATATTTCTACCTTTATCTCCCACCCAACATGGAAATCATCCCCATTTTCCTTCACTATGGTGCTCTTTTATAACAACATCTAGATTCTGAACACTTTGCGCAAGGACTAGGTGGCTAGGATAGGTCAAATGTGTGCCCATAGTTCTCATTCTCTCCTCAGACTCACTCTCATTCAGATGTCGAAGATGTCTCTCTACCACACTTTCCCAATATTAGGAGGACATGATCCTAGGGACCCTTACCTTCTATGGGGTTTTTATCACCTCCACCATTCATCATTCTTCTTGACCTCAGCACCTCATCAACTTCCCTCTGTCACACATTGTTATACTTGAGTCATTTTTCCTCTCATTTTCTTTCTTCTGTCAGTGCCTCTGTCATCCTTCCCAAACCTGATTCCTTCCCCTGCGTGTAGTGGGGTTTTAGAATGCCATCGGTAGGTTCTCCATTCCTAGTTCAACCATCAATATTTTGATAGCTAAAGGTTTCACTCACAAATAATATCCTCTTGGCTCACATAAAAACCATAACTCTTCTTCCTCTGTTCGAAAGAGTATGTTGAAATCACGTACTCCAGGGTATAACTACATGCAATACACCTTCCTACCAATGATCAAAACTTTGGTCCATAGTCCCATCTAAATCAAAGAGTGCCTGGTAATCTTCCTATCTCCAAGTTTGCTTCCTTCCTTTCTGGACACCTTTGTTAGCCGTGTAAGCTACCAACCACTGGTATAATTCTACTAAGGAAAAAGGTGAAGAACGTCTCATACTAAGTAGTCATAGAGATTATCTTCCACCCACTTTCATGCATTAAAATTAGGTCCAATGTTATATCTCTGAGAGAACATGTCTTGGTCATCATATATCCAATTCTCAATATTCTCCAAAGACAGTCGGAACATGCCATCTACATGCAACATCTTGGTAGACATATTGAAAAAGAGGTCCCGAAAATGGAACCAAAATATATTCTTTTATTACCCAATGTAGCTATGCATGCTTGCACTTCATCCAGACAAGTCTAGAAGCTCACCTGAAGTGCATGCAACCTCTAGGTCCCTCCTTTATTTTTCTTAGCAAGATGTTAGCATGCATTTTTATAACCATAACAACCATTCATAAAGGAGATACATCATAACATGATAGTTCAACAACATATATAATAAGGAAGATTAATCAGCATAAATAATGATCAATACTATTTGAATCCCCATAATCCCATATTCAGATCTAGTTACCTTGGTAACCCATACACAATTATTCATTACAAAACATAATTGATTACATAACACATTTGTTGATTACATCGTATAATACTTATAGTCATTATTGGATCATGCTCACAGAATTCACAACTACATATACCAATGGATCTCTTAAAAGCACTAGCTCTCAAAACACTTACATGCACGCGCGCGCACACACACACACACACACACACACACACACACACACACACACACACACACACACACACACACACACACAAGAACACATAACAAGAACACATAACCCATATATATATATATATATATATATATATATATATATATATATGGCGGGGTATTGCCATTCACTGCCTCTATGCACTTTCCTAATAATAGATGTGCTTAAAATAGAGTGCATGTTTTTTACAACTCCTATTAAACATAGATCAATAATTAGATCAATTCTTACATTCTTTAATCATATTATTATCTTGATCCATGTGTGTTTGTATCCTTTCCTTGCATGTGCTTTCACTGATTATAGCTCCTTTGTGTGCATCCTAAGTTATCTTGCTTTTGGTCTATTTTTGGATCTTTGCTTGATCACCACTCCATCTATTCTTTGTTATTTTTATCTGTGTTATGGAAAAATTGGCTAAGTCCCAAACCCTATGTTCTCATGCATGAACCTTCATGCATTGACCCTTCCTACATGTGCACGTGCCCTCACGCACCCCTTACGTGTGGTTTCTAACCTTCGTGTATGGCTAGTACTTAGCCATTTTCACCACTCAATGGTATAGATCAAAGAGGTTTGTTAACATATACATAATTGACACCAAATGATCCTTTTGGACTCATGAATTGGCATGATGAAACATGACACGTTGATCCCGCCATAATAATTTGTACAATATAAATAACATGGCATTGCATCGACATGACTACTTAATCAATAGCTTTCTAGGTAATAATCATATAATAAAAATAGAATCATGAAACATGTAGTAAATACTCAGTATACACATATAATCGTGAAGCCTAGAGCATAAATGTGTCATATATTATATATTTATCTCATGTTGGATAAGTGTGAGAAAAATAATATGTACCAATTAAGAATGTGCAAGATAAGTATGTGGCAAACAAGTACATGAAAGACAAGTATGTTCCACAAAAATATGGAATGAAATATGTACAAGAGCCCAAGACCTACAATAATCAAATAAGTATGTGATAAATCAATATATAACATAGAATAAGTTGTAAATATTAAGCATGGAACATTTGATGTTAATACTTAGAAACAAACAATTTAGTCATCTAGTGTAGCATAATATAATATCAAGTATAAATCGTGCATGTCATCAAGTATAAGTCATATAAATATATATAATAAACATATTTGCATCACTAATGCATAAGGATTTTAAATAAATAAGATTACAATTTATTTATATAAGATGCTCTGGTGTTGGCATTCCCCATTGTGGAAGGTTTCCCCTGGGTATAAAACTTAAGGATTCACGAAGCATATGTGTGTATCCATGGAAAAGTCATATCCTACAGCTAATTTGAATGTATATCATTAAATTCTTTTACATAGAGAAATAGATCTGTAAGTGCTAAATTATGTTAACATCAGTTTTTAAATTTAGATAATAGAAAATCATGTCATATACGAGACCTAATTTTTCATTTCTATAAATATTTAAATGTTTTGGTATTTTCTTGAGTATATACACATATGAATGAAGCTAAACATGTTAAGGGACTTATTATTTAGGTTGTAGACAATAGAAGAGAGGGTATGGGGTCTTGGGTAATTATAATTCCTTCAACAATCACATTGAACCCAGAAAATGTCTTACATCATTGGGTTATGTGTGGGTGTTAATTCAATATTAGGTGTTATACGAATGTGTAATGTTGAGTGAAAGAAAAATTGTAATAGAAGAAACAAGTATGTGATAAATAATCTATGTATAAGTGGTTTGTATATTTCACTACAAGTAAAGGAAGCATATGAGGTCTATCATATGATTCCCTCAATAAGATAATCATCTATATGTCATGAATCAATTGGTATAAAGTGCATGCTATGTTGATGTGTGTGTGATGGGGAAAATATAGGTTTTTCAGTTGGGTTCTCAAATGCAGGGATTGATCTAGATTGAAGTGCAACCCAATGGACAACACACTAACAATGAGGCTTAAGGTGTTATGATAATGAAATTCACAATGAATGAGATATAAACATAAACAAATATTATTATAATCACAATTAGAAAAATCCATAAGAGAGATGTATGCTAGGATCTCTCTCTCTCTCTCTCTCTCTCTCTCTCTCTCTCTCTCTCTCTCTCTCTCTCTCTCTCTCTCTCTCTCTCTCTCTCTATATATATATATATATATATATTCAAAACCAATTGTATTATAGTTGTAAAAGGAGAATATGAAAGAACTACTAAAAATAGAATATGAATGGTTCCCGATGGGAACCAAAAGGTCATCCTACATGGAGACTATTCTTATCCACCTTATGGAGGGATTTGAAAAGATAGAAGTGGACACATTTGAAATCTATCTAACTATTACTATTATTTTATTAGTCCCCCTTATCGGGGTCATATCTCCTAGCACATTGATCCATTTTGCAAACCAAAAGAAGCATTGGAAAGATAATAGAACAAGATTTTTGTGGTCAAATTCGACAACAATTACACTTTATTAAATTTTTTCTATCATCAAAACTCCATAAATGATCTGAAGACCCTCAAAATTGCAAAATACTAATTTTTTTTGATAAAATGCTAAAATAAATTTACAGGACTTTCCAAAAATAGATTTTGGAAATCCTATTTTGTATCAGGGATCCAATAATATTCTATACACATGATGTAGATACAGAGCTTCTCAAAAAAATTAGTCTCATAATTCCATAGGGTAGTGACATAACCCTACGATAAATATATGTTTCTATGACCTATATCTAAGATAAAGATAAGTATCCTATTAGGATTTAGAATAATATCAACAAAATGGTGGATAAATCCAAGGGGTGTAATACAATAAGATAGTATAATAGATCAAATAAAACATACATTAACTTTCGTCTATAGTAATGAATGACCAACATACACCATACATGTGCAAGATAAAATATGAAGAAGGGTGAGAAATACATACCTACAACATGTGTGTGATTGTTGATGCATAATCCTCCTCAAAAACAATATCATCGAAAGAGAATTATTATGGTTGGAGAAGGGTAAAGCTCAACAAGAATATCTCTTGTCCTAACTCACTATGGTGACCCAAATACAAAAGAAGTAAGCTCCAAGACTCCAATTCCAATAATTAGGTGATTTTTTTTGTAAAAATATGAGATCTATAGTGCTTTCATGTGTGATGAAAGTGATTATTTTGTGGTGGTTTTACAAACACATGGTGGGGTATAGATACCCGATGCCATCACCCTAGGGAGATGACGTCAGCCATGGGAAAACTAAAACTAAAACCATTACCCATGAAATATGGCATTGGCCTTAGGGGCATGCTAAGGTTAAAAGGGGAAAAACATGTGAGATGGAGGATACAAATTAAATAGAGTAAATGAAGAATGTCAAAGGTCACCAATATCAAGGATAATAGTGCACAATAAGCATAAAAATTAGAAATAATGAGACAAGTGCACATGATAGATGTAATGTGTGAACAAAGTGAAGAAATAAAGAAAGGATGGGGTAACTATGGAATAAGAATGAGATCTCTCAAATTTTTTGTTCTATCCCACGTGACCAAGTCATAGAAAAAAATTTAGTGGTGAATCTTTGTTAATTCACGAATATTCCAATTTTTAAATTTTTAAATTGGTGAATTTTCAAGGTAAGAATTAAGACTGGGTCACCAATTTTTTTTGGGTACAAGTTACTTTTAGGGGTCAATTCGCCATTCCCGTGAAATAGAAAATTAGGATATTTGCCTTTATGTTTTTGGTCGGTAGCATTTTTTATGCTACCGGCCAACAACATAATATATGTTATCGGTCGGTAGCCTTATAAAATGCTACCAGCTGGTAGCTTTTTTTTATGCTACCGGCTAACAAAATATTTTATGTTACTTGTTGGTAGCATACAAAAAAGCTATCATATGATAGCATTTTATAGTGGTGTCGTTAAAAAAAAGAGTATGGGTTGCTTGTGCCATATTTTGGGAGAAAAAAATTCTCATTAAAACGATCATTTTAACTGCTAACATAAAAAACAAATTCGTACAAAATTAGCAAAATCTATATTTTTTTCATAATTTTTTTTTTGTTTTTGTCATATTTTGTGAGGACAAATTTCTCGTCGAGGCAATCATTTTAACTACAATTGTCAAAGAATATCTTTTAAAAAAAATACTTATGTTTTTTGCCAGAATCATATACTATCAGCCGACAACATAATATATGCTTTGTTAGGTTGTGGAGCTTGTTTTCATGTGACAAAGTGTTGAAGACTATACACTAAGAGTACTATACACTTTCCACAGTTGTCTCGTCAAGGTTCGGAGCCAGGCTGGGCCCTGAGCGGGAGTCCAGCCCCCGAAAACAAAATTGGCCTTAAAACGTGCCCAATATATCGGGAAACATGATTTTCTCATATGGGTGGGATTTTTGACCCATAGGTTTATGCGACGGTTTTGGACCATGGTTTTGATACCCACGGTTTTGTAAAACTGCTTAAGCAGTTGTCTACTTATATGGTTTTATGCATATGGTAGGGATAATGTAACATTGGAGATGTGTTTTGAATTTGGGTGTGAATTCTGTAGAGTTTGTTGAGCATAGCTCTAAACAGATCTGGGTATTGTATTAAGAGAGTGGTGGCTTGTAATAAAATCTAAGCAACGTAATTCTTGGTGGACGTATCCCAAATTGGGTGAACCACATTAAATATTATCTCTTTGTGTTGTGTTATTTTATTTTGCACTTTTATTTGAGATCTATAATAATTTCTGCGTATTAGTTTTTACTATTGTGATTCTGTGAGGGATTATTCCACATATTTTATCCCTTTTTTCCTAATAATTGGTATCAAAGCCTCGTTTGGTTTGCTTAAGTGTTGAATCATAGGGAAAATTTTATCTTGAGTGGGAGCTATGGCAGATGATGGAAGATCTAGGGTTGATAAATTCAATGGGTAGAATTTCAGTCTTTAGAAGATGTAGATGGAAGATTACCTTTATCAGAAGGATCTTTATATTCCATTGTCTGAGAAGGTGAACAAACCCTCAAGCATGATGGATGCAGAATGGGATTTTCTAGATAGGAAGGCACTTGGGAAAATCTAGTTGTGTCTTACATCTTCGGTATTATTTAATGTTTCATAGGAAAAGACTACAAAAGAACTAATGGATGCATTAGGGAAGTTGTATGAAAAACCCTCTACCTCTAATAAGATATTTTTAATGAAAAAATTGTTTAATATGAAGATGTCTAAGAATGGTTTAGTAGTAGATCATTTAAATGATTTTAATACGGTTGTAAATATGTTAGCTTTGGTTACAATAGAATTTTATGAAGAAGTTAGGGCTTTATTAGTTATGTGTTCTTTACTTGAGAGTTGGAATAGCCTGGTAATGGTGGTAAGAAACTCAGTTCCAGCTAACTCAAAGTTGAAGTTTAAGGATGTTGTAGGGGTGATTCTAAGTGAGGAAATGTGAAGAAAATGCTCTGGTGAATCTTCTACTTCAGGGAATGCTTTGACAATGGAAACTAGAGGGAGACAAAAGAATAGAAGAAGCCATGGAAAATCAAAGGATCAGGGAAATGTCAAAATCCAAAAGCAAGATAGTATGTTGGCACCGTGGAAAGTTTGGGCATGCAAAGAAGGATTGTTGGGAGCTTTGGGACAAGAATAAATAATAGGAAGAAAACAAGGAGGTAAATGTGGCAACGGGTAATGTATGTCAGGATGCTTTGATTCTTTCTTTGCACAATATTACTGAATCTTGGGTTTTATATTTGGGGGCTTCTTTCCATGCTACTCCACATAGGCATTATTTTTTTGATTATGTTTAAGGAGATTTTGGGCATGTTTATCTTGGTGATGACGAGCTTTGCAACATAGTTGGAAAAGGTTATGTTCAGGTTAATATGCATAATGGGAATACTTGGCTATTGAAGGATGTTAGACATGTGCCTACATTAAGATGAAATTTGATATCGGTAGGGTAGTTGGGAAGTGATAGTTGTACTGTGATATTTACAGTGGAATCTTGGAAGGTTACCAAGGGTGATCTTATGGTGGTAAGAGGTAAGAAGGTTGAAACCTTGTATTTAACCACTTATAGCACTAATGTTTGTAATCTTGTGGCTTTAGAAGTAGATACAACATTGTGGAACTATAGGCTCTATCATATGAGCCATAAGGGCATGGAGATCATAAAAAAGGATTTTCCTAGATATAAAAAAATGGGTTTGGAGTTCTGTGAGGACTGCATATATGGGAAATAGAAGTGAGTAAGGTTTCTCAAGGTTGGACCTATAAAGAAAGAGAGTAAGTTAGAGCTGGTGCATTCTGATGTGTGGGGCCGGCTCAGGTATCATCTCTTGAGGGTTCAAGTTATTATGTTACTTTTATTGATGATGCAACAAGGAAAGTTTGGGTTTATTGTATTAGAAACAAATCTAATGTATTTGACACTTTTGTTAAATGGAAAGCCTTGGTAGAGAATGAAACAGGTCTTAAGCTAAAATGTCTCAGGTCAGATAATGGAGGGGAGTATTGCAACAATGAATTTGATGATTATTGTTCTAAGAATGGAATCCGCAGGAAAAGGATGGTTCTAGGAACTCTGAAGCAGAATGGGGTGTCAGAAAGGATGAACAAAACAATAATGGAATGTGCTAGGAGCATGAGGTTACATGCAGGACTACCTCTTTCTTTTTGGGTAGAAGCGGTGAGCATAGTTGTGTACTTGATAAATAAAGGACCCTCAAGTGCCTTGGATGGAGGCATACCTGAGGAGTCTTGGTATGGTAAGAAAGTTGATTATTCATTTCTTAGAGTCTTTGGATGTGAGGTGTTTGTCCATATAGACAAGGATGATAGGACCAAGCTAGAGGCTAAATCAGAAAAATGTACTTTCATTGGTTATGGTGGTGATGAATTTGGATATAAATGTTGGAGTATTAAGGACAAGAAAATCATTCGATCTAGGGATGTGGTATTTAATGAGAAAGTCATGTATAAGAAGCAGTTGCAGGAAATAGGGAAGAATCCAAGAAATAATATGTAGTGGTAGAGGATCTTCGGATGGGAAAGTGACACATGAATCAGTTCAGGAACCTCCTCAATAGGAACCCCAAAATCCTATATTGAGGAGGTCTTCTAGGGTAAGAAGAGAACCTAAATGTTTTTCTCCTTCTCTTTATTATTTATTACTCACTGATAGTGGAGATCCAGAGAGATTTGATGAAGCAATGCAAGTAGATTCCAGGAAGAAGTGGGAGCAAGCCATGGATGAGGAGCATCAGGCTCTCATGGAGAACTAGACATGGGATTTGGTAAAGTTACCTGAAGGAAAAAGAGCATTACAAAACAAGTGGGTGTTCAGAGTCAAAGAGGAAGGAGGAAATAGAAAAGATACAAGGCCCGGTTGGTGGTCAAGGGGTTTGCACAGAAAAAAGGTATAGATTTTGATGAGATTTTTTCTCCTATAGTAAAAATGACTTCTATTAGAACTGTTCTAGGAATAGTTGCAGTAGAAGACTTGCACTTAGAACAGCTTGATGTAAAGACTGCATTTCTCCATGGTGATTTGGAGGAGGAACTATATATGCAGCAACCAGAGGGCTATGAGGTCAAAGGTAAAGAGGAGATGGTGTGCAAACTGAAGAAGAGCTTGTATGGCTTCAAACAAGCTCCACTCCATGTCAATGGTATAAGAAATTTGATAGCTTCATGATGGAGCAAGGTTATATTAGATGTCATTCTGACCATTGTGTGTATACAAAGAAATTTGAGGATGGCAGTTATATTATCCTGTGTCTGTATGTGGATGACATGTTGGTTGCAGGTAAAAACATGCAGGAAATAAAAGTACTCAAGAAGCAAGCTAAGTGAATCCTTTGCTATGAAGGATTTTGGGGCAGCCAAATAAATCCTTGGTATGAGGATATCTTGAGATAGGAAGGAACAAAAGTTGAATTTATCTCAGGAAGAGTACATTAAGAAAGTCTTGGAGAGGTTTAATATGCAGGATGCTAAACCGGTTGGGACTCCTTTGGCAGGCCATTTCAAGTTATCAAAGGAGCAGTGTCCCAAGATAGAGTAGGAGAGAAACAGATGTCAAGGTACCTTACTCATCAACAGTTGGTAGTTTGATGTATGCCATGGTGTGCACCAGGCTTGATATTGCCCATGAAGTGGGAGCAGTGAGTAGATTTATGAGTGATCCAGGTAGAGATCACTGACAGGAAATAAAGTGGATCCTTTAGTATTTGAGAGGGACCATGGGGACAATTTTGTGCTACAGTGGATCAGACACCACTTTGTGTGGTTATGTAGATTCAGATATGGCTGGAGATGTAGACAACAAGAGGAGCACGTCAGGTTATGTTTACACTATAGGTGGGACAACAGTGAGCTGGATTTCATGACTACAGAAGCTGGTGGTTTTGTCAACCACAGAGGCTGAGTATGTTGCTGCCACATAGGAAAGAAAAGAAATGATTTGGTTACAACAATTGCTTGAGGAGTTGGGGCATAAGCAGGAGGAAGGAAAACTACATAGTTATAGTCAGAGTGCTATACACCTAGCTAAGAACTCTACTTTCCACTCTAGGATGAAGCATATATAGTTAAGGTACCATTTCATCAAGACAAATTTGGAGGAAGAGAAGTTGAAGCTGGAGAAGATTCATACTAGTCAGAATCCTATAGACATGATGACCAAGGTGGTCACAAGGGAAAAACTGAAGTTGTTTTCAGCTTTGGTTGGTCTTCACGGAAACTAGTGAAGGGTTGAGAAGCTTGCTCAGAGGAAAACTAGTCTCCAAGTGGGAGATTGTTAGGTTGTGGAGCTTGTTTTCATGTGAGAAAGTGTTAAAGACTATACACTAAGAGTACTATACACTTTCCATAGTTGTCTCGCCGGGGTTTGGGCCAGGTTATGGGGGTGGAAGCCCCCGGTAGCAAGGGTTTCAGGGGGCACAGCCCAAAAAAAATTTTTTGGCCTTAAAACATGCCCAATATACCGGGAAATGTGCTTTTCTCATATGGGTGGGATTTTTGACCCATAGGTTTATGGGATGGTTTTGGCCCATGGTTTTGATACCCATGGTTTTGTTAAACTACTTAAGCAATTGTCTATTTATATGGTTTTATGCATATGGTAGGGATAATGTAACATTGCATATTTGTTTTGAATTTGGGTGTGAATTATGTAGAATTTGTTGAGCATAGATCCAAACAGATATGGGTATTGTATTGAGAGAGCGGTGGCTTGTAATAAAATCTGAGCAAGTGATTCTTGGTGTACGTAGCCCAAATTGGGTGAAACATGTTAAATACTGTCTCTTTGTGTTGTGTTATTTTATTCTACACTTTTATTTGAGATCTGTAAAATTTTATACATATTAGTTTCTACTGTTGCGATTCTTTAAGGGATTATCCCACATATTTTATCCCTTATTTCCTAACATGCTTTTGGCCGGTAGTATAAAAAATACTACCAGCTGATAACATATTTTCATTTTATTCATATTCACCATTAGCACGAAAGTCAATTTTCACATATTCACAAAAAAATTCTATGAATTTTTTTTGGGGGGTCTTAAAATTTTCCTTGCCAAGTAGAATCACATGCCAATCCCAAAATTCCCCTTAAGGCACCCACTCAAGAGGAAGATGCATTATTAGTCTCTACACAAAAGAAAAAATTAGCAAGCATAAAAAATAAGGTGTATGTGTATTCCCCAACTAAATATCATCATGTGTCACGATGTTGAAACATGATATGGTCATCAGAAAAGGTCTATGCAACACATAAAATTGAAAGGAAATAATGAAAGTAAAGTAGTAGTGAAAGTGCTATAAAGAAATAAGGAAATCCACTAAATGAAATATACTTACCTTTTACTATCGCTCGACTTGCCTATGGTGAGATAAATAGTTCTTTGGAACCTTCAATAAGAAATATTAGAAAGAAACACTAGAAGATAATCAATAAAATAATACATAAATCACCTAGTCAAGAAGTCATCAGATGTGACAGAACTAAGCGTTGAAGTGATGAAAAATGGGGGGTTTGAATCTTGATTTGGTAGAGGTATGTGCAATATGTAAAAATGAGTGGATCTACCGCCACGAGCATGGTATAATTTATGGAATTTTTTTTAGTGTTTTCATTTGAAGGATTTTAAGGTTTGAATATTGGAAGGAAATAATGTCGAAACTAGTAATATGAATATGCATAAGTAGTGAAGGAAGGAATTCTTTTGTCACATTTTTATTTGATATTGAGAAATTAAGATCTGACATTACCCAAATTGATCAATTTTAGCAACGATGATGGGAGTATGTGGTTGTAGAAAATGTGGATGAGATGAGGCATGTGATAGTTTAAATCCCATGGTAGGTGTTATTTTTAAATTACAAATGGGTTTCTAAGAGAAAAATGGGAAAATATATGTTGGGAAAAAAATTTATAGTGAAATTTCCCCCAGGGATAGTTGAAATGTAGATCGGGTTAAATTCTAGGTGAGTTTGGGAGTATTTTTTTATTTTTGGAGTCATTAGGTTAGGTTTCTGATTTTAATGCTATAAAATGTCATGGACACCTAAGATAGATGGGATCGTCCATGCTAGAATGACTAATCGCAACATGGCCAATGATTTTTACGCTTGGGAATATTTCAAGGATGGTCGATGGCATTTTTTCACGGTGGTTGACGTAGCAGAGAAATAATTATTTTTTCTCAGAGTTGATGGAATTAAGACAATAGAGCTAATGTAGTTTGACTACTTTATGTATTTGAGTGTTTGATAATTCGATATGTATTTTTTATTATTAGTATGGATTGAGATCTGATAGGTAATTATTGGTTGATATTTTGTAGGTTTAATGGAGGATCTAGCTATGGAGGTCAGTGGATTAGGTGTGGTTGCCATATTTATTGTTTGAGTTATCTGCACAACATATTACATATTTACAGGACCTTAATTTTTAAGTCATTATGTATATGGTGTGGATCCTATTGGAACCATATGTTTTATGGACACTAGGAGTTTAGGTCCAACACTTTTAGGTGGAGGTCCGGTGAACAAACTATAGAGGTTTCATTGACACTGTAGTGTACACATGATTCTAGGGTTGTCTACTCAGGGTATTGGGATGTTTTATGATGAGTCATGGAGCACCACAGAGAGGTTAGAATTAATATGACAATTCGTGAGTAGTGAGGAGTATCATCTAGGAACACTGATAGTTTGATTGAGTTCTAAAATTTGTTACGCATAAATTTTGAATATTCTGAAGGGGATCATTTGTATAATTGTGTCATAGATTTTGGGTCACAGTCTGGGTGGAGTAGTACCTTTTTGTATTAGTAGCATGCAAAGAGGCATTAGAGGTTAGTATAAAAAATTGGTTACAACCATATAGATGTAGATGGTGGATGACTTATATAGGATTCATTTGAGGCAACATAGGGAATTGAGGCCCATCATATTATTGGCATCCTAGATATATATGAGCATTTACCAAATGTAGAAATCGATAGGGATAGTTTTATAGGTGACAATGGATGCCTAAAGGATTCTATATTGGGAGAGAGGCCCAACATTTATATAAAAAAATAGATATAGGAGGTTGATATAAGTTCTACATGATCAGGTAGTATGGGAACCCTATAGAGAGACAATGGAGTTGTGGCCTAGTTGACCAACTATAATGTTTTTTGAGGGGAAATTACACATTACAAGGTATTACGTGTGGTGGATGGAAACACACCTAGTAGATAGAGTTTCATTTTGGTTTAGGAATACAGTGCATTTGACATCCCTTCATCTTCCATATTATTCCCATGATATGGGAGAGAGAAGAGGGAAAGTTGGACCATTGGTATCAATACCACCATTACCACTATGTTGAGTTAGGGGTGCCCCACAACCAGGTGTTAGGTGAAAATGATGGGCAGTAGGGGTGTAGAGGGACCTCATGTGGTAGATGTGAGGGAAATCCCTAAGTAATAGGATTCTAGAGAAGGGGAGAGATTAGAGAAGCCTCGAGGATGAAACATTGAGTGGAAGTTATAGAGGTTGATAGGAAGTTATTTGTCAGATACATGTGTCCAGATACCCTAGCTTATATTATTAGAATAATAATGGAATGAGAGGGGGGTGAATCATTCCTACAAAAATGTTACTTCAATTACTTATGCTTGTATGATCCATTAAACTTAGCCATTTAATCATTCATTAACCATATGTATGTTTATCATACATTGAACTATACACAATAATAATAAGCAGGAGAGAACACAAGAACAAAAAAATTAAGTGGGAAAACCTAAATGAGAAGAAAACCCACTGAAAACTCTACTAATATTACTCATAACAAAATACTCATGTGAATATTACACATCACACAAGATTTCTTTAGTGAGACACAACCCCACAAGGAGCACCAACCCATAGTTTAGTAGGGAACCAACTCTACAAGGAGGAACCAACCCCCTAAGATGACCAAGCACAAACTCAACAACCTAAAATGGATTATCACTAAATATATCTTGCTAAAACAATTGATAGTGATCCAAATTCAGCTCTAAACACACAAAACCATCTTCAATCTTCTATCTCTTGACTCGCTCAATCCTTCTTCTCCATGGATAGATTAGGTCAATTACCCTTACATAGCTACTCTTAAATTATACTCATACCTTCATACCTCTCCTCATATTTTTCCTTGACCCTTATTCACTCTTCTTCATCCTCATATAGGTCGCTCATAAGCCCATGGACACAACTAGTCACAGATGACCAAATACACTAGCTTATATACATTTTACTAGCTCAAATCACCCATATATCATCCATGACCATATATGTCAGTCATCCCAACTCAAAAATAGATCAAAAAAACCATATTAAACAATTAAAAGGACCCAAGTAGGTCAAAATGGGTCAAGACATCAAGAAAAAGCACCAAAACACTCAATCAATCCAAAACAACTCTTCAAGCACCAACGAATGAAACAACATATTCCAAGGTCATATAGAAAAATTTTCAAGGATCTATCAGCATCATGCAAATCAAGAAAACCCTCCAAGAATCACCAAAAATATCATGAAGTATTGAAACATCCATCTCCACCATGAAACTCACCAAGAAGTAAGCATACACAAATTAGGTCTTTAAGAACCCATTAATTAGTCCCATAAAACGAATGAGTGCACATAGAAAAAATCATCATCAAGACTCAAATAATATATCAATAGAAATATATCTAAATATAATTTCTATAAAAAAAACTCACTTCAATCTCCAACTCATATTGCAAGACCTCCAACCAAGCCAATCTCTAAAACTGCTCAAAACTGGCAAACATGACTCAAGAACTAGTTTTGAGGAATCTGGCTCCAAACACCTCTAAGGCCACTTCCAAGATCAACCAAAACAAAAAAAAACATCAAGGAAACTTGTATAAACATGTTCAAGCATTAATAATCATATCTCATGTGGAAAAATTCATCCAGGCACACATGTTTCTTCATTGTTTCTTGAGAGACCTAATAGAGCTAATTAGGCCACTAGGGTTTTAACATGAAACCAATTCATCTGATAAAACCAAGCACTTAAAAACATCATATCAAGTTTCAATCAACTTTTCATGACCATCAGATGCAGCTACACCATGCAAAATGACCAAACTCATCTCAAACCTCTGAGACTAGTTTTTATCCCTTAAGGCTAAAAATCGGTAGGGTAAATTTGAAGACCTGTATCTTCAAATTTCCTCACCATGCCTACCTGAAAATTTTCATGGCCATATATCACATCTCCCAATGATTATGGAATAGTTTTATTTTCATCCTGAAGCTTCCATATCAGCCTTGAAATTATAAATCTCCACAAAACTAGGGCTTTTCACTCACTTCCTGAAACAACTGGATCGCCAAACCACCACCACAATGAGCTACGAGGAATCCTCTATAACCCTGATGCATCACTTTTTCTTTCCAAGGTAATTTGGAGACCATATAATGTAAATCTTCCAAGTCTCTCTAGAAGAAGGGATTTACTAGGGTTTAAGAGTGGCCTGACTTCTTAACGATTGTTCATAAAGATAGGATGTCCAAAATGATTCATTATTTTTTACAAAATATTCTATACTCCATGAAAAAAAACCCCTAAAATTAAAACAAGATGTCATATCGATCTAGATTTACCTTCTAAAGAACTCAGTATTGGAAAGTTCATCATAACTTGCACAAATCTCTTCAAACTGACCTAAAAATTGGCATGAAGCATCATGACTACCTCCTCTATGTATGCCAACACTCATTAATGCTCAAATATACCTACAACTCTCCAACCACTGAGACTTACCTATGCTTTCCTAACTATTCTTCACCTTCTTTCTCCATAAGGACCATGAACATGCATGAAACAATTGAGTAGTTTCCTGAAACTCGTCATACACATGCTCTGTAACACCACAATAATCTAACCATACTTGAACAAGATTGTCATGCTCCATTTCTCATGATACTCCATCATGCACCATGCACTAGGTCTAATAATAATACTAGAATGACCTGACCCAACCCATACAGCTCATGAACTAACCATGGAGACCACATGCAAAAATTTAGACACCTTTGCAACATCATGCCAACCTTGTTTGACCTCATGTATACTTCATACCAACTTAGGAAAAATCATATAATGACCATGCCTACTAGACCATGATCTAAGACACCGTAGAAATTCACCAAACCAAGACACTACTAATGCAATACATCATCATGACACCTCGTGGAGACTCATATGACAGCTAGACTCCCTTTTCCATCAATGAAAACACTATAGACACATGGACAACATATATGATCGGGTGGACAAGGTAGAGAGTAAAAGCTATAAGGTGACCACATATGATAATTGGTTCCTGAAGAGAGGTGGGAACATGTTGTAGGTGCCCACCAATCAAGATATGAGAGTGTGGGGGAATTTTTGGGAAGGTGAGAAAATGGGTTTGTCGTAGTGGATCAGCCCATTGAGTGAGGTGAGCCTCAAATGTATTTATTATGATAGTTTAGATTATGACGTTAAATATATGTTGAATAGATTTCTAATAATGTATGGGATGTGTTTGATTTATAGAGTGGACCATAGTAGAGTAGAACTTGGTGATTGAGGGTGCACACCATAAGATCTTGGATGGTTTCATGGACCTAATAGATACATCTTAGATGGTGGATCCAATATCCGTAATAACTAAATATTCATTTTAGTGCGTTTAAACTTGTGGGAGAGGTAACTCACAAGCTTCAAAGTTATATATATACCCAGGTGGTGGTGACTACAGGAGATATAAATTCCTTGTGCATGTCCTTCTCCAAGAATAGGAAGTACCGACATGAGAGAAGGAAGTAATATTTTTAGATGCACATGTGGTGGATGTGTGCCCAGTGATTGATGCAACACACTATGGACTTGGATATTTAGGAGGCTAGAAAAGAGGGAGATGTTGCAAGAACTCATTCTAGAGCCACATCTGAAATGAAACTTTTCTCCTTGACAAAATCTAGAATACTTTGAAAAAATATTTGATTGTGGAATTCTGATATGTTTTCTATATGATAATATGGTTTTAAACTAAGAAATATAAATCAAATTACCAAATATAGTTAACTAATATTAAATTGATATTAATTTTTTTAAAAACATGGAAATTAAAAATATTAATGGTAAAATGGTGGGACACGTGGTAGGATTCCGTAAGTCTCCCAAAAAAATATTGTCCTATGGACTTCAAGTTCCGGAATAAACTAAAATATAAACATCTTCTGGTTACACACCTCGATCGAGCCAACTAGAATGGTCTAACCAACTTGCCCAAACTACTTAACAACCAACTCGGCAAAAATAAATTTAGTACTGGGAAAAAAGTGTTAAAATGCATCCTCATCGTACACGTGTAGGTATTCTATTGAAATTTAACAAGATGGGGCTTAGGAAAACTCCAGACTGTGGAATAATCAATAAACTATATTACACAGGTTTTCGGGTCCAGACAGTCAACAAGTCAAAGAATCAAGGATACGTGGCGATAAATAAATGGCAAGGATATATAAATCCTAACACTACGAAAATTCATTATACGTGGCATTTTTCTATGGGTTCGCACTTTGTAGTGGATGTAACGCCCATAAAATTCTACACTCCAACGCCATGATAAACCTCATTAATTAATTAGGAAAAATTACGATTTTTTTTTTTAAGGTTACCAAGTCAACACACTTTAATTACGATTAATTATTTCCACATATTTGTAAAGTAATCGTATCCAAATTAATAATTAAATATTATTAATTAATTTTCCCAAAATCAATCCGAATTTAATTATCTGCTAAGGTTTCCATTAAATTCCATAAAAAATATTGGCTAATTTAAACTCATTATTTTACTCATTAAAAGGATCCTCTTAAGTTTAATAAAGGTTAGTTCCCAAGTTGGTCTAAATTTTATTCCCACATTAATTTAATGTCGACACCCATCCATTAGGCATTTAACTAAACATTTTACCTTTAGTTAAATTAATCTGTTTTTTAATGATATCAAAATACCCATGCACAATATCATTTATTTAAATGAATTCTTATAGGAAAATCTCATTGAATTGTTGATTGAATCATAGTAAAAGGGGTCACAACTTATTCTAACCATTAAGTGGCCCCATTCACTTAATACCCATACCCTTTTATGTAAAACACATTCCCACAAAATTCCCATCACTTAAAGTTGTAGGGACAATTCTCAACCATTTGATTAGATCTATTAGGGCCCTTAGATCTAGGTTTAACCCAACAAGCCCTAAAAATCCTTATGGGATTGTTTTATGCACTTTTTGTCTAATTTCTTTTCATTTGCACTTTTGCAAGTTTAGGAGAATGGAGGTGGAGGCCATGAAAGCTTGAGGGGAAACCATGGAGGTTTTCTTTTAGATCTAATCGGAGGAAACCCTCCCTCCATTTTATTATTTTATTGCCTCTTAGGGTTTGTGGTTTCTCATTGGAATGTGTGTGTGTGTGTGTGTGTGTGTGTGTGTGTGTGTGTGTGTGTGTGTGTGTGTGTGTGTGTGTGTGTGATGCGGGATCAGTCTCAAAACAAAACAAAGTGTTGTGAAAAGAATGGCCACGTGGGTAGAGGATTGGGTTTAATACATATACAGGGTGGGGTGCCCAATTTTTTTGGTTTAGGCTTGGTTGCCCAAGTCTATACGGCTACCCAAAAAAATTATATAATTTTTTTTGTTTTATACATACTTTTTTTCCATTAAAAGGGTAGGTCGATTGGTATAGACCATTGGTTTTAGATTTTATTAAATTATATATATATATATATATATATATATATATAATTTGTAGATAGCCCCTTTTTTTAATTTGATTTGCTCTTTAATATTATTTTGTAACTAAGATTTAATTGAATTATTAACATATAAGAAAACCTAAATGCATACATTTTGTATAACAATATGTATTTTTAGATATGGTGAGGATGTTGGATCTATTGTTAAGGGTAAACAAGTAAGGAATAATAGTCTCTTTTTTTATTTAAGAACATATAGATGCTCACATTGTTTAATATCACAACACAATAATATCACAATGCAATATAAGAACAAGTATGTAAGGAATATACCCTACCTTGCCATATAAAACCTCCAATCCTCAGTTAAAACCTTCAAATTCAAGCCCAAATCCAAAAGCAAGCTCCCAAGCAAAAGTCCAAGCAATTTTCCAAAAGCATGCAAGTCTAAAATGAAAACATGTAACCCCCAAAACTCCAAAATAGCTTCAATAAATAGAAAATGTGGTAGGATGCCACATCACTTCTCCTCCAATCCACCTCACCAAGTCAAACACAAGGACCAAGACTCATAAATGGGTGGGCGAGGATATGACAATTTTCCTTCCACACACAAACATCCACTCCATACCTTTAAGGACACAATTAAAAGAGTTTCTAAGAAAGTGCAATTAATTTCCTCTTTTATCCTTCAAAACACATAATGAGGGCTAAAATTAACCCATCACATAATAGGTATGGTTGGTAGGTGATTTTAAGAGGTAGGAGCAAGCATAACTTGTCCCAAAAGCCTATAAAAATGGATCCAAAGTCAAAATTCGATATTTGAAGGATGGGGTTGAGCGCACAGCTAAAAATCAATGAAATGCATCAAACATCTATAAGATAACAAGGACTATCTACCACATTAAATATCCACATAGTCACATCTCAATTTATCTTAACCACGTGATTAATTAGCTAAACAAAGCACATTACTTAAGCACTAATAAAGTGATCATACATTACAATAAATAGATCACATGCACAACTAAATAAATAAAATAAAGAAAAATAAAACAACATCAAAACCCTTGGTCACACATGAGGTTACCCCTTCCCATGGTGGCCTCCAAGTAAACACAACAAGACACATAACACGAAGTTGCCAAGGTGACCTTGTTGCCAATATCCAAGATTCCTCTATTTTTAGTCTCATATCCCCCTCTTGTTGTTGTGATGTAATTTCCTACAACCAATCAAACAATACCCCTTCAGCCTCAAGGACACATCAAATACATCAAGAATAAAACATATATACACATCATCCAATAATCATCATATACGAAGCTATGTCATCGTCATCAAAATTAGGAATTTCTATCAATTATTTGAAATCATTGAACATCTCAATTTTTGATAAGTCGTATCATCAGTAAGATCATAA
Organism: Taxus chinensis; assembly: GCA_019776745.2. NCBI lineage: Eukaryota > Viridiplantae > Streptophyta > Pinopsida > Cupressales > Taxaceae > Taxus > Taxus chinensis. The sequence goes on along the minus strand of CM034150.1, from coordinate 653,347,613 downwards.
GGTTATTCCAACATAAAAATATAATCATCATCACTAAAATCCAGAGTGTCGGTATACAATGAAACAATACTAAATCATCATCTATTGATGTCTACTAATAGTCTATACCATCTATAATATAAGTCATAACATACTAATAATGCACATCTATCAATGTTTGCTAATCAAAATATAACAATAATGTCCATGTCTCTAGTCCACAATACTAAAAATCATAGGAAGATAATTTCGAAGAGGAGTTGGAACTACAGTGGAACATATAAGACAGAAAATCATTTAATAACAATATGTTTCGTTAAAAATGTACATACATGGAGCATTCAGAATAGCTCACTTTTTGCATCTGATATGGTTATGACCGAGGATAACAACATGTGAAAGAACATGGACAAGTTCTATTGGCTTGCATTCTAACTAACTGAAAAAATTATAAACAAAGTGGTGGGATCGATGGATTAACCCTATGGGTCAACAACTGTCAAAACTAACAAAAGACTGACAAAAAAAACTACGACAAGACTTGGAGAATTTCTATTAGTTTGGGTTTTCGTATTAGACAGAGAACAATTATCAAAAGTCTGACTTAGCGAAGAGCATGGAATAATCTCATTGGTTTGTGCTTCACAACGCTCAGAAGGATCTTAACAAAATATTGACATTGCGAAACTACATGAAACATTTTGATTGGTTAAAGCTTTGCAAAGGCCATAAAAATTTGACACAACGAAGTTACATGGATCATTTTTATTGGTTCAAAATTCACAATCTTATATATTGTTTTGGTGTCGAGGCATACTTAGAACCACAAGATTAACCATATCTAAGGGAAACTTTCAGGTACACATCGTAAAATACAGGAAATACAACATACGTGACCAGGAAAGATAGATAATTCAGCCCAAAAACACTATAAAATTACAAGACTATACTTTAAATATAATTAATTACACACATACATTATTAGTATATATTAAATCATACGAATTCTCTTTAAAAATACTTACATATCTAAAGTTACATATTTCATTAACTTATTTTCTACAAACCCACTATTCATAATAATCAATTACATAAAATAGAAAAAATGCATTCACTCACCTATTTATCAATATAAACAGAAGAATTAACTTCTTTCCATTAAATTTTCCAACAGAATTTACATATCTTTTACAGATATTTACATAGTTCATAGAGAGAGAGAGAGAGATTATATGAGACAATGATCAGGAATTTTAGTACAAAATTCCAATGCACATACACATGTAATAGACACCAGACTATGGCCACACTATGAGAGGAATGTGTTATACACCCCGTATATGTTCACCTTGCCTTGGCTAGAACCATCCAAGTTTATACTTTCTACCCTCGGTTAGGACACCACTAGTTCCCCCTCTCTCTTTCCCACCACCTTCATGTACCGAGTCAGCCTTGGAATTTACTTCCACAGACTCAATATTCTTTCTTATAATTACTAGAAAAATTCAATCCAATTGATGTCCCTCTTAGAATAATTCACATTCCTTTTATAAGACTTCATTGGCAGTTATGAATCAACATAATGGTTTCACACCCTTCCATAAATAAATTAAGCATCTTTAATCAATTTCTCGGGGTATTCATTACAACAATAGCTTATTATAATATGTTTGCTTAAATCAAACTTGATTTTTAACAATCCATAAGTATTTAATTCTTTTTTAAAGCTTAGGGCATTTAGTCACATAACATTTATCCCCCCTTGAATCAGATATTGTCCTCAGTAGTGCCAAATCTATTCTGAAAAATCACAAAACAAAACACAATTCATTGGCTAAATAATTCAGGATATTTCTCTTTCAAGAAATATTCTCTTTCCCATGTAGCACTTTTAACATTACAGAATTTCTATTTTACTTTAACCTCTTTAATTTCTTTATTTATAATATTCTTATTCCTTTTATCCAGAATCAATTCAGGTTCAATTTTGAATTCACATGTAGGCTCAATAACTATATTTTTCCAATAAATAACATGGTTAGCATCATACACATATTTTTTTAACAATCTTACATGAAACACATTATGAATCCTAGATAATTCAGGAGGTAAAGCAAGTCTATAAGCAAGATCTCCTATTATTTTTAGAATTTCAAAAGGTCTGTAATAGTGAGGAGCTAACTTAACATATTTACCTAACTTCAAAGAACTCTTCTTAATTTTAACTCTAAGAAATAATTGATCACATATTTCAAATTCTCTAACAGATCTTCTTAAATCAGCCCAATGTTTATACCTATCTTGGGTAGATTTCATGTTTTGTTTGGCTTTGGTTATACTTTCTTCCATTTCTTTTAAAATATCATTGGCATACCAAGATCTATGTTCAGGATTTGACCATGAAATAGGAGTAGTACAATTCCTACCATACACAACTTCAAAATGTGTCTTTTTGGTTGTAGTATGATAACCTTGATTATAAGAAAACTCAATTAAATGCAAATATTTCTCCCAATTTCGAGGTTTTTTGCATGTATACATTCTAAGCATATATTCTAACATTCTATTTATCCTTTCAATTTTCCCATCATACTCAGGATGATAACTAGTACTAAAGCTCAAACTAGTACCCAATTCATCAAATAAGGATCTCCAGAAAGAAGAAGTAAAGCTAGGATTTGTATCAGTTACTCAATCTTTAGGAAGACAATGCAAACAAAATATTTCCTTAGAAAAAAAAGAGCTATATCAGAAGAAGAGGTTTTTATTTTGGTTGGTATGAAATTTGCCATTTTTTCATTCTATCAACCACAACAAGAATATCATCATGACCATTATTGTTCTTATGCAAACCTGTAATAAAATCCATACTAGCTGACTCCCATTTCCAATCAGGAATAGACAAAGGTTACAATTGACTAGGTTTGCTACATTGTTCAGTTTTAAACTTTTGACAAGTCATACACTGTTGTACATTATTTATAATGTCTTGTTTCATCCTAGGACAAAAATAATTCTTTTTGACTGACAAGTAAGTCTTTTGAAAACCAGGATGTTCAGCTATGGGAATATCATGAGAATCTCTCAAAAATTGTTGTCTTAAACTAGGAAGATTAGGAATACACAATCTACCTTTATAATACAACAATATAATCACACCAAGTAAACAAGAAATAATCCTATCCTTTAAATGCACATTTGATGTCCCATTTTTAAAACCAAAATACAATTCAGTAAAATAGCTATCATTAGGCAATGCATATTTTATTTCTTGTTCAAATTGAATTCTTTCTAAGGACAAAGCATTTGCAAACATTTTTTTCTACTTAAATCATCTGCAACCAAATTTTATTTACTAGGGACATATTGTACTTCAAAATCATATTGACTTATTTATTCTATCCATCTTATTTGTCTCATATTTAATAAAGGTCGAGTAAAAATATACTACAAACCTATATGATCATTTTTAAGACAAATTTGGGAGCTAATAAATAATGTCTCCAAATTTTCTAAGCATGAATTATCCCCAACAATTCCAAATCATGAGTAGGATAATTATTTTCAAAATACAACAATTTCCTAAATCCAAAACATACAACTCTACCATCTTGCATTAGTACACAACCAATACCAAAAGCACAAACATCAGTAGAAACAGAGAAAGGTTTAGAAAAATCAGGAATACATAACATAGGTGCATTGGTTAAGGCTTCTTTCAACTTATTAAAAGAAGCTTCACATTCCTCAGACCAACGATATGAGTTACTTTTCTTTGTTAAGTCTATGAGAGGAGTGGTTATTTTAGAATAGTTCTTAATAAATATTTTGTTAAAACCAAACAAACCAAGAAAACTTTTAATTTGTTGTACATCTTTGGGTGTATCCCAATCTTGTACTGCTTTTACTTTATAAGGATCTGGTGTAATTATTTTTTCAGATATAATATGTCCTAGATAGGAGACTTTAGTTTTAAAGAATTCACATTTACTTAGTTTACCATATAACTGATGTTTTCTTAAATTTTAAAGCATTGGCCTAACATGTTTCTCATGTTCTTATTCATTTTTGGAATAGATCAAAATATCATCTAGAAATATAATCAAGAATACATCCAAGAAAGGTCTAAAAACATTATGCATCAATGTCATGAATGTTGTTGGAGCATTGGTTAATCCAAAAGGCATAACAACAAATTCATAATGACCATATCTAGTTCTAAAAGTAGTATTTGCAATATCAGCATCCTTTATTCTAATTTGATGTTATCCAAAACATAAATCAATCTTAGAAAACATATAGCACCATTCAATTGATCTAAAAAATCATCAATTCTAGGAAAAGGTTATTTGTTCTTAATAGTTAGCTTATTTAACTGTCTATAATCAATACACAACCTCATAGTACCATATTTCTTCATAATAAACAATATTGGTGCACCCCAAAGAGAAACACTAGGTCTAATTTTCCTTTCTTTAATAATTCATTCAATTGTATTTTAATCTTAGCTAATTCAGGTATAGATTGTCTGTAAGATGCTTTTGATACTAGTTCAGCTCCAGGTATGAGGTCAATAGCATGTTCTACAGATCTTCTAGGTGGAAACTCTTCAATATCAGAAGGAAAGACATCCATAAATTCTTGGACTACTGGATGAACATCTATATCTACTTTAAGCTTATCATTTTGAGTAATCAAAGCACAGAAAACTTTACATTTTTTCTTTAAGACTTATTTTAAGTTGAACAACAAAAATAGTTTTAATAGTTGGTTGTATTTTAATTCTTTGCAAAATATGAGTATTTGCATATTGGTCTTGGATAAAAACTTGTTTATTTTCACAATTAATAAGGGAATGATTCTTTTTTAACCAGGTCATCCCTAAAATGGCATCATACTGACTTAAGTTTAGCACATGAAAAGATTCACTAGATATAATATTATCTATTTGAAAATATACATATTCTACTAAAGCTCTTGTTTGCCTTATTATTCTTCCATCGGCCATTTCTACAGCTAGAGGTTCAATTTTTTTGGAAAAAAAATTCAATTTTGCAACTATATTAGGAGATATAAAATTATGACTACTTCTTGAACCAATTAAGAAAACAAGGGTTGCATTATTAATAGACCCTTTTACTTCAATCAGAGACATTTTCTTATGTATAATACCAGTATCAATAGTAAGATAAAATTTCATATTTTTATTCCCTTCCTTTGGTTTATCATCAACTTTCTAGTCTTTTTTTTATCCCAACTTTTCTTTTTTTCGGAAAATCCCTAGCATAGTGGTTATCTCCACAATTCCAACATTTAATTTCCTTTAGTTTAGTTTTGACATACTCTTGTTTCTTTTGTTGATTTATAATCTGATTATTTTTTCATTTAACAGTTTCACTAAATGGTCTTTTTCTATCCTTAAAAGGAAAATTATAATTATTTTTCTTGTAATATTATTTATCTTGATGAACCACAGTTTTGTATTTTTCAAATCATTCTACAATTTGAGAAGCCTCGTCTATTGAAGTCGGTTTTCCACACCAAACAGTAGCCTTATATTATTCTCTTAAACCATTTATAAATCTAACAACTCTTTCTGTTCCAAAAATAAATGGCACAAATCTATTTAAGTTCTCGAAGGCTTGTTTATACTCATTGACAATTTTAAAACATTGTTTTAGATTAAAAAATATATGTTGCCTTTGTTGCAAGAAAGTTTAAAACAAATACTTTTTTCTTAAACAAATTTTTAAATTTACTCCATGAGACCTTATGAGCTTTAATCTTTTCAAATATTAAAGTGTCTTCCCACTAATTAAGGTCAACATTTTTCAATTTATAAGAGGATATTTGTGTCATGCTTAGCTTATTAATTTTCTGTAATTCAAAATATATCTCTAAACTAGATAGCCAAGTTTCAGCTTGTTCCCTTGTTCCTACTTCCCTAGCATATTCAGGCAATTTTATTTTTCTAGAAAAGTTTTGTATTTCTTTAGAATTCTTGCTTCAACTTTCTTGCTTATTATCAGAAGAATCAGAAGAACTAGAAAAATCAGAGGATTCATTTGCTTTATTATGAATAGAATCATCATCTGAAGAAAAGTATTTTCTCTTTCTTATTTTCTTTTCAAATTTATTACTTTTATCTGATTTATTACACTTACTAGTTTTATCAATCATAGCTTCTACAAATTGTCTTTCAATGTTTCTAATTATTCAAATAACTAAGTTACTTCCCTACCCAACTGTTGGTTTTCCACTCTAATTCATTGTAATCCATGTCATTATGTGAATCCATTCCATTTACATTCAATTTTTCTGTCATTTTGTGTATATACACAATTTTTATCCTTGTGAGAAAACAACCATAATATTTGTCTGAAAATAACATATCATCATCTCAACATCACAACATAACATCTCTAATGAGGATAATTAGCTCTGATAAAAAATGAAATGCAACTTTTCTACTCAACAAAATATCTAATTGCGGAAGTCTGATACGTTTTCTATATGATAATGCTATTTAAACTGATAAAGATAAATCGAATTACCAACTCTAAATAGCTAATATAAACCTGATATTAATTAAAACAAATTAAAAATATTAATGGTAAAAGGGTGGGACATGTGGCAATATTTTGTGAGTCTCCCAAACAAATCTTGTCCTATAGACTTTAGGTTCTAAAATAAACCAAAATATAAACATCTTCGGGTTATACACCTCGGTCGAGCCCACTTGAATGGTCCATCCAACTCACCAAAGCTACTTAAAACCCAACTCAGCAAAAATGAACTTAATATTGGGAAAAAAGTGTTAGAATGAATTCTCTTCATACACTTGTCGGTATTCCAGAAAAAATCAATGAGATAGGCTTAGGTGGACTCTAACCTGCAAAATAAATTGTATTGCAAAGGTTTTCAGATCTAGATGGTCAACATATAACTAAATGGAAAGGATGTATAAATCCTGACACTACGAAAATCCGTATATATGTGGAATTTTGCTATGGTTTCTCACTTCGCAGTGGAACATACAAGACATAAGATCATTTAATAGCAATACGGTCTGTTAAAAACGTACATACATGGAGCATTAGAAATATCTCACTTTTTGCATCTGACATGATTATAACCGAGGATAATAACATACGAAAGAACATGGACAAGTTCTATTGGCTCACATTTTGACTAACTGAAAAAATTCTAAACAAAGTAGAGGGAATGGTGGATTAACCCTGTGGGTTAACAACTGTCAAAACTAACAAAAGACTGACAACGCAAAATGTGACAATATTTGTAGCATTTCTATTGGTTCATGTTTTTGTATTAGATAGAGAACAATTAGAAAAATTCTAACTTAGTGAAGAGCATGAAATGGTTTCATTGGTTTGCACTTGCAATGCTCGGAAGGATCTTAACAAAATATTGACATTGTGAAACTACATGGAATATTATGGTTGGCTAAAGCTTCACAAATGCAATAAAGATTTAACAAAACTCTGACACAGCGAAGTTACATGGATCATTTTTATTGGCTCAAACTTCACAATATTATATATTTATTTGGTGTCGAGGTGGACTTAGAACCACAGGATTAACCGTATCTAAGGGAAACTTTCATGTACACATTATAAAATACAGGAATATAGCAGACACAACCAAGAAAGACAAAAATAGATAATTCAGCCTGAAAACACTATAAAATTACAAGACTATACTTTAAATATAATTAGTTAGACACATAGATTATTTTTCTATATTAAATCATATGAATTCTCTTTAAAAACAAACTTGCACATATAAATTTATGTATTTCACTAACTTACTTTCTGTAAACCCACTATTCTTAATAATCAATTACGTAAAATAGACAAAAATGCATTTACTCGCTTATTTATCAATATAAATAGAAGAATTAACTTTTTTCCATTAACTTTTCCAGCATAATTTACATATATTTTATAGAGATTTACACAGTTCATAAAGAGAGAAATTATCTTAGAAAATGATCAAGAATTCTAGTACAAAATTCCAATGCACATACACATGTAATAGACACCAGACTATGGTCACACTATGATAGGAATGTGTTATACACCCTATGTATGTTCACCTTTCCCTATCCAGGACCATCCAAGGTTATACTATGTACCCTTGGTTAGGACATCACTGGTTCCCCTCTCTCTTGCCCACCACCTTCTTGTACCTAGTCATCCTTGGAATTTACTTCCACAGACTCAATATTTTTTTTTCTTAGAATCGCAAGTAAAATTCAATCCAATCGACGTCCCTCTTAGAATAATTCACATTCCTTTTATAACACTTCATTATAAATTATGAACCATCACAATGGTTTCACACCCTTTCATAAATAAATTAAGCATCTTTAATCAATTGCTTGGGGTCTTCATTACATCAATAGCTTATTACAATATGTTTTCTTAAATCAAAATTGATCTTTAACAATCCATAAGTCTTTAAATATTTTTTTTAAAGATCAAGGTATTTAATCAAATAACAACATCACAAACACAATCCCTACATTCTACGAGTTAGGCACCATCATCTCAAAACATTGGATGACCTTAATTTGAGTGAGGGGTTGTTTGAGGGATGGTTGTTATATTTTGAGAGATAGATTATATATTGTGTACAAATGATTCACTTTGATATATATATATATATATATATATAATAAAAGTGTTTTGGTGATGTTATGTGTATTTCATGTTGATGTATGATATATGCTTACTTTTATTATTCCATTTTCTTATGTGTGCATAAATGTAAGAACATTCATGACTAAGAGAAATGAAATGATAAAAGGTTTAATTTTTATAGAATAGGGAAAGTGTGTAAATTTTAATGGGATGTGGACCAATAAGAGTACCATCCCAAGCAATAAGATATAACCCAAGTAGGAGATGATAAGAAAATAATGACCAAAATATCCAAAAGTGGGAAATTTTGGTTGTAGAAACCCAATAAGGAGATATAAACCCAAGTAGGAGATGGTATAGACTTACCAAAGTATCCAAGATAGGAACAAAGGGCCATAAAACCCAATTGAGATATATAAAACCAAGCAAGAGATAGTATAGAATTACCAAATTATCCAAGATAGGAAGCAATTGCCATAGAAACCCAAGTGGGAAGGATATATAGTGATATATCAGGGAGAATAAAGTGTCTCAATGATAACATGTAAATGATTGACATGCATCATTGATGATGTCATCCACGTTGTGTAATATTTTATGATGAGTATGAATCATGAGGTCCTTAAGGTTTTCCTGTATGATGTTGATAAAAAAATAGAATTATGATCGTGTGGAAAAGAGAAAATTATAAATCCAATCAAATATTTGTGTGAGGACATCACAATAGATATCATGAAAGCAGGGACAAGGAGGGAATGATGAGTTTGAGAATAATTAGATAATGGCATAGAAGAATGTGAGAGAGGGGATCAGTCTTGAAATAAAATTGTTTGAGGAGAAGGTTCCCTAACTTTTCTCTTAGAGAACTAACTCAAGGAACATCATTTGTATGTGAGAAAAATACATGAAGATAAAAAAATAGCGGTGTAACAAAAGAGGGTTACATGTATTTCTTTTGTGGTTCATATCTGACTTATACTTTGAGTTTCTTCATATGTCATTGATAGGATATACAATATAAAACATCATTCCTAGGTGCCTCATCCCACGTGCAATATAGTTCAACCATGGGTGGGTTAGGATTCATGATGGTAAGAAGATTTGATGCTAATGTTGTAGAAAGTAGAGTCATAACAGCTTGTGGAGAAGTAGAAGGGGAAGGAGTGGGTGATGTCAGAAGATGTGGTGTAGAGGGGCTATTTGAGGGAGTAAGCTATGGTTTAAGCATCAAATTGTTGTTTAGGATAGTATAGTCCATGATCTCATCCTTAGAGTTGAATTCAAGAGTGTATCATCATCATCCATAAGGTTGTCAACCTCAAGATCAAAGGATAGGCATACTTTTCTTGTGGGGAGATAGTGATAGTGTTGATGCTATGACTAAAAGTAGAGTGTAGTGACTCTTGATAGTGAAGGCTTTTTGCATTATTAGATTTTACATAGCCTACTAAGAAGGGATCATCTAGAGAATAACCATAATCATAAATAAGTGAAGTAACATTGATAACACATGAGTCGATAATAGCCTTCAGGTTGAACGAGATGCTATACAGGAGGATGTTGAGTGTAATTAATGATGAAAGGGACCTGGTCGATTATATTCCTTATTACATGTAAGGTTGTCAGAGTGGGAGAAAATTTTGAGATAATGGTATTAAGAAGATTAAAGGTTTTGATTCTACTCGTTGATTTCATTAGGCTCGTCATCATCTAAATTAATAAATTTGGGCAGAGTACATTCCATAACCTCGAGATAACCACTATAACCACAAAGGGGATCCATTGGATAATTGAAGTGTTGATATTCTCAAAATGTGATGGTAGATATTTCTTGAATGATGGTAATTTTGAATGTTCCCACGTTATTGGAAGAGGTTAAAGTTCCAAGGATTAGTGTCACCTTGTATTTTAGATATATCCCATAGGTGTGTGAACTTTAAAACACTATAAGTAGCATATGATGTTACTACACAAATGCGATGAGTCAACATGTCGACCCAAGGAGGATATTATAAGATAAGGGTAGGTTGAAGATCATGAATTTGACACAGAATGTGAGGAGGCATGGTGATAGGGACCCAAATATAACCCATATTGAGAATAATTTGTCTATGATCATAACCTTGACACTTTCTCCTAGTAGATTTTAGGTTGTCGATAGAGTAACTGAGTGTCTTAATGAATTCGAGAGAAGCAATACATGTGATATAACTTTCATCTATGAGGTATCTCTTAACTTATGGCATGGTCAATCTAAAATTCAAGATAAATAGGGGAGGGTCATCTACATGAAAGGGATAATCTCATCAGGGATCATAGTAATAAGGAGGGAAGTGAATGTATGATGAACTATTGGTAGAGAGATTGGTATAAATAGATAGATCTTCAAATTAATGTATTGATGATCTCTTCTAAACTATATAGGGCAGGTTTTTTCCCTAAAGTGGGTGGAAAATGGATGTTCATAGTGAAGAGTGTTGACCTAAGATGATCATAATGTTTGGGTGAGTTATGAACGAGCTCTAAAGAATGAGATTTTAATTGGAAGGTGAGAAAGTTATATGTAAAGGGTCAAAATATTTAGGGATGGACCGTGTAATAGTCTGAACCCAGGGAAGGTTCAGTCTAAACTAGGTTATGAAGAAGGATAACTAGTAAAAGACCTCTAGATTTGATTTTTTATCATTTTTGATGGGTTTGATTATGGCATAAATATCTTCACAGGGGTTGATAGTGCATAATGAAGTGTCAAAGACAATAACAAATGAGATCGGATGGGAAATTTTATAGGGGTTGAATGGTGTATGGAAAATGTGATGATGCCATAGATAAGATATCTCATATATGAGTGTCTACACATGGTTGATGGTGTTTATCTAAAATATGGGGTCAAGAATGGAGGTTCTATTGATGTGATGGTGTGAAAACATGGATAGATGAACCTGTAGGATTTATCTTGAATATAAGGAAGGATAATAGGGTTCAATACAAGCACTAATATGTTTGGTGTCATCAATATAAACTACTATTTCCATGGATGCACTCGTAGTGGGATATTAGGTGTCAATGACATTGGTAAGTTGTATTGTGAGTCGAAACAATACTAGGATTAGGTTATTCAAACCTGGGGTGATCAGGAAGTGGATCATTGTAGATTTTAAGATGTTTATTAACTTGATGAACATACTTCATGCCAATGACATTGTTGGGATATATTGTGTTCCTTGATGCCTTCATCTAACTTTTCTTAAGTGATGGCCTCATAGTCAAAGTTTTTTCCAAGGAGGAAAACATAAGAAAAATATTGAAGGGAGCTTAAAATTATCATAAGAATGGCCGTAGTTGGCATGTCACAAAATTGTTTTACTTTCATCATGTTATTTAGGAAGATGTCAAGAATGGATCTACAACCATGGTGAATGGTTGGGGTAGACATTTTTCTCAAATTTTGCATGGACAGAGGCTAGTGACAGTCAACATGGGAGGAAGAAAAATGGATTTACCTTGTGATTTCTAGAGGTATATTCATCAGACGTTATGGATAGTCCCATTAGAATAAGTTCCTTAAGGTAAGATATCTGTGACTCCATCATTAGTGGAATTCTTGTTCCTAGGACACAAGAGGACTTAAATGTTCTTTGGTGGTTTTTTCTTTAGAGAAGGTTTTTTGAATTCCTTTAATGAGGTAATCTTGGCATTTGGATTGATTGAATGTTTCTTCCAAAGAGGTAGGGGAAAAGGATGTAATCTTTTATTGAAGGTGAGGCTTGAGCACCCTAAGCAATAGCTTAAACAAAATTCCATCAAGCACATTTATGTTCAACCTTAGTGGATAAGGTATTCTAACATTTTATGGAAGCTTGAGTAGATTCAATTAATCCATCTATTTGTACACTTGATGAAAGCATTGATGTTATTTTTAGGAAGGTCATGATACTGAAATTCATTTACTAAGGAAGTCACCAATATTTCAAGCTCGATAATGGAGTTGGCTAGGAAGATTATTGTACCAATCCAAGGCATCTCCCATAATTGTATTAACAAAGACCGTTTGGTGGTAGCATAAGAGTTGGTTTTGACCCAATCTTTGTAAAGATTTCCAAAATTCTTGACATAGATAGCATGATCAATAGAACCATTATAGGTGATGGAAGGGGTTATGCCTCATATATCCATAGAATTAATGTAGAGAAAGAAGATATCTTTGAAGGGTTTAAAGTGTCCCTGTTATGGATAAGAGGTAGGGAAATGGGGTCTTCATTGATCCAACTATGTGAGAGGAGGGGATATGAACTTCATTTATTATGCCCCAAGAAATCACTTGAAGTCCAATAATAAGATGAGCTAAATTGGTTTGCATATGCAAAATCTAATTTGTAGGCATAGTTTATTATTGACATTAGGTGATCAATCATTTATATGATGAGTTGAGTAGGGTGATTATTTGGAGGAAGATTTGTGTTATTGGTTATATTAGGATTCACTCCATTTTGAGGAGGATCAATGTGATTGATATCTAAATCTAACTTCTAAGAAAGGAAGTTAGCAATGCACTTGTGTAGCAATTTGAGTGACTCTCCTACATACTCAAGAAATTGTTGAATAATTTTCTATATAGAAATAGGATAATCAGACTTAGGGACATCTTCAAGTTCCCCCTCTTCTTTAGTTTAAAATACATGGTTTTGAATTTTGTATCTGGTCTATACATTTTGAGGTGGAGGTTTTGGCTTCTTAACATTATCTCATATGGAAAATGAGACAGTGTACTAAGGAACTAGCTTGGGAAAATCAACAACCTCAATGCCATTTTTGTCACATGGAGATAGCTTAGCAGAGGATGTAGTGGAATCATAAAACATATACTCCATAGTACATTAGGAATTCTTGAAAAAGGCTTTCTAGAAATGTTGTTGGGATGGGATCATCCATGCAGGAAGTGTGCACAGAAGCCAATGACAGATGAAGATATTAGATGTAAAAGTGAGGGAATTTAAAACCGGATCAACCATGTAAATAGATTACATAATGGTCAATTATATATAAATAGAGGGATTGAAGTATAAATAATATTAGTCATGCAATAGGTTTTTGCAAAAGGTTCTATTGCATAAAAAAATAATAAGAAGAAGATTGAAAGTGACCAAATTTAGGGCAGATTAAGTTTCATGTCAAGTTCTCTAGAGTGTATGATGGTAACAATATAGGTTCCTAGTTATGTTCTCAAATATAGGGTTCCAATCTAAGTCCAAGAAGGCAATATAGATATAAAGGTGCTCAAGGAGTTCTAGTGATGTAATTCTATAGGATAATGACCCTAACCCTAAGATAGCTATAAGTTTATAAGGATTGTATCTAATATAAAGATAGGTGTCCTACTAGGATTCAAAATAAGAGTAATAAGGGGATGGATAAAGTAAAGGGCGTAATATAATAAGAAAATGCAATAGATCACAACAAACATGCATTTACTCTAGTCTATAGTAATGAATGACCAACATACAACATGTATAAGATAAAATACTAATACTGGTTTAAAATAATTACCTGTAATGTGGGTGTGACCATTGGTGCATAATAATTGATGAGGCCATAAATTGGCCATAAATTACCATTATTTTGTCCTTCCAAGTTACCTTTGAAAGTGGATTTAAATGTAATCTAGAAACTTATAGTTTTCTTAAGATAGAGTATAGGATATATATCTTGTTCATTCTTTAGAAATATTTTGTTATCTATCTTGTTGACTAATCCTATTGATTATTTGGGAAAAGATGCAAAGTCTTGTGTATGCAAGCCATAAAGGAAAGATAATGCTAGTATTGGGAAAAGTGGAATTGATCATGAACAGTAAATTTAAACTCAAATATGATTTCATATTTATATTCCTCTTGAAAAATTATGTAAGTTCAAAAAAATAATTATCTCAATCCGAGGTCGCATGCAAAAGTTGTAGTTGTTTTAAGTTAGCTCCGGAACTCGTAGAGTTAGTTCCGGAACTCACAGAGTTTAGTTCCAGAACTCACAGATTTAGTTCCAGAACTTTTATAAATTGAATAAAAGTTAGTTCAAGAACTTTCAATTCATTGACGAATCATATTTAGTTCCAGAACTTGCATAAAAAGAATGACAACTTTAGTTCCAGAACTTGCATCAACAGAATGACAGTTTTTGAGGGATTGTGAAAAATCAGAGATTCCAATGGGAAATCTGAGAGATATTTTTGTTTATAGAAATATGTTTAACAAAAACCTCATTCATATTTGCTACAGGTATTACCAATGAAGAAATATCTAACTTTTAGTGAGCTGTAGTCCGAGGAAACATGTATCAGATGAGCACTAAACGTTCCATAAACAGAAACAGAAAATTCAAATGGAAAATATGAGAGAGGTTTTTATTCATATAATTTGTTTAACAAAAACCTCTTTCATATTTGCTACATATATTACCAATAAATATATATCTAACTTTTAGTGAGCTGCAGTCTAAGGAAAAGTGTATCAGACGAGCACTAAAAGTTCCATAAACAGAAACAGAAAATTCAAATGGAAAATATGAGAGAGGTTTTTGTTCATAGAAATGTTTTTAACAAAAACCTCATTCATATTTGTAACAATATTTACCAATGAATATATATCTAACTTTTAGTGAGCTGCAGTCCATGAGGAAAAGTGTATCAGACGAGCGCTAAAAGTTCCATAAACAAAAACAGAAAAGTCAAACAGAAAATATGAGAGAGGTTTTGGTTCATAGAAATGTGTTTAACAAAAACCTCATTCAGATTTGTAACAGGTTTTACCAATGAAGATAAATCTAACTTTTAGTGAACTGCAGTCTGAGGAAAAAGCGTATCAGACAAGCGTCAAAAGTTCCACAGTCAAAAACAACAAAGTCAAATGGAAAATCCAAGAAAGGTATTTGGTCAAAATCATATTTTGAGAAAAATCCTCCTTCCAATAATGTAGAAGAATAAAATCATTATGATTCTTGTTACCGAAAAGCAAGGAGAAGATTTGGGAGCAAATCTTCTTAAAATAAGCTAGATAAGATTTGACTTCAATAATATATCTCTCTCCATATTTTGTGGAGATGGAGATATTAGTTTTTAGGATCTGAATAAAGATAAGATTAGATTATATTTCCTAAAATCAGGAGTTGGTTGGATGCATGAATTATAAATGCAACCTTCCACACTGAGATATGTAATTTTTCTTTCTCCCAAGAAATAAAGATATGTTCTTTCCTCTCAAATATTCTATAGTTTTAAAATCAGAAGTATGATTTAAATCCTCTTCCAAGAAATGAGTTGGCCACTCATTTCAAGGAAGATGGATATGTGTATTTATGTTTATGTTTATTCATTTGTCTGTAATTCATTTTGTTGTATTGTTTTTATTTTTGTATTGTGAAAATTCAATCTGTTGTGAACCTGTAGGTGTTTCATTTAATTATGTTTATTTCCAGTTCAAGAAATTTCAATTTATGCAAGTGTGTTTAAATTCCTACAAGTTTGATTTCCTTCATGCAAGTGTGATTTATTTTATGTAAACTTTATTTCTGCAAGTGTGTCTTTATTTCTGCAAGTGTGATTTATTTTATGTACGTTTGGTTTATATTTAAAGGAGTTTCTTTCCAAGATCTTCTTCTCTTAATGCATACAACCATCAGACACCAACCCTAGATTGACATTATTAATGGTAAGGATTGACGACCCTCATCAATCATCTCCAAGGACAACAACATTGAGAGATAATCAGTATGGGTGGAGAAGGGAAATCTCTACAAGAATATCCTTTGTCCTAACTCACCATGGTAACCCAAATGTAAAAGAGGTAGGCTCCAAGAATCCAAGACCAATAAGGAGGCGGGAAATAGTGTAAAAATATGTGAGCTACAAGTGCCTTCATGTATGATAAAATTGATTGTTTGGTGGTGATTTTATGAAAATATGGTGGGATATATATACTCGATGCCATCACTCATGGGAGACGGCATCGGCCATGAGAAAACTAAAAAATGACATCATCACCCATGGAATATGGTGTTTGAATTAGGGGAAACCTATGGTCAAAAGGTGAAAATCATGTGAGATGAAGGCCATAAATTAAATAGAGGTAAATTAGGAAGGTCTAAGGTGATCGAAAGTAATGTGTGAATAAAGTGAAGAAATAAGGTAAGGATAAGAATAATAGTGGCATCTCTCAAATTATATGGTCTAGCCCACTTAACCAAGTTTAAACACACCCCAATCCTAGTAGGTCCCTTAAGTGCTCATAGAAAGATGCATCAACAACCCCTACACAAAATAAATGGTTAACAAGTGTTAAAAATAAGATGTATACAATGTGTAGTAAGAATAGTTGATCCATCATTTGAGTCTAAGAAGTAATCGTGTACAATATAGTCACTAGAAATATCAATGCCATTCAAATTTTAATACACAATCCATGTGTTATGAGTAGTTATAGTAACATGTGGCCTTTGTTGTGTATCGGGAAAGTACATTGGTGTCGTGTATGGGTCATGCTCACAAGTTTGGTGTACTACTATAAAATATGTAGTAAATAAATTCCAAATTATATCCACTTGACTAGAAAATTATTAATTAGGGCAACTAAAGTAATAGAATATAAATTACTTATGGTTAACTGCATTTCCTAGAAGAGTGAGAGACTATACAAGGAGCAGAGAAGGCCATGTAGAGCGTACACAAGGCTAGGAAAACTCACTTAGGTCTAGATCATTTGGGATAGAATTTTGGAGTCTAAATAAAAGCATACTTGAAATGTTCTTATGTATGTATCATTAATGATAACATATTTTATGGAAAATACTTTAAACAATACAATCTATTATCCATGAAAAAATCCCATTGTATATGTTTTCTCTTAATTTTCTAGTATGTGGTCAAATTTGTATCATATTTAGATAAAACGTGTTTCAGATAAGTGTGATCATATGCAAGGTTTCTAAAATTTCCTTTTCTTCACATGTATCCCAGTGATATTAAAACTAGATTAACATAATTAAGATGATCTAAATGTGTTTAGAAGAATAATTTCAAAATAACATATATAGAAATCACAATCCTAAATTATGGAAGGATGATATACTTCTCAAAAAACTTATAGAAAGTAGATAAAAGTATATAGGGTTAAGGTTAATTTATGAATTTTTTATAGAGAAATATCTGGTGAGATAAGATTTCTCAATGTTTTGGGCCCAACTACAAGACCCTTCGTCAGGACAGAAGGATTTTCATTTCTACAATGAAAATTTAATACAATAAGTAGACATTAAATCACGCACTTTAGGCATTATTTAGTCTCGGTTTTATACTACTATTCATATCATTTTTGAGTGAAGAAAGTACTAATTAATCCCCATCTTTTGGCATTTTATTTTTCTATCTATCGTCATTCCTGACCTTCACCACATACTTGTCCAGTATGTTTCTTTCATCCTGTGTTATTTTGGACTTGACTAGGGCACCCAGGCTAGTACTGGGGTGCCAACAGGTGCCCTAGTCCCAATCGGGGCGTCCTGATCCTTTTTACACTTTCCCGTCACTTTTTGGGCACTTTCTAGCCATTTGAGCTTTCTATATTTTTTGGTGATTAGCCTTTTCGAGGTTAATTACAGAATTAGAACAAGAGAACTATATAAATATAAAGTTATGAGACCATAATGAGGTACCTATCACTAAGCACTAATATCATCATCTAAGGTTGCATCCATCAAACGCTCCATTTACATCCATCTAGCTCCATCACAAGGCACGAGGTTGGTTCATCTACATCACATTGCATACGAGGGAATTTTATTCTATTCCATCCACTATTCTATTACATTTTTATACACATAGTTATTGCTCATTACTTTCACAAAGTGTGAATGACACAAGAGCACCTAGGGCATGATTGCACACACAAGCACATAGAACTACATTAGGTCTAAGATGTAGTGCAGTGCTCAATTAGTAAGTCCACCATTTTGGCCACTGAGTATAATCTGACCCCTTCATATGCATTTTTATTTTTTATGGTTTGATGTTTGTTTTGGGGTTTTGTAGGTCTCATCTTCATTTCTAATTTCCAACAACATATCGTGAAGTCCAGCAAAGCTAGTGTGACAGGAAGAGAACACAAGAAATCACTTAGTGACACCTTAAAGGAGGTTTGTAGAGATTTTTCACAAACCAAAGTGCCCAGAACTCAAACTAAGGCACCCACATGCACCATGATCCTCTCCTAGGCACCCCAGTTCACTCAGATTTCTTAGAAATGTACTTCTTGGGACTTCAGCACAATCATTTCCTCCTCTTGTTTCTCTAGCAATCTCTATGACACAATCCAGTGAGCTCATCAAATCAGCTAAGCTCTTTCCAAATCTTCTTGGCATGTTAGGGTTTACATTTCTACTTCCTTAGTTGCTTGAGTCACTTTCTATATTTATTTACTGCTTTTATTTACTATTATTTATTATTTTTCCTAAATTAGATTAACTTAATAATTCCACATTTTTTAGTTAATCATTTTGGTGACCCCATGTCTTTTATGCTTTGGATCCCCATCTTTCTTCTATCATGGGTTGTAAAGTTCCTCAAGTTCCTTCTTTTATTTTCTTAAATTGTATCCTGACTGTCAAGTTGTTCTATAAAAATAACTAGACTCTATATGTCATCCTAAAAATACGCAACCGAATGAAATACGTCCTATTTTCCATCATTTATCTGATGACCTTAGTCCTAGTGTTCCTCCATCTAATCAGCCCCTAATGGAATCAATTTGAGATATGCATGTTCCTTTTACATTTTTCATTTCCATTACATGTTTTTTTATTATATACATGTGTTTTTACATATATACATGCGTATTTGACTTCTTGATCATCTTCTCCTTGCAGGTCCGACCATATGAGAAACAAGCAGTCAACAACAAAAACATCATTTTGCGGCAGCACACACTATACTAACCATGTGCGTACATTACACACATCAACAGCAACACACACGTATCTGCCCTAGGTTCACTCTCATCACTTTTTTACACTTTTACATCTTTATCTTCCATGCTCCATCATATTTTTGTCGCTCCCCACTTTGTCTAGTCCTTCAGTGCATTTTCTACATCACTCTACATGGAAAATAGGTACACATCTTTATCTACTTTATGATACCGAGATTTCTGCTCACCAACATAAAGTGGGAGGAAATGCATACACTAAATCATGCACTTTAGGAATTATTTAGTCTTGATTTTATACTACTATTCATATGGTTTTTGAGTGAAGAAAGTACTAATTAACTCCCGTCTTTTGGCCATTTTATTTTGCTATCTTTCATCGTTCCTTACCTTCACCGCATACTTTCACAGTCTGTTTCCATCATCCTGTGCTATTTTGCACTTGAATATGGCACTCGGGCTAGTACTAAGGCACCGACAGGTGCCCTGGTCCTTTTTACGCTTTTTGTCCACTTTTTAGTTGTTTGAGCTTTCTATATTTTTTAGTGGTCAACCTTTTTAGGGTTAATTACAAAATTAGAACAAGAGAACCATATAAATATAAAGCTATGAGACCAAAATGAGGGACCAAGCACTAAAAAATACTATCATCATCTAAAGTTGCATCCATCAAAGGCTCCATTTGCATCCATCTAGCTCCATCACAAGGCACAAGGTTGGCTCATCTACATCACACTGCATAGGAGGGAATTTTATTCTATTCCATCCACCATTCTATTAAATTTTTCTACACACAGTTATTGCTCACTACTTTCACAAAGTGTGACTGGAACAAGAGCACCTAGGGCATGATTACACACACAAGCATATAGAACTACATCAGGTATGAGATGTAGTGCAACACTCAGTTAGTAATTCCACCATTATGGCCATTGAGGAAAATCTGACACCTTCATATGAATTTTTATTTTTTAGGTTTTGATGCTTATTTTGGGGTTTTGCAGGTCTCATCTTCATTTTTGATTTCCAATGACATATCGCACAGTTCAACGAAGCTAGTACGACATGAAGCAAACAAAGGAGATCACTTAACAACACCTCAGAGGAGGTTTGTAGATATTTTTCATAGACCAAGGTGCCTAGAACTTAGACTAGGGCACCCATGGGTGCCATGATCCTCTCCTAGGCACCCCAATCCACTCAAATTGCTTATATCTATACTTCTTGAGACTTCAGCACAGTCATTTCCTCCTCCTATTTCTCCATCCATCTCTGTGACATAGTATAGCAAGCTCATCGAATCAGCTAAGATCTTTCCAACTCTTCTTTGCATATTAGGGTTTACATTTCTACTTCCTTAGTTGTTTGGGTCACTTTCTATATTTATTTACTATTATTTATTTTTGTTCCTAGTTTAGATTAACTTAATAATTCCACATTTTTTTAGTTAATCACAATATATATTATATTTCTTGATGTATGACCTTTTATATTCTTAGAGCCCCTTGATTATTTTATTTTTTATTAATTTCATCAATGGTCTCTAGTAATTACTTAAAACAATTGTGTTATCTTTATTAAAGTTATTGGGGATTTTTACAATTTTGATTGCCTTTTACATTTTGTGTTCATTCTAGCAATTCAATTTCACAATTAATCGAGTATCTTATATGTAAATTTGGTGTTTTGGATTAGAGGATTGTTATGCTAGTGCGTATTTCACAATTCATTCATGTAGAATGTTCGTGATGTGCTCCTTAAGTCTAGTTTGTAGAATGTATTGTCTTCCATAAGAGCATGGGACCGAGTAAAATTCACTATATAGTTTTGGGTCTTGAGGGTTATTTTCCTTATCCAAATTTTTCCTCAATGTTTCCAAGGGAGTAAATACAACTTTTAAATCCTTCCTTATAAAACATCTTGCAATCTTGTCAATGAGGCATTATATATAATGTAGTTTAATCATTGGATTTATTTCATCCTCTGAAGTATTTGTTTCTTTTCATTCTTGTAATATGGGTCATTTAAATGATCTTTGAATTTTTTTTCATTATATCCATTGCAATGAAACACCCTTGTTAATTATTACAGCTCCTATCGTAAATTATCCTTATCTAACACTCTTATGTCCTTTATTGTCTGTGTGTTTGAAACCTCTGATTTCTAGGTAGGGTGGTGGTGTGAATTAATGCACAGATAGAGTTCGGTATTTGTTTTCTTTCTATATACCTGGTGTGCTAGGAAACCTTCTTGTTTTCTAGAAATTAAGACATCTAAGAAATGAATTTTACCCTCAACTTCAGTCTTAATTATGAATTGGATGTGTTCATAAATCCCAAATGTTGAGATTGCATAAAACAAAGTTCAGGTCTTTTTGTAACAAAGGGCCAACATAGATTTGTGTCATCTATGAATCTGAATCACCATTGAAGTTTGTGTATAAATGAGTGAAGAGCCAAATTCTCAATTTCCTCCATGTTTAAGTTTGCTACTAGTAGGGACAAGGAAGATCACATAGCTACTACAACTATCTATTCAAAGACATCACCTCTAAAAGTGAAGAACATAGATCCTAACATATTTTAAAGGATAGAGAAAGGAAAAAACACTCTATAACTCTTGCGATAAACTGGAGTCGGATCTTCTAGGTTTTCCCCCTTCTAACCATCATACCTCTGGCCTTTCTGGGCTTTGTGGGAATTTATTGTTATAGTCTCTCCTAGGTTTTCTCACCCTCTAGGCGTCCCCTATATAATGACCTCACCATATTCAAACCCGGTTGTTTCAACTGGGGCAGGAGATAGTGGAGTGAGAAATGGTACCACCGGTGAAGCACCCCAGGAAGTTTGTCCCAAAGGTTTTTTCACAAGGTAATCTCTCTCCTCCAAATGTAGTTCTTCC
Organism: Taxus chinensis; assembly: GCA_019776745.2. Classification (NCBI taxonomy): domain Eukaryota; kingdom Viridiplantae; phylum Streptophyta; class Pinopsida; order Cupressales; family Taxaceae; genus Taxus; species Taxus chinensis. The sequence goes on along the minus strand of CM034150.1, from coordinate 653,325,103 downwards.
CATTCTTGAATTTAATGTTGTTTGTCAATGGTTAGAACAGTTTAGCCTCACTGGGTATTTTTTGGGTTGAATCCCATCTAAAAGCATGCTCAAATCTTGGGCTAACGCAATATGGACCCCTCATGGGGTCCACTTGGATATCATTCAAAACATGACCAAGGGTTTCTTTCTTTTTCGTTTCTCTGACCCTATTAATGTGCCCAATATTTTGGCTAAGCAAGCCACTTGGTATGTCTATAACTCATTGCTTGTGTTAACACCCTGGCATAAGGACTTTGTGGTATTATGAATATACTACCCTTAAAGTGCCTATTTGGATTGAATTTCATGGTCTTCCTTTGCCATGTGTTCATTTTCTGTCGCAAATTGTCACTTCGCTTGGGCGAGTAGTATGCCTAGAAGCTAATAAGTTTTACCATGCTAATCCCCAGAAGCGAGTATGCATTGAGATTGATCTCTCGTAGGATCTCAAAGAATTTGTGGATATTTAAATGGGTGATAAATGCTACTCTCAGTGGTTCATGCATATCAATCTACCCAACACTTGCTTCTGTTGTCAAGCGTCTGATCACAAGATCAGATATTGTCTGCTTTATGTCCCCCATAACTCAGTCAAACCCCAAGAAGAGGAAGTTTGGAAATTTTTTAGGGGCCATCGAAACAAGAACAAATCCTAGCAATCCAAAGCTTATGGCTCCCATGGCGATCGGGAACCAGTTGTTAAGAAACAATTTCTCAACACTTTGGCTAAAGAGCCTACAGTTGTTGCTAAGGAACCAACTGCTGCTGTTATTTCAGCTACCTCGTTACCAAATTATTCCAGCACACACCTTGTGGCATCGGTTCTCATGGACCAGAAAATTTTTGTTTCTCACCCCCATCCCACATTTAATTCCACTGTTGTTTCCAAACAACTCAAAAGGGCCTTCCAAATGACCCTGAAGTCCATCTTGCATCTCTTAGGTCCATAGCACAACACGCAGTGTGGACTCCACCAAAGCAGAATACAACATTGAGTATTTCAAATGAAAAAAAAAATGATCTGTAGGATTTTTTGTAGCATAATGTTTCTCATTTCTTACACAATCAATATGATGCCCTTGATGGCTTGGAGGATGGGGATATGGCTCTTGGCCAACATTTCCCATGAATTGTTTATATTGGAATGTTAGGGGTCTCACAGACCCCTGTCATAAGTATGTGGTGCATGAAACTTGATAATGATGTGCAAATCTGGATGTTTTATTTTTGCAAGAAGTAAAAATTACAGGTTTTTAATTACATATGGTATAAAAATCCATCTAGTGTGACAACTTGGCTTTCTATAGCAATCATGAAGCAGGGTGGGGGTATTAATTTTGTTTTTTGATCCTAAATGGCCCCCCTTATTAATTGACCATGGAATCAACCCCACGAATCATGTCATATGGGTCCTCTTTAACATTGAGGGCCACCATTTTGGGCTCATTAATATTTGTGCCTCGAATGATGCGGCCGAAAGGGACTGATCTATGGTGGTGGATAGCCAACTTCATTCCCAATGCCTACTGGGTAATAAGTGGAGATTTTAATATGGTTGAATCCCCAAATGATAAATGTGGCCACCTGCCTATAAGGTGGACACCTGGTGAAAGGGAAGCGTGGTAATTCATGTGAAATAAATTCAGATTCTTTGATCCTAATTCATCTTGCTTTCCCACCTCTGTAACTTGGTACATGTGGTCCAATCTTTGTGGAGGGACAAATTGCGTCCTTAAACAGCTTGACAAGGCCATGTTGTTAGCTCAAAACATTTTTGAGTTTTATAGCATTTATTCCATGTCAGTGGAGGTTATGCCTGACTTTTTCCTTTCGGGCCAATATCCTAAATGATTTCGTATCTGTTGGCATGATGTGTGACCATTTTTTCATAAAAGGCCAATTCTTTCTTAACACTTTCTTGATGCAACACGGCCCCACTGTCAATCGTATCAAGCGGATTTGGAATTTAACTCCACAAAACAATCACTGTCAGTGATTTCATCTACCTATGCAAACCTATTGGTTACAATGGTAGGAAGATGTGTTGACTCGAACTACCAGATTTCTTAGAATCTAAGGCTGCCAGCTAAAAAACTTTTGGCACCGCTCATACACCGCTAACACCTCAACTCGCAGCTAGGCGATGGTGGCACTTCAAGGTGATCCCATTTTTTGACGCTCTGCAACTACAAGTTGCAACAATCTGGCATCAAATCAAAATTATGGATAACTACAATGCCAAAGGCACTCAAATCTAGTCTCAAATGCATTAGCTCAAGATTGGAGATTGGATCTCAAAATAATTCTTTCTTTCTCTCCAAGCCAGAAATCCTTCTCAACAGATCTGAGCTATCATGGACAACGGAGCACGAATTACTGACCTGCACGGCTTATGTTGCATACCTTTGTGTGTAATTACAAGTCTTATATTTCAAGCTCAACCACCCTCTATAGCTCACCGAGTCACTCTTAACCAATGTTTGGGGGTTGTGCCACATAAGGTTTCAGAGGCTTAGAAGGTGATCTGCAAAAGAATTCTCACCATTGATGACCTCCATGAAGCCACTATGCAAATGGCTAATGATAAAGCATCAGTTGTGATGGTTTCCCTTATGAATTCTATAAAGCTCTTTGGAATTATGTTTGGTAAGACCTTCTTCAGGTCTATCTTGAAGGGTTTCAAAACTAATCCATAGAGCCTCACATTAATAAGGAAAACATTAAATTTATCCCTGAGAAAGGAGATCTCAACCAAATCACTTGTTGGCAGCCAATTACCCTGCTGAATTTCTCCTAAAAAATCATTACCAAAGTGTTAGCTCTATGATTACACAATATTCTGCATGTTATTATTCATCTAGATCAAACCGGCTTCATATAGGGGCGTTTCATCTTGGATAACATCATCGCAGTTTGGGAAGGTATGGAATGGTCTCATAGATCTCATCATGCCGCCACATTTATCAAGATTGAATTTGAGAAGGTTTATGATCAGGATTGAATGGCCTTTCATTCTCGCCATGCTTCAGGACCTTGGCTTTGGACCCATTTTTATTCAATCCATCAATATGCTCTTTGCAGATGCATCTGCTCAAATTTCTATCAATGGCCTTAGCTCGGAGCCCTTTGTACTTTTCCAGTCTATTAGACAAGGCTGCCCTCTTACCCCTGCACTTTATGTGTTGGCAACCAAAGGCTTTGGTTATCTCTTAACCCATGCCAAAGCGCAAGGTCTTGTTCATGGAATCTTTCTACCTAATGAGCCCAATTCTCAGCTCCTCAATGGGCATTTTACAGATGATTCCTTCCTTATGCTTATTAAGGATGAGAAAAAAATTTGCAATGATATGAAATACTTGGATACTTTCTACCTAGCTTCTGGCTCATCCATTCAATGGCAAAAAACTCAATGTTATCGGCAATCTTTCCTTCCCGCGTTGGAATGGCTTGCCACATTTGACTGGAAAATTTTGCAGCATGGTGAGATTTTCAAATTTCTAGGTATTCCTTTTTCTTTTCAAGCCTCCCTGATTGATCTATGGCATTATGTCATTCAAAGAGTGGTGAAAAAAATTGAATATTGGCTTACTAGGCCTTTGTCTCTGGCTGGGAAATTCCAAATTTTCTCTAAATTTCTTGCTGCTACCCATGTTTACTACTCATTTTGATGGGTTCCTTCCAAGGCCTCCATTCAAAAGCTTGAAAAGCTTCTCAAATATTTCCTATGGGCTAATGCTTCTACTGGAAAAGGTTTTCATTGAGTAGCATGGGATATATGTTGTTTGCCTTGCAATTCTAGAGGCCTCGGGCTTATTCACATTCAGCGCCAAGGGCAAGCTCTCTGTGCTAAGTGGATTATCAGAAGCATCACTGGCCAAGAAGCTTGGAAAGTTCTCATATGAAATGGCTTAACAGAAGGCTCTCCCTATGACTGTCCTGCATGGAAGGGCTTAGGGTTTGTCAATTTTCTCATCACTCATGTGCCTGTCAAAATTGTTGGTACTTTTGTGCTTAAAAGTATCTGGAAAGCGTGGGATGTGTCAAACCCTAGTTTTTATGGAAAGGGAATGGATTTTACAATGGGTTATCTCTTAACCAACAATCTCTCTGGTGGTCACTGATTTTTCAATCCCAAGATCAATGTGTAGCAAAGGTCCCGGGAATCTTCGTGCTCAAATTCTTCAAGCGCAGAATTCACACCATCGAAGACTTCTTCTGCAAGAACACACAATCCTAGTTATCTTGGCTGGTTTTTAAAGCTTTGTTTCAGCTTTCCCGCCAAGATCAGGATACTTTCAATAATGTGATCAATTTGGTTCCTGATCACATGCTACATAAGATCGCTTTGTCATTCCTCTCGCCCTTGGTAGACAGATTGGAATTGGTATGTTGATACTCCTTTCTGTAACTACAAAGCCTATAAAGGCTATCGATGGCTCTCGTTCCATCTACCCTTGGTGGACAAACTTAATACTCATTGGGGAATTCATGCCACTCTTTCCACCTGGGGAAGACGATTTGAGACTGTTTGGACTATATGTGTGGAGCCCAAAATTGCTCATTTTATTTGGTGTATTATACACCAAGGCCTTCCTATCGGGGCCTATCTTGTTCAAATTGGGATTTTAGCTCCCAAATGCCCCTTCTATGGGCATCTGGAAATGCTTTTTCATATCTTCTCATTCTTTCCCAAAGCTCAAATTACCTGGAACTTGATCCATACTTTTTTCTTTCCCTCACTGCCCCACTATTTCACTTGGCAGCATATCCTCTTGGGAGACAGTCCCAAAATTCTACCTATGTTCACCCAAAATTGGCATGTTTTCAGAGGGGAGATTTTATTTTGGATATGGAAAGAAAGAAATCCTTTTTTCTTTGCCAATTCTGCAATTTATCAATCTTTCTCGATTTATAATAAATCTATGGTGATCTCCAATGTACTCTTGCAGATTCAAGTTTAAGCAAACAAGGTAGCGCTGGAGGTGAACCACCTCTAGAATCTGTTGTGACACTAGGGGGAAGCCCCATGCAATTTTTCTCAGGTGCCTCCATCTCCCACCAGGTGCTCCTCACCTTCATTCCATGGAGGCCAACACAATTGATCCCAGCATCATCCTTTTAGTCGCACCCGCCATTCTCCAGGACCGATTCACCGGCATAGTCACTCGCCAATGTTTCGTCATGGTCAGGGCTTACCACCACACTCCTCAGCGCGCTAGCAGGGCTTGGGTTTGCCACCTCAGCAACATGGGTGGGGTTCTCTGCCACATTCGGCAGCTCACCAGAAGGGTTGGGGCTCTCCTTCTGCCATTACTTCTCACCAAGCCGCTTGGCAACCTCTGTCACCCCTGCCATCATATGGAAAATTCCCTCACCTCAACCTCACCATTCCTACGTGCATGGAATAAGACCCAGAGGAAGAACTTGTTGTTGGATGGGAGATTCCATAAACTGGAAAATATTTTCCTGGTTCGGGGTGGCCAGATGATCAGGATCTTCTTACCTCGGACATGTTTGCAACTGATGTTTGATTTTTCCTTTGTTGTTTTCTGGGGTGATTTTTTTTGTTTTGTTGTACTATTCTAGGCTCGACCTAGTTTGAATTTTGATTTTCTAGGCTTGGCCTAGTTTGTTCATGGTTTTGGAGCATGCTCTCATACCGCCCACATTTTTGTTGAAAGTTATCTTGTATCTTATTGCATTAATATAATATAAGATCTTTTTCATAAAAAAAAGTGAAGAACATGGATTAGATATAGAGTTCCATTAATCTCTTGATTTCAAGTGTGGTAGTTTGTCCCACTATTTCAATGGCTTCATTAATGGGGATTTTTGTAAACAGTTAAACCACATCAAAACTTACGAGCAAGTCTTGAACTAATAGCTTCTCATTTTTTATTCTATCCACAAAATGAGTAGGGAATGTCACATTTGAACTCATTTTTCTTGCTTCCTTCATCGCCTTTTTCATGGGATTGTGATCAATCTTCCATAGATTTCCATGTATCTTTTGTCGTAATTTGTTATATCAATGGCATTTCCCTTGTCTACTTTGACTATGACAATTTCTTTATTCTTCTTTAATTCCCTTCCTCATGAGTTTTCAAATTTATGTACATGGTTTTCATAGCTTCTCCAAAGAATAATAACTACTTTTAGGGTTGTATACATTTTTATTTTTGTCCATCTGTTGGAGTCTAATAAATTACTTAATTTTAAATTTATTTTGAAGATTTTAAAAAATGTTTCCATGAGCTATTTTCTATTTTATTGTATTTCTAATTTGACCATCGTCAATCCCAATTTTTTTAAAAATCTCATTTTTCTCATGCCATAATTGATGTTTGATTTATACAAACATGGGGATGATGTTATAATCTCTATATCTTTTTAGGATTAGGGTTTTTCAACATATTCACCAACTTTAGCTACATATTGTATAGTATTAGATTTTCCCTGGCAGAAGATGTTGTGTAGGGTGTTATAAAGCTACTTGATAAATCTAGGGGTTAGAACTAGATGCATGATAAGCTCATCCAATAGGGGAAAAATTCATTAGGAATTTTTTTTGGGTATCGATGAATATATCCTCTTATGTATGGATCTATAATCTACCTCTCACACATTCTACTAATATTTATGTGAATTTATTACATGTATTTGAGTCTCTATGGATATCATGTGTGTGTGTGTGTGTGTGTGTGTGCGCGCGCGCGCGCGCGCGTGTGTGTGTGTGTGTGTGTGTGTGTGTGTGTGTGTGTGTGTGTGTGTGTGTGTGTGTGTGTGTGTGTGTGTGTGTGTGTGTTCGCGTGCGCACACATATGTGTATGTGTGTCTTTAAGCACTATCTCTCCTCCTTTGAATTAAAAATAGGCTAGTATGATTTGAGCTAGATTGACCTCACCACACCCCCATTGATGCAATGAGTGTTGCACTACATACCAATATACTGAAGTGGGATCGATCCAAACACATTATTTCTCCAAATCATTTGATGATGTGGAGATTAGAGAATGTAAACAAAGACAACCCTTAATTTGGACCCCAACATTTAGAAATTATTGTTTGGCTAGATTTTGTTGTATAATTGTGATCTAGGGTAGTAATGTAGATGTATTCATATTTGAGTATATACATTCTAATTTTCTATAAGAGATAAGTGATTTAATTCTTTACTTAATGTCCTTCTTAGAGGTTTTTTGGCATGGGATCCCTAGATTCCCCTAATAGGAAAGTTTGTATGTTTTTATATGCACTTTTTTGTAATGATTTCATGCTCAACCGACCCTGAGATGGCTAAAGTGAATTGTGCATTAAAAATATAATCATTTTAGTTACAAAGGATATGTTCCTTGACCATGGGACACATTCATTAGATGAATCTATCCTAGGCCCGTGAACCCATCTAGGCTTAATATAGACCAATATCTAAGACAATATATGGTTTATAGAGAGTCTAAAAATGTGTTATGCATAAGATGAATTAATTTTTGAAGTGTTAAGTTGAAGAAAAAGTCATGACTTTGTGGAGTCATATTCTAAGGTGGAGCATGATGCTTTAATTTTAGTTAATAAATAGGCACATGGGATAATGTTAGGATACATATTGAAGTATTCTTTCCAAGTTTCGTAGGACTGAATTTTGGGTACTACAAAGCCTAACAAAGCATGTTCGATTAAAAAACTTTTAAAAGGGGATATATTTTTTAGATTGAACTCAACACACTCCCATGATGATTGTGTGTTTCCTATAGACCACTACTCAAAATATAGCTCAAACGACACATATTTCTCCCACATATGTGTATGTATAATTGTGAATAATAATACATAATATATATGTAACTTTCTTAGGCCCTCCCTTAGTACAAGAATGAAAAATAATAAATACCTTAGATTTAGAACTTTAAAACATTATGTGTTTCCATAGAGTAGATTTAAATAATCGAATGTTGGGATCATATTTAACTTTCTACTCATCTCTAGATTTCCCTTAAGGGGTTTGTATATATAGGTTTCTTAACCTCAAATTAGGTACATCTTGGCATGTAAAATGATATGGAATAAATTAAAAATTATTGGTAAAGCTGACACAAGGGATCTCAACCCCAAATATTTTATAAAAAATAGATGAAGGATAATATCATATGCTATAAATGATATTGTGCATGATACTACCTAAATTGGAGAGTTTTATACAATTGGCACGTAAAATGATATGGAATAAATTTAAAATTATTGGCAAAGCTGACACAAGGGATCTCAACCCCAAATATTTTATAAAAAATAGACGAAGGATAATATCATAGGCTATAAATGATATCATGCATGATATTGTCCAAAGTGGAGAGTTTCATACATGATGTTCTTTGTGTTATGATATCATCCATGACCAAGAATAAATAGTATAAAATCATCATACAGAGCAAGGATCCTTGATAAATAGAAGATCATTTTTAAATGGAATAAGATTGATGAGTTTTTGAGTTGATTGAGAAGTATAGAGAGTTGAAATCAAGGGGAGATTTGCTAATAAATCACTCATTCAAATAGATGGGCCATACATACAAAAGTATCCTTGAAACAATGTTGAAAAGGGATTTCATTAAATTTGATCACTTACGTCAAAGCTAAAGTCCAATGTTACATGATTGAAATTCTTTCTTTTCTCATCAATTGTATTGATATTTTTTGTTTTTTCCTTGCTTTTGGGTATGATAATGAAATGGATTAGTTAGATTTTTTAAAATGTTGGTTTATAGATGCTACACATTTATTGACATCATTTTCTTAATATAATTTGTATATATATATTCTCTCAATGGGGTCTTAGATATTATGCTTCAATGTGATACATCTATTTGATGAATTTCCTTTAAATTTATGATAGTTACAATATACATTAAAATCATAAATCCTTGGAAAATGTATTGAAGAATCACATTATTTTACTTGAAGTAAATAAATCACGTTGCACTCAAGTATTTTTTTTTTTAAATCGGGTACCTTCAGTAAGCCTAATAAAATGTCTTCTCTCTCTTTGTGTGATGTAGATGACTTTATGAGATGGATGTTAAATAGCATTGACTGCATTTTTAGGATCATTATTAGTTTTAAATCCACTATCATTATTCACGTTTGTCATGTTTAACTTGAACATTAAAAAATTTGAAGTATTAGAAGAAAATGACGTGTTTTGTAATAATATTCTAGAACATTGGAATCTACAAGATTAATTTTAAATTAACTTTCAACATGGAAAATCCCATTAAAAATCTATAAGAATTGAAAAAACTTTATCTTTAATAATTAAAGAAAATGATTGACAAATAAGATTTAAATTTCTTTATTTACTAAAGTTTTGAATCTAAATAGATCATGTTCATGTATTCTTTAGGTTCTTTAATAAATTAAACTAATTTATCAAATGTGACTTTCATTCCAATGTAACATTTAAAATGATCCAAGAAATCATCTAAAAGGGTGGTAACACAATAGAATAATTTGCATGGGAGATCACAAAACCAATTGAGAGTGTATTTCTTTAAATTTCTATGGAATATTTTGGTCACCTTTTATCATGGGAAAATAGAAGCAAGAAGAATGATAGATATAATATGATGTGATGGATCTCTTTTTCCCTTGAATAATTTAAATTTTAGAGTTAAGAAACCATTTGAATATGATGAAAAAGAATTTCAAAGGCTAAAATATTTAGAAGAATATAATTGGAAGTATGTCTTTTTAAAAAAAGTATCAATCCTAGAGAAACATTTTTTTCTATAAAATATATTCATCATGGTAGTCATTTTGGGACTTCAAGATAAATATGAATGTGGAATGGAAGTACTAGGTGGAGAAGTACCATAATTTATATGGGATATTTGTGGTAGAGATGTACAAAATTGTTGTCTGTAATGGTATTGGCTTGGTAGAAATAAGGAATTTTGGGCAATAGAATAGTTTTAATATATCGGAGAATTTTGAAGAATTTGAGAAAATACCAAATTTTAGATGTCGATTATGAGGAATTCGAGAAGAATTTTGAAGTGTTTGAGCTGAAATCGAATGATTTTGAGAAGAAAATTAGAGGTTTTGAAAATAAATTGGAAGATTTTGACGATAAATTGGAGTTTTTAAAGAATAAATTAGAGGATCTCAGGATCATTTGGAAATGGCTAAACAAACACATGTGGCTTACTTCAAATCATTTGTTATTATTGGGAATTCTCAAGGGATTTATATACAAATTTTATTAAATTGGTCACTAAGAGGTTCTTTTGAGCCATATTATGATGTGAATAGTTCACAGTCAATATTGCTTTTAGCTTGGTTATCCAAAGTTTCATTAAGATCAAAATCATCATCATCATTAAAAGGCATGCATTTTCTAAGGAAAGTATAATTTTAGAAACATCATCCACACCTGTATATTCCTTTTCTTCAATCCTAACTTACATCTAGAAAGATATTTTTATATAACATGGAGTTTTCTTTTCACTAAGTATAACACTTCTTCTAATGGATGTCTCCTACTAACTCAATTTCGTTGTAAATATCAAATATGATTAAACACACCATACAAATATCATATTATGGTTTTAGGAATTTTTGGAAATTGGAATGGCCTAGTTTTTAAGATGTAGTGGATCAAGAATAAAATAGAGATAATATTTCATATTTAAAAGCATGCAATAATTTTTACCCTAAGAAACATGAGGTATTTGAGATTCAACATGATATGAGGGAATATCATTTATAGATTTGACCCTACACTGGTACACAAAGTGCAATTCACACCATATTTTTGGTTGTATTTTTGCCAGAAAACAATATTTTTGGATGAAACTTGTGGGGAATAAGCATCATTTTTTATGGTGCAAAAATGACACCATTGTACATTTACATCATTTGTATGCTAGAATTGCGTTGTATTTTTTTCCAAACTTTTGTTTCCTAATGAAGTAAAATAATTTTAATGTTTTTGCAATAAAAAGCAATGTGAATTACATCATTTTAGCTTGCACTTTGCACGTTTCAACCTCTTGACCTTTAGACCTTTAGGTAAGTGATGGCTTAGAATTTGACATAATGTCACTTGTTTTATGCAATCTTTTGACACATTAAAGTTTAAAATAGTAGATAAATTGCCTTTTCATGCTCATGAACTTACACTTCTAATATGGGAGCATAACTTATAAGAGGCATAACTTTTGACCTTGGACTTCGTTTGAGCTCACATTTTTCCGTAAGATGTTAAGAATTGAATCTATTGGAGCTCAAAATCACACTCTACCCTAAATCATGCTAATCCAAGATTTTGAGGCAACATGGGATGATCTATGTAATGTGGGTCTTGTAAAAGTGATATCAACCTCCGGAGAAGGCCAACTTCCTTTCTACACAGGTTTGGGAAAACTAGCATAACAAAACCTACTTCTAACATTAAATCTAGTCCTACACTAACAATTCCAAGGGACCATGGAAAGAGAGATGCAAGAAAGGAAAATCCTCAGCTAAGGGGGTGGTGATAGCACCAAAAGGAAGGGATCAATCACTCTCCACAGGGGAAAAAAAGGGGACAAACCGAAGGACAAAAGTGCAGACAAATGTGCCATATGAAAAACCCGTATAGACTCGCCCTTCTCGCCATTAACAATACATGAAGGGTGGAGAAACTTGCAAGTAAGAGACGCACACAACCATGCCAAAGAAGGAAACAAAAAGGTAAGAACACAAAAACGTGATAATAAAGAAGAGAATAGCCACAATACTCGATTTTATTGCTCAAATGATGTGCAATCATTTATAATAATGGAAAAAGGTGCAAGAATGCATTATAGAGACCAAGTTCAAAGTTTGAAACTTGTGGGAACTTGGCCAACATTTTGGCATGGTGTTGTTACAACAAAGAGAGATATGTTTTACAATGCATGACTTCCCTATTTATAGATAAATGAGAAGGAGAAAAAGAAGGAGAGAGGCACCAAAATAGGAATTCAACCACCAAGGAACAATCGTCATTGATGCTTATAGGAAGGTGTTGACACCTAACATGGATTCTATTGCACGCCATCAGATTTTGCAGGTCACAGAGAACGACATCCATACTTCATTAAATTTGGTCAGTTAAGTGGTTGAACATCGTATTAAACAAAACATGCGCAATTTTGAAGAATCCCACAGGTTTTCTTTATGATGCGTCTTTACAGTGTCTTGCGACCTTTGATCCTTATCGTGTGGCTTTACATGTTTCGTGGATTTCACCATAGCTTTGAAAACTTATGCATTGTCTTTTGATATCATCTTTATGCCACGAGGATCTAACCTTGTTATTACACACGTGACATCACATGTGTAACTGTGTTCCATCATTTCAAGAATTCATGAGAAATCGTCCAACATTATACATTGTGAAGCCCACGGAACGCTAGAATAGTGTTTCACGGCTTCCAGTCTTAGTCACATTTCAATTCCGTTTCCTTGGCCGCATACTTCCTTGTGGCACTGCCTCTTTGCATCGTGGATTCTATTAAGCAAAGTTAACCCTTGATTTCACAAAATTAACAAACCCTACAGGATGTTATGTATTATTGTTGTACGTGACATTATGTTTCCAAGATGTAAAGCACCAAGCTTCTCATTTCTTCGCTTCACGGATTATGACCTTAGCCGATTTTCCAACCTTTCGCAAACCTAAAACCCATAGTGCTCTGACTTGCCTTTGACCCACGAGAGACTAATTTGGTGTCGCGAAGGTATTTGTTCATTAGAATTTTACCTAAGTCCTAAATTGATGCTCTTTTGTTCTGTGAGTTAGGAGAACATGCAAAACACTAAGTTTCTGCACTCCGTAGATGACTAACTGAGTCTCCTGCGGATTTCTTAGAGTAAAAATGGCTAAGTCCATTTTTGATGAGTTGTACAAAATTACAGGGGTGGGTAATTTTGGACAAAAAAATCTTTTGCCTAAAAGTAAAATAAAGAAATCGATGGGAACCTTTAAATCATATGATATGTTTATCGTGTAGATAGACCTCGTGAAGTAGAATAAAAAAATCAACGGGAGCCTTGAAATCACATAATACGTATCTCATGTAACAATATTTTGCTCAATGATAGATATCTAATTGACAATGTTTGTGCATGTGCAAATGATTCAAAACATTTGTTTATATATAAGTGAATTTGAATTCAAATTTCACAATATTGGTACACATGGTGACTTCCAATGGCTAAGAATCAAAAATGCGAGAGTGGACCAATGGGCTCATCAAGTTGTAGGGCAAGGTAAAAATGTTGCAAGGACCGTACACAATATGGTTCAAACAATGAGATCAAATGCACCATATGATGAAATGGAGGCCATTGCGTGGTTCAGTGAAAAGATGCTTTTAGGTTTTAGAAATTGACCATATTACCAATCTTGCTCACTTTGAACCAAATTAACTATACATACATGTGTAAACCCGATATAAATTAACCTAAAATAAAATCTAATAAACCATTTTAGAATACTACACACATAAACACACAAGTAAAATCCCCAAAGAAATTATGCTAAGATTAGAGTAATTGTGAAAAAGAATTCCTTGAATTGACACAACACAAAATTCAAGTTTGACAGATCCATTTATTTGAGTAGAAAACATAACTTAAATATATAGTTAAAAAGTGTTTTTAGACGCCTCATTTAATTAATATAGTATAGATTAATACAATAAATTTATTATTGTCATTGTCATCATTATCACTACTATTACCATTAAATGAAAGGTAGAAGATCTAGATCATCCCAAAACAAAATAGCATGTCGTATTTCTATATATTTCTATAATAACATCCCTAAAACATATCATTCCAAAACAAGATAGACAACATGGCAAATTGTCACACAAACTCTATAGATTTGTTTCAAATTGAAGAAACTCTATAGATTTTTAAAAATCTAATAAGCATCTCTAGATGTACATCTTGTTGGCCAGATTGAAAAGGACTTACTAGAATTTGAACCAAACTTGCAAAGTAAGTTTGGACCATTACAATATTTGGTGAAAAAACACACCTTGCACATTCTAATAATTGGCACCAAAAGTGCCGTGTTTTGTTATTTATAAAAAAAAAATTTTAAAAAAGGTCAACATTCTTCCCCCCTTGGGAAATAATCTTTTGATGCATCTGACTATAGTTTTGACTCCCATAAATTAAAGCGTCCACGTCATCATGAAATATTCAAAAACATCAAGAGATAGTAAAATGGGCGGGCTTCGAGCTCGTGTGACGTGGCAACCACGTGCCCCCCGCAGGCTTTACAACATGTTATGCGCAGCCAAATTTGGCAGCAGAACATGACGTGACGTCATTTCTTACGGCGGAAAAAATTTGAAGCACGTTATTTATTTCAATTTTCTCCAGAAAATCCAGATTTTCCCGCCGCGAAATCCGGAACTTTGAAATACGGGGAGCGTGACGTAAGCGAGCGTCACGTGTGACAGCGTGTCAGGTGTTATTACGTGTCAGATAAAAGAACATGACAGTTGCTGACGCGGTCACGACCGATGTCTGCTCTGTCGACGACACCTGTCACCGGCAAACTGCCGTTAACTGCACATTGTTCAAAAATATTTTTGAAACTCGAATGCCAAATGATGATGGGGAAAATTTAAAAAGATTCTCCAAAACAGGTACCTACCGTTTGTTTGTTTGTTTTTATTTTTTTTATCGAGATTATCAAAATTAAATGAATTTGAAAAAGAAGCGGGGAATGTTTTTGTATCCGTTGGGATGCTAGAAATTAGAATAATGTACTTAGGTTCATTTTGATTATAGTGCAACAACTATCATTTTGTGAAGGGCTCATTTGTGTAATCATATCCAAGTCTATTTTTTAATTATTATGCATCAACTAGGGTTTTGTGCTACGCAAATTCGAAAGGTAACTTATCATCTTTCAAACGGGCCAATTGCTAGGGGAAGGGGAACACTAATTGTTAGGGGTCTAATTAATAATTGTACGTGAGAGTGGTATAATGGATATAGTGATTGGAAGGAGTGAAGGAGAAATATTGTAGGAGAAAGTGGGGTGTAGAAGAAGTAGATACTCGGATGAGAATTAAAGGGGAAGGGGATATGTTGGAGGGGAAGTAGGAGAACTTCTTCTTTGTTTTGGAAAGTAGGTGGAACTCACGGCTTTGTTCACCTTTCTCGTGGTTGAGAATTTTTCATGGGAGCTTAAAATACCACCAACAGAGTGTTTGTTGTGTGAAATGGAAGAATAAGAGGATTTAGAAGAAATATTTACATGATTCTTTGATTTCACATTGATTTTGGTTCTCGTGATTATGTTGATCTGTCAAAGAAAAGAAGTGGCAACTTTTTGGGACAATTAACACTAAAAGGCAACAAATCTCTTCTTTTTTTGGTAAGTCACATATGGAATGCATGTCTTATGTATGAGCCACTAGAAGGAAAAAGGGGTGCATACTATGTGAAGGACATATAGTAGAAGTTATTAACGTTGAGATTAACAATCCATATCCTATATATCGACATTCTTCCTTTCAACCATAAAGGACAAAAATGGATTCATTATGACTGTGGCTATTCATGATATCAGTTCTCATTCAAACATGGGACCTGAAATCGTTTGGAATTTTTTTTTATAATAGTCTTGAAATTGTACGAAGCTAGCATTCTGGTTTGGGACCTTGAACCGTATGACATAGCTTTTTGTCAGGAAAGTATTGTTTGCCTAATCTTTGAGTCTTAAGGACCCATCTTTGTGCCTTCGATTATATTCCCACAAATCCTCTTATGCATAGAAACAAGTGAGTAAAACACAAGTGAATTCATAGGGGGTTCCTGCATACGAATCTAGGGGAGAGGGTTAACTCAATTGAAAGCTCCCACTAGCTCAAATCCCCCCTCCTCCATCGAATCTGATTGTACTATAATGGACTATAAAAGCCTCATTTATTTATTTACCTTTTAACATGTCAATTCTAGTTGAATTATGTTCAAGTCGATCATTGTTGGCCTCATGCACACACTAATATTCATATTAAAATTAAATCATAACTATGTCATTACAAATTTATATATTAATAATTGATACAAACGATTTTTTAGTATTAAATATGTATTAAAAGTTTGCAACCTAAAAAATGTTGTTTAAATGGCCATTACATCTCACTTTAACCTGATCATTTCATCGTCATTCCATACATCATGAAAACCCCAAAACAAAAAAAATGTGAAAAAAGCTATTTAAATAAAAAATGTACTCAAAATATTTTGTAACATGGTTTTTAATAAAGGTGGTGCACTCAACCTATAATAATGAAAAACATTATAAGCCACACGTTGACCACGGTGGTGGTGTCACTTCATGTTGGAACACAAAACATTCCATCAACCGTGTTGATGTCTTGCATGAAGAGGTGGGACCTGAGGGAACAACACGAAACAAAGATGCCATCTCACAAGACAATTGGAGGGTCTTAGACAGATCCACGAGATGTTACACATTAGGAAGGTAGTAGAAATGATGCAACAACTTGGGAAACCAAAATTGAATTTTTAGAGAGGCGAAGAGCCTTCCCAATGCAAACATGACAACCTGGCAAAGGGGGTAAGCCTCATGTCATTAACCCCAACATCCACATTCTCCCCACACTACTTTGCACCAAAAAAACCTTACCAAAAAAATTGATCAAAACCTACAATATTTATGTAAGTTCTTGGGGAAATGAATATGTATACACATGTTTTATCTTCTTATTCATTTAGCAACATTGAAGATTCAATTTTATAAATATTGCTACGACATCTTCGCTTCTGCAACAACTTGAGAAATTAGTTTTTGTTTGGTTGTGTTAGTAGGTAATGTCCCTACACTCCAATGTAATCGAGGTATATTTTATCAATAATATTCAAAGTTATCAAATTTTCTACAACCCTTACAATACATGTTAGAACTTTTTCTTAATATACCATGTTTTTATGTTCTGAAGGTATTTTCTAAACACGGGGAAAAACTTTACTCTTCAACACACCTTACTTTCTATTTTTTCTTTTCATTTTCACTGATATTGATTGTGCCCATGATCTACACAGTGTCATATATCTATAACTTAAAACAATTATCATGCAGGATGGTTATGAAAAATCTTTCTTTATATATTCAAGAATAATTACCCAAACCATTTCCTTAAAAATAATATAAGGTTCGCCCAATACTATCATTTTTACTAATTTTACCTCAACTTTACTAATATTGGATAATGTTACGATGTTTGACAATGACACAGACTCTATGAAAGGCCCCATAATAAAAAGATCTTATAGTTATCCTATCAAATTCAAACTTGTATGGATATCTGTGTGAACTGAGTTTTATGTACTTTCCCAACACTAAACGAACCATATATGCTTTTGTCAAAATATACTAAAAGCCTTGTTTTAATGGATTATTAAATTTTTAGGATTATGTAATTACATTATTATATTGTTTGATAACAAACATTTATTTAATGCTAAAAAATTGTAAACACAATGAAAATAGAAAAAAATTCAAAGTAGGAAACATGGTATACTAATTGGATGTGTTTAAATAAAGTAGGAAACGATTATAATTGGCCATGTTTAACTAAAATTTTATAATCCCTTCCCACGCGATAATAGTAATCACAATTTTATAATATAGTTAAATTAAACCACCGTGATTAAATTATCATCGGTGTTTAGTAATCGCATTATTATTCTAAACCGCGTAAGTGGCGTTATGCCAAATCTACGCCTTATAATGTTGAAAATGTGACGCATCCGTAATGACATAAATGTTATTAATATCTCACCTTAATATTTCGCGAAAATGGTTTGGAGTCACTTCGTCGTGTTGTGGCTTAGTCGCTTTATCATCATAATGTCCTAATCTTGAATCACTCTTGTGTTATATACTTTTTAAACAAAAAATCCCTAAATTTTCCTATGGTTGGTTAGGTTTGGACTGGTTAAATTTTGGGCCATGACACTTGGTATCAGATTGTGTGTTTAAAAAACTAGGACTCTGGGTAAAATACTTAACTACAAATCATTTTATAACTCTTTATCACTTGCTAAACACAAAAAAAGCTTTAAAAATTCCACCAAATGCTAACTCTAGCATCGGTCTGTGCAGGACATGTAAGAGTATTTGGTGAGGGGTTGCCAATAGGAAAGCAGCTGCACCACCATGACCACCACCAGCACTAAATCTTGAAGCTATCGAGCCACAGATAGTACAAACACTACATGAATTCAGAACTACTTTTAGAGAGAGAGAGAGAGAGTAGTAAAGAGGCCAACTAAGAAGCCAGAGGTGGAACCACAAGGATTACAGGGACTACCACCTATAGGTGATAAAGAGGCAAATTTGCAATATAGGGAGAGGACTAGGAGTCCTCCAAGACACAAGATTTACCTGAGGAGAGGCCACGAGGTCATCATGTTGATCCTGCAGAGTACATTAGAGAGATCCTAAAGCTTCGACCACCCACATATTCTGGAGACATTGCTAGATTCCAGAATGAGGCTTGGTTGGCGAGTTCAAAGGGATGTTTGAAACTATTCCCTTACGCAAGCAACACCCGAGCTCACGTTGTCATTCACCTACTTAGAGATGAAGCAAGAGTGTGGTGCCATACAGAGAAGAAGAAGCTCCTTATTGACTTGGGAGATTTAAGGAGAGTTTCAGACCACGATAATCTCTCGAAGTTTCATTCAGCAGTGCATTGGCAAGTTCCATGACCTGCGATAGTTTTTTTTTTTATAGTGGTTGAGTATGAGGGGATATTTTTGGACTTATTGGAGTATGTAGACTACATGCAGGATGGTATAGTGTGTATACATAAGTTTATCAAAGGTATGAACCTCGAGTTAGGTGGTTCCATTAGGATGCATTTCCCATAGACACTTGCAAATGTCATAGAGAAGGCCTATATAGAAGAGAATAACCAAGGGAAGACGTAGCAGGCACATGATAAGGTCAGGTCACACATTCAACAGTTACACGATAATAGGTCAAGATAAGCTCCACCTCCTCCGTGTGGTGGGTCTAGACCTAGTCACTCTACCTCTCGGCCACTAGCACCACCTCAACAGTGGTAGGAGCAACAGATGTTTTAACTTTGGTATGATGCCCATAGGGGCACGAGCATCATGCCGCATCAGAGAGGACATCTAAGGTTTTAGGGTCAGCAAAGAGCTCATTCCGTAGGAGTTTTTCCATAGTAATCATATTAGATAGGAGCCACAACTTCTTCTACTCAGGATACCAAGGTCCCAAGAGGTATTTCAATACATCGTAGGACACCGGGGGATTTCTTTGGGTGGCAGCAACCCAAATCATCACTGGAGACACTGCCCTCAGAAGCCCACAACTATAGCTAAGGGGAAAGCCCCTACACTTGAGACCACAGTTAGTGATATGGGTAGATCACATGGAGTCTACACAATAGTTAAGAACTACCAGGAAGAGCACCAGTCTACATTGATAGAGGCCACAAGTAGTATTCATGGAGTTTCAGTATTTGCGTTATTTTATTTTGGGTCATCAAATTCCTTTATTTCCCCTTGTTAGTGGATTGATGTAGATTGACACCAATTAGGCAGGGATAAAATTTGGTTGTAGAGTTATCTAGCAGTGCTAGAAAAACATTAGACTACTTAGTAAAAGAGTGTGTTCTTGGTCTTGGATCCTTCTCTACCTTAGTTGACATTTGCATTCTACCTTTAGGGTCTTACGATGTGATCTTTGGGATGGATTGGATTTCCGCGCATTGAGCTAGAGTAGATTGCTATAGAAAGGTAGTGGAGTGTTGTGATGATAAGGGTCAAGAGGTAGTATTGATAGGGATTCAGACACCCATACCCATTCACATTATCTCCACTATGCATCTAAAGTGGAGTATGTAGAAGGGATATCAATTTTTTTCTATCACCATGAGTGATTGATTTGAAGATGGGGGATTAGGACCTTCGTTGGATGACCATCATGTCCTTAGAGAGTTTTTGGATGTTTCCCTTGAGGATCTTCTGAGTATGCCACCCATGCAAGAAGTAGGTTTTCATATAAACCTAGTTCCTTGAGAAAATCCTATCTCTCATGCGCTCTATAGGATGACCACACCCGATATTTGTGAGCTCAAGATGCATCTAGAGGGGCTCTTGGAGAAGGACCTTGTTTGACCTATTGTTTCACCTTAGGGCACACATGTCATCTTCGTGAAGAAGAAGGATAGGTCGTTGAGACTGTGTATTGATTACATGCAGTTGAATCAAGTAACAATGAAGAACCATTATCCCCTCCCGAGGATTGATGATTTGTTTAACCATATGATAGGGGATACCATATTTTCAAAGAGAGACTCGAACTCAGGTTACCACTAGTTGAGGAATACCGAGGAAGACACTCACAAAACCACCTTTTGTACGCGCTATGGTCACTATGAGTTCACAGTGATACCCTTTGGTTTAACCAATGCCCCCACAGTGTTCATGAGTCTCATGAACAGGGTATCTAGGACCTTTCTGGTCCATTTTTTCCTTGTGTTCTTGGATGATATTATGATTTTATCATGTATAGTGGAGGAGCATGAGAAGCATATTTGACAGGTCTTGCATTGTTTGAGGGGACACAAGTTTTATGGGAACTTAGAGAAGTGTGCATTCTTTCAGTCAGAGGTCTAGTATTTGGGATACATTGTATTGGGTGAGGGAATCACACTAGATCCCTCTAAGATTAGAGCCATCATGGATTGGCCTACACTCACCAGTGTCACAAAGGTTCACCTTTTTATGGGGTTAGCAGGTTATTATCGCAAATTTGTATAGAATTTCTCTCACATTTCTCATCCCATCACCTCCTTACAATGTAAGGGGAAGAAATTTATTTGGTTAGAGAAGTGTGAGTAGGATTTCTAGACACTAAAGGAATGTCTCACCACTGCTCCCATTCTTGTAGTGCCAGATCCACTTGGAGAGTTTGTAGCTTGCACATATGCTTCATTAACAGGCTTGGGTGGTATATTGATGCAGGAGGGCCAAGTTATTGCTTACGAGTCACGAAAGATCAATGACTATGAGATTAATTATCCTACACATGACTTAGATTTAGTAGCAGTAGTTCATGTCTTGGTTCAATGAAGACACTTCCTTTTAGGACAAAGGTTCACATTGAGAACATATCATTTGAGTTTGCGACATTTCTTCACACATCCTAATCTGAACACTTGTCAATGACGTTGGATGAATATTTTATGTGAGTATGATATGGAGATAGAGCATGTCAAAGGGAAGGAGAATTTGGTTGCACACACCTTGAGACACATTGTTATGAATACAACCTTGAACATTTATTTGTACAACTGCATCTAAGAGCACCTACCTCGAGATATTTTCTACCTGTTATCCAAATAACTCTCCTAATTATTTTGGATAACTTGTATCTTCATTCTGACTGTGATGCTTTAATTTCAGGTTGCACGCATGTAGGCTTGCTCATTTGGCACTTTGCATAGGATGTAGTCCTTCCGCATGCTCCCCATGCCTTGCAATTCTTTCGTGCCCCCTCTATAGACACCTTCCAAATCGGTTAAGTTATGGGTCTTCCTGTCATGTGCCCTCTTTTCTTTCTGCCACCGTGTGCCCTTCCTTAGTTGGATATTCACACCTTGCTTCCATACTTATCTTTCACAAGTATGCATTCTTTTATGTGGTGCGTGAACCTATGTGCATGCATTCTCTTTGCTTTCCTCTCGTGCACTTGCATCTTGCCGTGTGCCTTGTCTCCTTATTGCAATCCATCCGCGCACCTTCTTGCTTCTTCCTTCACATTCTGTTCCCCTTCCATTTCTCCCTTTCGCACCTTCCTCCTACGTGATCACTTTCTTCCCTTCTTCCTACATGCACACGCCTTCTTTTCTATCCCCTTGTGCCCTTCTGCAGATGCCTTAAAATTAGTCTTCCTTGCTCGTCCTCTTGCACGCCCGCGTACACCCTATTGTGCCACGCGTCCTCCTTCAAATTGAATGCCCGCACACCCCATTTATGTTCCTTCTATAGGTATACCTTACTCATGTGCGTGCACCTAAGTGCACGCCTTCCCTATGTTTCCCTTCCATGCCTCGCGCCTGACTCCCGAACTTCAAAAGGCCATAACTTTCGATCTAGAGCTCCGATTTTCAGTAAATTGGACTTTTCAGAACGGGCACGATGTCCTCTATGCCACAAAACTAGATTTCTTAATCATGATGAGGGTAGATATATGAAAATTAAAGAAACATATCTAGATCTAGTCAATTAAATACCTAGTCCCATCAAATGACAGAAATTCTTGGCAAACCCAAAACAACTGTCTCCACTTAGAATGCCATATCTTTTACATTTCTCAACGAAATCGCATAAAATTAATACCATTGGAACCGTGGCTCCAAGACTAATGCACAAAAATCAAGAAATTTAGGATTTTACAAGGAATTGATGGTGATTTCGTAGAAAATTCACCCAATCCAGAATAATGTTTTATTTGGTAGTTGGGGGTGCATTAAATGAAGCATGGTTTGGCATTTCTCACTGCTGCAAGTCATAGGACAACATGGTGAGCCTTTTGCAAGCAACAAAACATCATTTCACTTCATTTACTACCTCTTGCAAGTGGTGAGAAGATAGATTTCAAGATTTTCATTTTTTCCTCTCTCTCTCCTCTCCAAATTCTATAAATTGGAGTGTTGGGATCATTGTAGGGGAGGGAGTTTTTAAGTAGCAAAGATCTATAAAAATTAATTTATGGAGCCAATGTGTTGCAGGCCCTTATAGTGGACTCCTTACATGGTGATCTAGGCCCTTATCTTGTAATAGATTGAACTGTGCATGCTTATGAAGCAATAAATGCAAGTTTGTGGATGTATCTTCCCATGTTGTGTTTGTTTACATTCCTCTTGCCATTTCAATCTCATTGCATATATATTGTGTCTATTTATGTCATTGCGGGGATTCATTATCATTGTGTGTGCATGAAATATTGTTGTGAATGCAGTTGTTAGATTGTGGAAAACTGTTATCACCCCTTCTAGTTTTCATTTTGCTTCTACTTTTCACACATTGGGAGACTACTCTCGCACTCTCCTTTTCTAGTGTATCACCACTTTAGTGTAGGATTTATTTTCATGCAATCTCCCTCCTTGGTCCCTTGGAAAGTTGGATTAGGATTAGATAGTTTTCCTGCATTAGAGTAGATTGTGGCAGGTAGTTTAGGAGCAGGAACCAACCTTCTTTGGAGGATCATCTCAAGCCCACAAGTCCCACAACTTGAGATATGATTCCATGTTATCCAATCACACTGTGAGCTCAAGCACACACGCTTGTGTAAACCATAGGGTGCTGTGATTCGGTGATAACACTACCTTGAATTCAAGAGGGAGATTGAGGCATAAAGGCCCATTAAGGGGAAATTTATCGAGTATGAACTGGAGGAATATGGTCTTCTAATACATAGAGGTCACATTTATGTACTGAGAGAGGGTGGATTTCACCTTGTAGTTCTTTTTAAGGCCCATCATGTACCCTATTCAACCCATCATGGGGTAAAGAAGATGTATGCTACCATATTCAACATCCATCAACCTTTCTCTATCCACATGCCATTCTCGAGTGGAAGTGGGATACCATCTCTATGGATTTCATTGTGGGGTTTCCTATATCAGTGTATTTTCATGATGCTATTATGGTCACATTGGACAAGTTGACAAAGGTACCTCATTTTTCACCAGTTAAGACTACCTACAATGCCAGATAATTCACCCATGTATATTTAGACGATATTGTGAGACTCCATATGATTCTGCAAAAGATTATTTATGACCGCAATCCAATTTACACATCCCACTTTTTGACTACCTTACAGGAGGCACTGGGCACTCAGCTCAATTTTAGCACCATTTTGATAAGAACTACAATATAATATAAAAACACCGAATAATAAAATATGGAAATTAAATTCATTTGGGATATCAATTACAATGATAGAGGTTACATTTTATAATGTTTGATCTCCTACAAAGGTGGAGTCAAACTTCATCTTCAATCCCTCATATCACTCTCCATGAATCTCTCAAACTTATCCCTAGGATATCTCTCACATCCCTTTATTATCTCACACACTAAAATAACTACGTGAGTTGTTTATTCAACAACTTCACTCACACACAACTATTAACTATATTATTAATATGAGTTGTATTAACTCATTATTAATAATATTACAATTTATTAATAATGTCACAATATATTTTTAACATTCACTCCCCTATTGTTAACATTATTAATTCCCAATATACACTCCCCTAATGTTGACAAGGTAGAAAAAATAATCACACTTCCTTCTGCAGCTTGTCTGCCCATGCGTGCTCATGATCTGGATGGTTTTTTAGGACAACCAACAACCTGAACAAGGATGGTTTTACAGGACAAACCAACAACCTAAAACAAAGGATGGTTTTACAGGACAACCAACAACCCAAATATCATGTATGATGCTTTTTCCTTTGTGCTTTCGTCTTGTCCACTATGTCTTTCCTTCAGGGAATCATGTAGGAACCACTGCTTACTAAATACAAACTGAATAGAGGGAAAATTGAACATTGAGACCATGTTCCAGTTCCCCCCCTCAATGTGAACATTTCACTTATTCAAACAGGAACTCTGAAATCATACTGCAAATCTGAAATAAAAGAAAACACACACACACACACTGCCACCACAGCTTCGTGTGGCCCCATCGTTGGTGACTAACGAGAGGTCACTTGATTGACCTCCAGCCTCTGTTGCCTCCGTCCTCCATGAAAATGCACTCTTTACTTAATACAAGAAGTCTTCATCACTTTGCTGAGCATTTGTTTCCTCATTATCAGAGTGGGGAGACTTCATATCCCAATCACTTTCTTCGTCTCTATTTTCAGAAATGAAGGCTTTATCCTTCAATTTACCATCAAGTAAATCTTGTGCTCTTTTCTTACAATACATAATACCATGTCTAGGAACATTACAATAGTGACAAAGAAATTTTTTTGGAACTTTGGAGGTTGATTTTTGTTTAAAAGAAGGTTTGAATCTTCCTTTAGCATATGATTTGTTTCTAACATACATTGCAGTTTCTTCTAGATCAATCTTCTTGGTTCTATTTTCTTCTTCTATCAGAGAAGAAATTAAATCCTCTAGACTCGGATTTATTTTTCTCAAAGTGAAGACCATATTAGAATAGCTAGGAGGCATGTTATTAAGTAATACTACTTTTGCATCATCATCAAGCACATCAACTTTGATTCCAACTAATTGATTTGAAATAGAACGAAACTTACTGATATGTTCCACCATACTTTCTCCTTCCTCCATTTTGAGTCCAAACAACTTTTGCTTGAGTGCCACTATTGTGCTCTCTTGATTGTGACCCAAATAGTTTTCTCAATGTCATCCAGATCAAATGTGATGTCTTTGTTAGATCTATGTGATGTAGGTAGGCATCAGATAAACCTAGGCCAATAATCATCGTTGCTTTTCGATCCTTGCTTTCCCATTTTGCTGCTTCATCTACGTCATGTGGTTTATTGATTTTTCCTTCTACAATCTCCCATAGATCTTTGTTAATCAACAACAATTGAGTTCTAACCTGCCATGTATGGAAATATTTGCCTTCAAATTTTTCAATTCAATTCAACTTGTCCATGTCGATTTAAAAAATTGGACGTTGGATTCCACTCGAAAATGTGTCCGTAAAGCAATTTTTTTTTTCGTTTACAATTTTTGATATGATCAATGTAAAGAGCTAAAAAAACACACATTTAAAAAAAAACATCATCTCAATCTGAGTTACCAGCTGAAAGTTATGGCAACTACAAATTTTAAATCCAACATCTTTCTGGACCCCTTTCCAAAAATGGAAAATTTTGTGCTTCAAAAAATGTTTTTTTTACTACGTCCAAAAATGGCAAAAAACTGAAAAGAAGATTTGTAACTCACGATTTCACGATTGGAAGATAACTGTCATTTTGACTAGTCTGGCAGAAGATCGATCATGGATCTTGGACAAAAAAAACATGGATCCATATGTTTTTTTTTACATGGAATTCTGAGTTGGAGGCAGTGATTTTGGTTGGAACATGCACTAATGTCTCAACAGATCTGGAGCCGCATTATAGAACTTTCATCAATAGATCTAATCAAACCTCCTTGTACAAACAAACCAGATAGTAGAAAATACAATGAATGGGGTAAAATGACATAAATCAAATGCAAAGTAGTGCAGACGCATAGGTAAATGGCTGCAAAACAAACTTCCGAAGATGCAGGTTAAAACATCGAAACTACATGCAAAACGAGTTCCTTTTGGCACATATCAGAAGGAGATTTTAATGGAGATGCATCAGAAGTATGCTAAAAAAATTGAATGGATATTCTCCACGCATGATGTAGACCACAATCTTCTTTCCACCTGACTGTGTTTTCTTTCGAGGATGCTTGAACATGTTATTGTGAGGCCCAAATCTATGATAAGTGGATTCCAAAAACTTGCTCTGATACCACTGATAAGAACTGCAATATAATATAAAAACACCGAATAATAAAATATGGAAATTAAATTCATTCAGGATATCAATTACAATGATAGAGGTTACATTTTATAATGTTTGATCTCCTACAAAGGTGGAGTCAAACTTCATCTTCAATCCCTCATATCACTCTCCATGAATCTCTCAAACTTATCCCTAGGATATCTCTCACATCCCTTTATTATCTCACACACCAAAATAGCTACGTGAGTTGTTTATTCAACAACTTCACTCACACACAACTATTAACTATATTATTAATATGAGTTGTATTAACTCATTATTAAAATATTACAATTTATTAATAATTTAACAATATCCTTTCCTCACATTCACTGAGACTATTGTTAACATGATTTGGTGTCCAAATGATACACTCCCCTAATGTTGACAAGAGTAGAAAAAATGGTCTTGACAGTTGGTTCTTCCACCATTTTCATTCAAACGTGCTCATGATAATTGAGCTAACGAAAAGGTTTCAAATGACCTCCTTTTCTTCTGTCGTGCCTATTTGAGATTTTAGAGAGGCATTGTTTCTGACCTATTGGCTTGCCGAAGTTGCTTTACCTCATGGTCTGAAATGAGCATCAACTGGCGGTCACTCTACATTTCAGCTCTAAACTAGCCAAATATTTGATTGGGTATGGGATCTCATGTACTATATTGGGCTACCTTCCAATTTCTTTGAAGCTTGATCCCGTGGATGGTGGATCGTCATGCATAATTTCCTAGAGTAAAGGAGTTTGGTCCTTGTAGGCTGGAACAAGATTGTATCATTGTTCTAAGCCTACAATCAAACAGACTCTGTCGAGCTCTCAGCAACTGTGCCCTATGATGTCTCTACACGTCAGATTTCTTAGTACCCTCACATATTCCCTCTTTTTCTTGACCTGTGCAAGTTGTCATCTTCCCAATTAGAGGGGATACCATTGCTTCAACAGATCTACAATTTTGACACATGATGATATTGGTATGATTGTCATGATACATATGTGTTTCATTGTGACTATGTTGATCATTACAACATAGCTAGACAATAGTTTGATTCAGAAGACATATGTGAGGATGGGCGTGAAGGGAATGTTGTGGAATAGAATGCCTGAAGTGCAATTCTATGAGGGATTTTTACAATGGAAGAGAAATGAAGAAGAGGTGGAGGGGAATAAGATATTTATATTATCATGAATCCCTTGATTATGTTAGGAGAACCTTGCAGAAATCTGATGGAATAATCATGTTTCTAACATGACTATGAGATGTGTCATAGGTTCAAAAGTCATGAAGTATGGGAGGTGATGATGTGATTATTAAGAATATGGATTTCCCCATTTCATAGGGTTCCTCAAGTATGACCAAGAATTGATAAGCCTTTAATTGATCATACCATGTCTTCATATGGAATGAGGATGACAATGTCAGCCAATTAATAAGATAGCTTATGGATGGATTTGATTAGTGTGAGTATATGACTATGTGTCCTCCTCATTCGACGAATTATCCACCATAGATGGTTTTTCATCTCACATAGTGAGAATAGGTCATAGTTGAATAGGTTTATAGGGTTATGTATATGTGTCTTGCACATAGGGTTACATCAGTACTTCTATATGTACCTCATTTACTATTCTGATTTATGAGCATGTTAAATACACTTTGTTATCTTTCCTCTATATGCAAGCTTTGTTTCTGTTGAGCAAGTTCTTCCATTACTGATCAATTCTTCTCTTGCTAATTATGTTGGAGTGTATCATGATCTCCATTGGAAGTGCAACCCTACTTTGATGGTGCCTCGGGTTCCGACATTGAACCTCGCAGAACTATTCCGATCATGGTATCCGAGCAGATGATCAGGTAAACGTGCACTCACTTGATTCTGGCTAGTTGCGATTACTTTTTTCTTGGTCTCGTATCTTTTACTCTGCATGCAAGTTTTTTGATCACCATTAATTCTGGAATTATTTTGCTAAAAATCTCTAACAAGATTTCTTCTTAAAGTTTGTGTTGGTTTTTTTGCCTTTTGCATGTGCATGTTATAGGGGTTTCATCATAGCCTAAGCAATCTAGCTAGTTTTGCCACCATTTTAAGCTAGAACTGCAGCTAAATCCAAAGGTAGAGTTCCATTTTCTAGTATTTAAATTTTTTTTTAATTAAAACTAGAACTTTTTATCTGCAAGTTTTTTGGTTTTCTCTAAATTTTGCAGATTCATGGCCTAAATTTTTTTTGGGGTTTGACCCTCTTGTCTACGAGCCTTCTCCTCCTCTCTTGGCCTATGTTGGTGGATCTCTGGCTCGTTGATTGGATTGTTTTACACGTTTGCATTGTTTGGCTGAGTTGCCTGATCTGTGTGGGCTCGTGCTTCCCTTTGAAACGTTGATTCGAGCTCATTGTGTTTGCTGTGGCCAAGTTGTATTTGTTGATGTGGCGAGTTTCTTTTTTTTAGTTGCTACCGCTCGGGCTCTTAGCTATTTTTTGATCATTAGGGTTTTCCATGCCACAGCCCTTCCCATGGCTGCCCCTCTCATGTCCTACCAACGACTGCATCCTCCCATGTCCTGGTTTTGTTTTGCCCACACCTGCCACGATTGCCCTCATGCGTTTTACATATCTGCTTGTGTGTTGAGTTTCCTTTCACACAAAACCTAGAATTTTCTTCCTCACTGGCTGTGTTCCCTCTTCCTACATGGTCGATGTGGATTGTTCTCATGGCCTACATTTCGTTGGTACGTGTTTATTTGGTAAGTTTGTTTTGGGCCTCACCCTTCATATTTTAAAATACGGCTAAGTATTTTAAAATTCTTTGTAAAACAAAAACGTGGGAGTTGTTTTGGTACCAATATTTCTGCCCATACTTTCCTTAAATACTTTATTTAAATATTCAGTTATTCTCCCGTAAGTATCTTTTAAAAATTCTTTCTCATCTAAAAGAATTTCCAGCTTCGACTCAGCGCACTCATGGTTGGATTAACCATTGAGCCTTTATTTGCATTTAAAATCACTGTGTGCTTCCCTAGGGAAAGTCCTGCCTTTATTATTTAGTTATTTATTATCTTCTTTAGATCTTAATTTAAATCAATTATAATTAATTTTTTTTACTTTAGGCATCTTTTTTTTATTAAAAATCCTATCTCATTTACGATTTAGTAGTAAATTAAAATAGTCGTTCATTTCAATAATCCTTTTTGTCATCATTTAAAAAAAAAACGTCCAATTTTTTCTCTAAAAATAGCAAAATTGGGTGTTGTCCAAATGGTAAAATTTCAAGCGTTCTTGTTGATTTTTTTTCACTAATCGTTTTTTGCGCTCAAGTGTGCAGTGACACTTCTAGTGCACATTTTTTTCCTTCTCGTAGCTCTTTTCTTGGCATTCTGAAGATTCTATGAACTCGTCTTGAGTTCATTTAATTAACCTTGTATTTCAGCCCTTATTATTGCTTGCAGACTACTGAGGGTGTCCATCATAGTCTTGCAGCAAGGGGGTTTCCTTTTATGACATGAGACATTTTTTCTCACCACCAGGGTTGGATTTCACCTCCTTCTCTTATTTTTTAGCCTGTTGTGCTTGTTTATGGTGTCCTATTTATTGCGCTCCACGAAACACTGATTGTGGTTTCCTCTCTTGCGCGCTATAACACTGATTGTAAGATGAGTTACCAAGTGTTTCACAACCACACACACAGACCTAATTATAATCCAACGCACTAAACTATAAAGTGCCGAAAGTCAAGGGGGTTGTAATATTGTCCTGGGTGGTTGTGTTGTCTATTTCTGTATGCATTACTTCTCTCTCTCTCTTCACTATGGATGCTCTTTCAATTCATTTTCTTACGCCGTTTAACTTTTTTGAATGGAGATCCAAAATAATAATGAAACTAAGGGCTAAAGGGTTATTCTGCATTACCATGGGAACTGAGACTGAACCTAACAATGATGAACCTGTAAAATTCTAAGTCATTAAATCGATAGTGATGAAGCTTTAGGTCTTCTTTGCATGTATGTTTCTCTTGAATTTCTCTTCCACATTAAGGCATCCAAAACACCTAAATCTACATGGAAAATGTTGGATGTGATGTTTGGACAACTAGATGACATGAGAGCGCATGAGTTGGAAAATGAACTACTAGGGTTAAATCCTAGTGAATTTAAAAACCTACAAGCTTTCTTCTCAAAAAATTCATCCACATTAGATTGTTGTTAAAAGGAATGTCAAGTAGAAAAGAAGTATTCCTAACTGATCTTGTCGATTCTCTCTAAGCTAGGTCCCAAATATTTTTTCTTCTTGTCAACTTTTCTATGCTACAAAAGTTACTTTGGGAAGATACTTGGACTATGCCCTCCTTCGACTAGTTTTTCGTCCCAACTCATTCGAGATCATGACAAAATCATTCAAATGGGGTCTCTTAAGTCCAAGTCACATGCGCTTATAGCAAGTACTAGCAAGGGAAAGAAGACTAAAAAGAAAAAAGAAAAAAAAGATCAACCTAAGAAGGAAACCAAGACCAACCAAGCCTAAACCAAACCTGACACATGAACACTTCGACTTCTAAGCCTAAATTGATAGAAAGAGCAAGTATTTGTGTTCCTATTGCAAGAATTCTGGTCACGACGAGAAACACTATTTATGAGAAAACAGATTGATCACCTTATCTCATTTACTTGAGAAGAATAAAATAAGTGTTCCTAAATCCATAAAACAAAGTGCTCCAAAGGTTGAGTCTTCTGCTGCAAAAGAGTGCTAAAAATGATAAGAAGAAAGGAAAGGCCCTTGTAGCTCAATTTTATCCTTCATTGACGTGGATTATAGATGTCAAAAGAATGATGAAGATTTGGAGGGAATCCGTGAGCATCAAAAAATTGCACTCAACCGCAAACTGATGTAGCTTCAAGATCGAAGCAAGAAATCACCCATGAGAGCAATGTGCATGCATTAAGGGAAAAATGACTCAAATCCCATACTCATTCCATTCCATTTCTCAAGATGAAAGGTGTATATATAGTAGTGGGGTGTGTAACTCCCCCACAAATGTAGCCATCAAGAGGTGGGAGTTACATTCCCAGAATAGTCGGTCAAATGTAACTCCTATGACGCTCTATGACGTATGTAAGGCCATAATGACACCCTAAGACACCTAAGCATGGTGAATCACCTATGTGGAGGAATCCCATGTACTTAAAATATGTGCATGGTAAATATCCTACACCAACACCCCCCTGAAGCATAGCTTAGGTGGACACAGATGAAAACAAGGAGAAGTGGGTCTCGACAACAAGCCTGATGAGGTACCCACATACAAGAAACTCTCAAAAATTGGAGTAAAAGGAGAAATCCCATTGGGAAAAACTCCCCCCAAAAAAGAGACAATTCCAATCTCTAATCTAAGAAAGATGCCAAGGATCGGTTCCTGACATAAACGATCCTGTAAAGGTACCCATGTACAAAGAGGTAATCTCTTGGAAAGAAGAAGAAGAGAGAAGAAGAGGGAGATGAGAGGAATGCAAAAGATGCCATGGATGGATCTAAGCTCTGCAGCTCTAGGAGGTCTCCCAGAATAATTTTGATGACAAGATCCTCTGCCTCTAGACTAAAGAAGAGCCATTCACACCGAATTGTGTGCTTGTCGTTAGGAAGGACAAAAATGACGTGCTAGAATTCTACCTACTCCGTGAAGGAAACCGAAGGTAGAAACACAAATAACTCTGAGTTTGGTCCATGAAAGTTTGACATAGGTCTAGCAAGTGAGTGCAAAGGAACCAAAGGTAATGTCACAAGTGTAGAACTATCAGAGGATGAAGGGTGAAAACCTGTAGAAAGGATGTCCAACTGATGTGAAGGAAACAAAACATCCCCCACAATAGAAAATGGATCCACAAACAAGGGTGGATCAATGAAGGTCTCCGAAAAAGTGGAAGTCGTAAGAGTCCTAGAAGGGGAACTCCTAAAAAAGGAGATGATGAAATCCTCTGAAATACTTGTAGATGGATGATGAACCTGTAGTACATCACAAGTGTACTCTGTGAAAAGATGACTAAGGTTAGGCAGATACTTGTCCCAATTAGGGGGTTCAACAAATAGAAGAGCGATGTCAGATAGGTATGAGTCATCCAATGAAGGTAGAGGAGTGAAAGAGGCCTCACACACTGAAGTTGAAAAAGAGGTGGGTGTGATGACTGTATGAGATTGTATAGGAGACTACTCAATATCTTATGAGATATGGGATGTGTCAACAATCTCTAGAATAATGAGAGAAGGAGGGGAATACTCCTTTGTAGTACTCTCTACATCTAAACTGGGTGCACAATCCTTGTCATCAAAAGTATAGCCAAGTGAGTCTGTATCAGTGGAACTGTCATCACATGAAGAAATAGAGGAGACAACTAAATCAGCAACAACAATGACAACAGTATGTGAAGGGTCTCCATAGAGGGACTGAAGAATGCTCCAGACACGATGGGGTGGATTTGAGTTTTCCACGTGAAACCAGTGAGATGGAGAGACATGCATCATCATGGTACCAAAAACATGGTCAAAAGTGTTGAGAAAATCATTAATATGATGATGATCAGTGGGTGAAGGAATTGGCCCAAGCAAGAAGTGTGAAAGAACCTTGTAGGCGAAGTAACGATCCATAGAAGTACACCAAAATGAATAGTTATCTCTCCCAATAAGAAGTGGAAGAGGTTGTAAAGTGATCCTACGATGCTCAAGTGTGGAAAAATCACCCTCCATGATGTGGAATCAAAAGTACAAGGTGCACAAATGCAAGACGTCAGACTTGGCCGATAATGCATCTGCATGTGAAAACCCAAGAGTACTAGTGAACCCCCTAGAATGTGGCACTTTATAAAGTAGTTCATTTACAAAATTGACAATTTCATCATGTAATGATAAAAAAATCATGCAACTTTGACTAAAGAAGCGCTTAAAACCGAGCAGCGAATCAAAAGTTATAGCAAGAAAATGATTCCCACAACTGATGGAAAATGCCAATAAGCTTTGTAAACTGATTAAAAAAGTGACCGAAATGGGTGCAAAGGGTGTTGTGTGGGTACTCATTAGAAATGACATCAAATTTAAGGTAGGGTTTATTTTTCTTACGAGGGGGGATTAGCCTCCTGCCAACCCTAGACCTCGCCCCCGTCTTTGACACACGAATGAAGGACATTAAAACAAGCAAAATATATCCCAAAAAATATTACAATGCCAAGATAAGAATATTTTTGCCTTAAAACAGTATTGTTTTAACCACCAAACAAGTCTAAAAGGGATGGGCCCAACTAAGGTGTCAAACCATATAGATGCACGGAGTTGTTGCGTATAACGGCCAAGTTACAACGGATTCAACGCCGAACATGTCACCACGTGAAACAGAGGTGAGATGCACCAAATGCCCTAGATACTGCAGCATGGAGTCTGATTTGGGAGGATAGTGTAACCATTTTAACATAGGTTGGAGCGAGGTCAATGCCGTGAAGAGCATCGAGTTGTGCCATTGAGCGGGGTAACACTGAGTAGGTCAAAAACAACACATCAACTGTCAGGTTCCAAGTAGTGCACTGGCCAGAGTTTAAAGTGGAAAATGCCAATGATGAGGCCGAACTAGAGTTAAACACATTAGTTGAATAGAGAGGACTGAGCATGGAGAGGAGGTCACGGTAGGAACTCAAACATGAGGAGTAAACCAGGGAAGCTGACTAGAAGCACAACAAGACTCGACCACGTGATGTAAGGGTTGAGCAAGGAATAAAGGATGAGCTCAACAGTCACACAAGGCAAAGATCCCACTTCCAATGTGAGCACAGGTTCAATGCAAAAAAAATTTCATGGAAAAGGAAGCCTTAGTAGATGAACATGACCCAAAATGCACGACCAAAGCTTGAGCAGTGAGCCTACCAAAAAAAACATCCATAAGGAGAACTTAAGCCAAAGTACCCACATTTAGACAAATCAAACAATGGTGAGTTAATGTAGAGGCATGAGAAAACTACAGGTCGGGTGAGCACGTAACCAAAAAATCCAGTGGTGAATCCAAGCACGCGGGAGCATGTAGTGAGCTGAGCCCGTAGACGTGTGAAACCATCATTGAGAGTGCTAAAAAAAATCCCAGAGATCCGAGGTGAGAGGTATCAATACCCAATGCATGCAAAATTAATGCATAAGAAAACCAAAAATGAGCCTCCAAATCCAAAAACGTGCCAGAGTAGCAAGTTCACTAATGCAAACGAGTCAATCAGGTAGAAAAACTCCAAGCACAAGAAACCTCGAGCCAACAAACCAAGCATAAGACCCTTGAACAATGCAAGTAGAGCACATGCAAAGGAGAGCTTACATAAGAAACTACAAGATGAAGAGTAGTAAGTAACTATTGCGAGCAACACAATTCCGATCCCTGAGCTCTGATACCATGTCAGAGGAATGATGAAGATCTGGAGGGAATCTGTGAACATTAAAATGTTGCACTCAACTACAAAATGATGTAGCTTCAAGATCAAAGCAAGAAATCACCCATGAGAGAAATGTGCATTCATTAAGGGAAAAATGGCTCAAATCCCATACTCATTCCATTCCATTGCTCAAGATGAAAGGTGTACATATAATAGTGGGGTGTGTAACTCCCCCAAAAATGTATCCATCAAGAGGTGGGAGTTACATTCCCAGAATAACCGGTTAAATGTAACTCCTATGACGTTCTATGACACGTGTAAGGCTGTAATGACACCCTAGGACACCTAAGCATGGTGAATCACCTATTTGGAGGAATCCCATGTACTTAAAATATGTGCATGGTAAATATCCTACACCAACAATAGATTTTTGTGCTTCGCACCACATGGCTTCTTTGCATGTTGAGTTATCCAACATCGAACCATGTGGTATGTCCCAAATCACATTGGGTAATGACACGACAATGTTGGTTTTTGGTAGTGGATCAATATAGATGGATGGGGGTTCATTTAACCAAGTGGTGATTATTCGTGAGCTTCACAATGACACTATAGTGGTTGAGGGAAAGGTGGATCACCATTCATGGTTGTATAACTTTTCCCACTTTACTTCTTATTTGATGCCCACTCCCCTTCTCATTCATGCAAACAAGGTTAGAAAGTTATGTCATGAGCATTTTGGGCATCTAAATTTTTGTTAGCTTGAATAATCGAGCCAAAATGAAATGGTCAATGGGTTACCCCGCATCATATTTTTTGAGGGTTGTGCCCTCGGGAAGCACCCTAAAAAGATTTTTGAAAAAGGAAAATCCTGGAGAGCTACTCATCCTTTAGATCCTTTTCATAGTGACATTTTCGTACATGTTCTTCCTCCTTCGTTTACTAGAGCTCTTTATGTACTTACCTTCATTGATGACTTTTCACGTTATACTTGGGTGTATTTTCTTAAGCTTAAGTATGAAGTCTTTAAACATTTTCAGGACTTTAAGGCTCTTGCTGAGAATAGTTTCCTTATTAAGGAAAAGGTATGGCTGTACTTGAGAAAAGGAAAATTCAAAGGTAAAACTAAGATATTTATCCTCCTAGGGTATTCTATTAAATTAGATATGGACCCTCTTTATAGATTAACATTCTGTTTTTGAATATTACAAGTTTAAGATTCTTGTAAATCCTTCCATGCTCAACATTGAAGTAAAATATTTTTCTCCTAATGGCCAAAATGAGTTGGATAAAGATGTTGTGTTGCAATTGAAGGAATTGGTGTTAAGAAGATGAGATAAAGTGGATGGGAGTTAGAAAAAATTAAAACTCCCAAGAATGTCCAAACGGAATTTCATTATATATGGTGTTTTAGAGTAGCTCTAATGGAAGACTACACAACTACATAGTTGAGTTCAATATACCTTCTTCTTGAAAAGGTGAATGTTGGACTTCACACGCTACACTTATAAGAGAGGGTAATAGTGTGGGGATAGGTTTTCCTCACTTAATTAGTTCCTAATATTTTAGAGACTTAAAAGCCTCAGATTGGGGAGGTGTGATCCATAATTGGATCTAAGGTATGCCTAATTCATGCAATTTGTAGTGTAAACATTTGTAAAAAAATTTCTTGTAAAATAACAATAGAAACTATATATTTTGATGACATTCGTATATGAAAATATACACTTTAAAAAAATAAGGCACTTGATTTTGAGTTTGTATGCAAAATTTATGGCCTCTAAAAGATTGAGGACTTTTTTGGTGGAAAATTTTCCCCTAAAGACAAAGTGGAACAATCATCAATGGTAGTTGTGCAACCATAAGTAGAGGTTACAAAACCACCATGGTGGTTTAAAAAATAATGTAGTGGTTACACAATCGCCTATCTATGAAAGGCAACAATTCTATCATTTGATAAATTAAAATGACTAAAACATAACTATGAGAATCATTTGACTTCCAAAATTATTTCTTGGAAATTTATCATGGAAGGGGAATCTTTGCAGGACTATTAGGTGTCAGTTATCATAAAATAATGTAAGAAGAATTATGGAATTGGATTCCCAATACTATACATAAGCAAGTTGGAGTCTTGTTCTAGAATTAGCCAGTGATTTCTCAATGGTGAGAGGTTGTTTCTTGAGGGTTATTTTGTTAGAAGAGTGTTGGAAGGTTTTAAGAATGTCTTGTGCAATATTTGGAGAGAGATAATGAAAATTTATCTCCATGAAGGCCATTAATGGTGGTAACTTGTACTTTTTTTGTGAATTACATATTTATTGGGGAGTGTTATTGCCTCACTCACTATCTATTTTCCCTTATTAGATTTATTCATTATAAAATATGGTGTTCACTTGTTCTTTTCCTTTCTTATATCTCATTGTGTACGTTTTAAATGCACTATACATTCATTTCCATAACTTTGTTTTGCAAGGAAATGAGTTATTTAACACTCTCTTTGTAAGCTAGGAATCACTAGTGTTTGTGTTGGTGAATCCTAATGTAGAATATCCACCTAGACTAAATATCATCCATAAGGGGAATATCATCTTAAAAACACATTTAAAAGAGGATATACCATATTAGAATCATATATGAGTGATTTTAGAGAACCATTTAATATGAAAATGTAAGAAAAAAATACTTGAAGACTGTATCATGTACCTTTACAAATTTCTCAACCATTCTCCTTAAAACTAAGACTAATGAAAATTTATCTGAATTAACTTTCTAATGGTACTAATTTCTTGTCATTTGGAGCTCTTAGTATAAAGATATCAATGAAATACTAGAGCTATGTATGTCACCTCTATCTTAGATGATGTTCTTGTGCTCTATTTTTTCGTTATTTAAAATTGTCAAATTTAACATGGTGAATAGACATTGTATCATATTTTAGACCTCACCAATTGCCACCATGTGTAAAACCTACCACTTTTCGGTCATCTATGTATCAACATTAAATGGAGATGGAATGGATTCTAAATATTTGAGATGATGTAGATCACTTATCTATGCCACTTGTCCACAATACCACTTATTAACCATATAAATTTTGTAGATTTTGGAAGTGAGATACCAAGGCTTGAGATAGTTAAAAAGACCAATTACTTCCATTCATATTTCATGCCACTTGTCACTCATCAACACTCTGTAAGTTTTGGAGACTTAAACTTCGGATTCAAATAGTTCAAGGCACCGACTACCACTTGTCACTCAACCATAAAAGGTACTTTTGCAGTCTCCAAAACACTTAAAGTGTTGATGAGTGACACTTCTTTAAAATCATTGTTCTACAGAGAAGAAAGGTAAAAATTTAAGTTCCTATATATATACAAAATGTTGACGCTCACCACTTGTCAACCATATATCAAGGCCACTGATAATAATTAAAAGTGACTAAGTTATAAAAGATTTTTTGAAGTAAGAAAACTAACAATTTCCATGTGACAAAAATCAAACAAAGGCACTTAAAACAATGTAATCAACTAATTTCAAAGGCTTTGCAATAAAATTGAGTAGTACATGGCACTATTTTGCTAGATTAAGATAGATGGGTTTGTATCAATATAAAAAAATAAGGATTTGAATATCATTTGAATGTTTTTATGGAAATTTCAATTGAAAAGAGTAGGAATCCTTGAATTTCCTTTTGATTTTGCACTTAAGTGTCAGAAAATGGGGGGATAGTTAATAACACAGATTTATATATCCACCAAAAATAAACAACCAAGGATTATAGTTTATGATTAAACAACAAGTTATGAAATATTACATTATAGAATGAATTAGATGTTAGATTTCGTATGTGAACATGAAAGTAAATGAACACAAGACACA
Source organism: Taxus chinensis (assembly GCA_019776745.2). NCBI lineage: Eukaryota > Viridiplantae > Streptophyta > Pinopsida > Cupressales > Taxaceae > Taxus > Taxus chinensis. The sequence continues at coordinate 653,286,178 of CM034150.1, read as the reverse complement.
CTATTTAAGTGGGAAAACCTTTCGATAAGAAAAACCACTGAAGAATCACTTATCTTTTATTTAGAATAAACATTTCACCCAAAACTCCCACTATTTCCTCAAATCCACAGATGTTACATCTTCATGGAGGAATTATAAACAATCTAATATATTCTCTCATGGGTTTGCATAACTCTCTTCACCATTCGCATCATGTATCTTCTTTCACGCATTTTTTGTTTGCATAAAAATTGTTACTTTCTCGCTTGTTGTTTTTTCTTGTACTCGCATTATCATCGAGCTCTAATGAGATAACCATGTTTTATACAGGGTGGGTGACCATATGGGTCACTCTTACATTTTAATTTCAAATACATTCCAACCCTGTGAGATTCCACCATGCTTTGTATTTTAAATATAAACTATAAGCCGAAAATTTTTAGACTTCAGTGGATTTTTATTAAACATGTTTCCTTCTTAATATTACAAAATCGACATTAAGGATATTTTTTACAGTTGGCAAATTCAAAGGAGTTTAATTTTTCAACACAAGGTATATTTCAATTCTATCTATAGTTTTTCTCATCACTTTTTATACTAAAAGACATAAGGGAAACATAGGGATTAACTTAAATTTCCATACACTAAGACAACTACATGAATTTTACTCCTAATTATGTGGGGATCTAGTACAACACTTAGATGTATTTGAAAGGGGTTGACCTCCTTGGTCATTCCAACTCCACCCACATATGGATGTATTTTTTTGTTATCTAATTACGTTCATTAAGTGATAGTTCAAGTATTCTAGGGTTTCATCCATTACAGGTCATTAAAATAAGGTATTGCAAAATTATAATCCCTAATGACATACATAAAAGCATATGTACAAAAAAGCACTAGAAGTTATAAAACCATAATGTATGTTAGTTGAAGACAACACATCTTAGGATTGAACTATACTAAGTAGAATCTGTAGGTTCAATATATGATCAATTTACAATATCAAGTCCAAATATGAAGCATTTCTAGATTCTCATCAGCTTGTATATCCATTGTGTGCATCAAGATCACTAATGTACCTCTCATTTCAGATAAGTACCCATCCCTCCTTGTGGTTTGACCAATATTTCTATTGCTTTATCATCATATAATATATTAATAGTTATATTCTAAGTTGTTTGGTTATTCATATAAATATATTAATTCAAATAAATTATACATGTAACATTCTTACACCTACTAATAGATAAGGAATGAATCCATATCAAACCATTATTTATAATGGTTTACGGTGTAAGAATTTGGTGAACCTAGGCCTTGATCAAATTTCATGCCTTACTCCAAACCCTATATTCTCTAGAGTTTATTTTTCAGTTTTGCATATGTTTTCCTTTTATGTGCTTTACAAAATAATTGATTTAATAATTAGCCTATCAAACATACCAAGATTTTTCCTCCTACTCACAAGTTTTGAGTCCCTACGGATTATTCCTCACTTCATGTGTAGGGAATTACTTCTATATATGATCATGATGACTATCATGTGCCTTTGAACAACTTGTAGACACATAGTAAACAACAAACTAATTTTCTTGATGATGAAGATAATGACGCGTACCCTAATAATTTTGATATTTTGTCCATTTTTTTCTCACAAATTCATGATCTCAACATATTATTCATATTATCATAATCCTCCTCACCACTAATATTTCTCATGATCAACCATCTAATGAAAGGTATATTTTTGGGATGTGCCCTTACATATTCTATTACAAATACATCTATTATTATTACTTCCGCAATGCCTATAAACTTAGGGGAAACTAATTCCCATGGACCTACTATTTACACCCATGTAGGTTCTTATTCTTATTTTTCTAATACAAAAACTATTGAAACCATTATTTTTTAGTTTTCAAGATCAAATCTAAAAAATTACAAAAAAGTGTGTATACCCCTTCTAGTGTCATGGATTCTACTTAATTACTTCACAACCCAAATACACTTGAAGTGGCTTCATATAATTTGCATGTTGATTTTGTATCTCCTAAGATTCCTATGTATGATGGAAAAGTAGTTCCTAAAGAGAAACATTGTGATTTTTATGCTTCCTAGTCGGATTATTATTATGATGATATATTACTCACTAAGACATTTCCTAGAAGCGTGAAGGATTTTTTTATACAATGGTTTTAAGATCTTCCCATTCAATTAGATAATTCCTTTTCCCCTTTGTATAATCAATTTCTTACACAATTCTCCATTAATATTTGGGACAAGGTTTCTTATGTTTAAATTTCCAAAACGCAACAAGGCTCCAACGATACCATCCATAACTATTTTCTATGCTATAAGACTATGCTTACTAAGTTGGCCAATATCCTAGTTGAAAATAACCTAAAATATTTATTCACTCAAAGTTTTCTCACCCCTTATAATAATTGGTTATATTTGACATGTTTTGTTCGTTTGATCACTTATGTCACACATTGAAAGAGTACGAGGATAATATTCTTACAATGAACAAAGCTCAAATATGTTGCTAATGCACACAACACTTCTAAGCTTAAGTTCCAAATAAAATAAAATTTAAAAGGAAAATCCAATGACAAAAATATAATCTTAAATATAAAATTAACATTGTATCTCATCCCAAAAATTACAAGCTCCTTTGTGAAACATCACATGATCACCTAACTCTTCATAATTCCCTCTAGCTCTCAAGGTTGATACAAGAAAGCCTCATGGTAAACATTTTTATGTTAATGCCTATTGCAATTATCATATATGTGTTGGCCATTCTACTAATTGATGTGTCAATCCTTACAATGTTATTAAATATCTTGTTGATGCAAATTATATTGAGTGGGACTCACCCCTTGAGTAATCTAAGAATACTAATGATAATTCCAAGCCTAATATTTTCATTGATTTGCTTCATGATCAAAATAATTCCAAATCCAATTCAGAAGTGTACCACACTTATTAATTTCATCCTCCTCATTCCAATGACCATACATTGGAATCTTTGATTTAAATTGTTACTACTAGGATGCCTCTTAGACCTGTTATTACACTTGATGATACTGCTATGACTCATGAATTTTCTTCAGATATGTTATATTCATGATTTTTATTTTCAAAACCCTATCCATAGTGTTTTGATTGACAATATTGATATACATAATATGTACACATTCAAGCTTCTTCATTCTCTTAGACATACTAAGAAACATGTGACATTTGATACTAAGACCTCTCTTGGGCATATTGTTATATCTCTTATAATTGGTTATGTTATTATGGATCTTTGTGTTTTGGTTATTTTTTCCCTTACCTCATTTCATATGCATCTAGGTTACCCTTGGACACTTTCTCTTAAGGATATACCATCTATCTTGCACTAGTGCATCAATTTTATCCATTATCAAAAAATATTTATGGTCAATTGTATCCCATATGAGGCCTCAATACCTAATATAATTAGTTAAAACATCATAATTATTACATCTAATCCTATTACACATCTTACACATGCTAAATCTTGTGGGTCTATCCCTCCCAGTTCCCCCTAGGTCTTGTATTGTACATTATAACTCTAGTGGGTCTATCCCTTCAAAGATTCTACCTAGGTCTCATATTGCACCATGTTTTTCACCATGCATAAACCGTTATAAAAACATGACCCTAAAGGTGGCCACCTAAGATAACCTTCTACGTGATCTGGCCACCTAAGATAACCTTCTACGTGATCTGACACAGACAGTTAGACTTATCTAATGGGTACATATCATTTCTTTTGAGTCATGTTCTCTATTGACACATCTCATGCATTGTAAAAGAGGGAGAATCCAATTGGGTATGTTATAAACTTATTTCTTATAATTTTGTGTGGGAGAATCCAATTGGGTATGTTATAAAAATATTTATAAACACAAAAATATTGCGAGAGTTGGGTATGGAGTTATACATGGAAAATATCCTTAGAAACATATTCAGATACCAAAAAAAATACATATCTGGCATACTACATAACTATCCAATAGCATAGCTACAAAACTATGGTACACTATGGTTTAGGATGGGAATTTCCATCTTAGGGGAATATTTGTAGGAATTTTTATAATTTTGGTATTTCTCATAGATAAATACATGTTTATGGAATAGATGTAGCTGAAAATGACACAATTCAGAGTAGGTTTTACTATATTAAAATACATAATATAGGAGTGCGAGTAACTCATTCCTTCTTCACTATGTGATTTAAATGCATGGTATTGAGGCATGGTCCTTCTCATTTTTCATTATTTAGTATTTTCATACATTAGATATAGTACTTAGAACAAACATTGGGGGCATGAGATGCACATCATTATCTTTCTACTTTTTTTTATTTATACTCGGTCCTAGATCCATTTATAGTAGTGTGGTTTGTGGGTTTGGAATATATCAAAGTGGGTACATACTCTTTAGGTTGTTCTTCCTTCCTCTCATTTTTTAAGAATGTTTTAGTGTGGATGGATACTTTATAGATTTTTATTCCTACTTTTTGGGGTTATTTTAGACAAAATTTCTATGATACCTCTCTCCTTGGTGTTGGGTCAAGTGCACTTAAATCCTTTCCTACTTTGGATGATTATTTTGGTAAAATTGGGGACCCGATCACCCCTAATCCTTTGAAATCTCAACATAAATAAGAATATTCACATACAAAGGAATATGAGATATCCTCCCTTGTAAAATAAATTAGGTGTATTCCTTCAATGGTTATGTCCTCTTTACTTTACTATTCAAAATTCATTTTTCAAAGTTAAAATACATTACTCACATTTGAGTTACAATTCAATTTTATGGACATTGATAACACTCTTTGCTCTAGGTTTCATCATGGAGCATGCCAAAACCCATATAAGATAAAAATATTCTAGAAAAATACAAAAGTGTGTATGCACACACATGAATGTTTATCATTTATGTATGTAATATTAAATTTTCGCACTTAAAGGGGGGACAAATGTAGACACATAAATTTGAAAAACTTATCCTTTAGCAATGAAAAAAAATACATATATTCTTATATTATAACTTATGCTCACATTGTAATCTTAATTGATATATCGTTATCTCTCTCACATGACTTGTTATATTGTTCTCTCCCACACATGACTTACTTAACTTACACATTTCTCTGTTACTTACTCAATTACTTACATTTATCCAAAGTAATATATCACTCACGAGAACCATGCTTGAAATCTTATCTAAACATCATTTATTTTCTGTCCAAAACTTTACAAAATGGAACCTACATAATGAACCTGCAATACCTCCGAAATGAACCATTATCAGATAAGAATGAAAATAAATTTAATGCAAAGGATGAGGTAAAACAATATTGAAATTGATGGTTAATGTAGTTTCTTCATACTTATCGGTGCAGGAAAGTAGGTAGGTTGCAATGGAAGATAAATTAAAAATGGTGCATGTAAAATTTGAGGTGCTTAAATGTTTTAAATACATTCCTTTTTATTTGCAATATTTTTACAAAATGTAGTTATCCCTTGGTGTAAATTACTGATCCGAGTCGAAATAATTATTAGTAGGTTGTAATGGCAACAACATTAAACTTGGCATATGTAATAATTAATGGTGCTTATATGTTTTGAATGCATTACATTTTATTTTTCTAGGTGCTAAATACTTTTTTATTTCTAATAGTTTTGCAACATTTAGTTATCAAGGTAGTGTAAATTATTATTCTGAGTGGAAAAAATCGGGGAAATGAAGAGATTATATTAAAATTCAATTTAAAGTGAGACATGTAATTTTAAAAGTCACAAAAACAACCTCTATAGAATGAAAAATCGTAAAACTATCATTTTTGATGAAAAACACATTTTGAGTGGTGCTACATGACCCTGATAGTTAGGGGTCTCAACTAATAATCCCATTCCCCCTAACACATTATAAGAATTTTTTTTATAAGGATATGATAATATGAATGAATCAAATATTTTAATAACTTTTATGAGATGAGGCATTTTATGGGACTAAAAGTTATAACAAGGGACATTGTGCAAGAAAAAAATGTTTCAAAACAAGGGTTGTACCCTTAAATTTATAACATCCAATTTTTTGATGTGGAATTTTCTATTATAAATTATTATAATTGAATTTAGTATTTTTTCTAGTTTATCCTCTTTAAAAAAGGTTGTCATATTGTCCACTTTCAGGTTATCTATGTGTTTTATTTGAATGTTATTGGACACTCTATAATGTAGTTCCATTCTATCTCCACCCACTTACAAAGAAAAAAAAAAGAATATTATATTTCCCCACTCTTCTTTATGCATTTCCCATCTTTCAGTTTCAAATCTAAGATGAGTAAGCTTCTCTCTCACCGATCTATCATTAATTTTTCCTTCCACTAGATTTTTTCCCCCTATACAATTTCTCGTAATCATTGATCACATGTGGAATTGAATTCTTTTGATTTAGTTTTTCTTTCATCCACCCAAGTTTATTTTCCCACATGATTACTCTAAAAATTTTCACATTAGGGTTATTGTTGAGGTCTTTGCGGACTAATACAGGAGCATCCTTGAGGAATCATTTTTTTTATGTTTTCTAAGTGTGAGTAGGTTGTAGTAGGAGTGTGTGGTAGTTGGTATAAGGATTGATTAGTCATAGAAATCAAATTTAGGCTTGTAATGGTGTGTTTTCAACTTTCCCTCCAAAACTATAAATTTTAAAAATTGAATTTGTAAAGGGCAATTTGAGGGATTTTGTCAAGTTGTGGTGCAATGTAAAGATGTAGGAGATAATTTAGAAATCTTAGGAATTTGGTGCATGTATCTGTAAGGACTCTCAATTCCTCATTTTTTCATGTATTGAGACATTTTGTTCAAATGTGTAGACACAAAATCACACACACTTGGGGTACATTTCTAGGTCTTAAACACATACTAGAATTCATATGTTTCCTAAGCAAAAAAAAATTGACGATTGTATTTGGCATCTTTTATATATTTTTGGTTTTTCTATTTTGGTCTTACACACCATACAACCCAGTCAATATTTTATGGCTTCAGGCACCAACACCCAACCAGTAACACCTAGGAACTCCTGTCCCCTCTAGGCGCCCCTGGCCCTTTTCTATCTTACTCACTTCTTTTGGGTATCTTTTATCTTTTGAGAATATTTTATAATTATGGGTTGTCCTTCTAGTTGTCAGTTACAAAATTCAAATAAGGGAATCATATAAATACATAGCTATGTGTTCAAAATAAAGGACCAAGTACTAAAGCATTGCTACCATCAACTAAGATTGCATCCAAAGGCACCTAAAGCACTCTAAAACATCCATCTAACATCCATTCAAGGGACAAGGGATGCAATAACTTCTACATACACAACATAGGAAGGGGAAGTTCATTATTCTATCCACACATTCTACTACATTTCTATATTTAGCTACAAACCTACTATCAAGGGTAACTTGCACAAGGACATCCTAGGGCATAATTTTCTATACACACTCGCAAGAACTGCATGGATCCTAAGATGTAGTGCAGTGCTTGGTCATAATTTCACTCTCGGGGTAACTTTCAGGGTCAATCGGACTCCCCATATTTCATATTTTCTTTTTAGGTTTGATGCGGTTTGTGGGTTTTTGTAGGTGAACTTATATTTTTCATGTTACAGGTACCTTTGGCATTCAAAGAGCGACACATAGAAAATGAACATGGAATTTTTGTGACACTTCTGTGACATAGTAAAGATCAGGTTTTGACCATTTTCATAGTCACAAGTGCCCAGAAGAGATGTCCAGTGTCCAGGTGCCCCTGTCTAGCACCAAGTTCCTGTGTTTGACCTTATTCTTGCAGTACAAAATTTACATACAACATTGTGTGACTCTCTACCTAGTCTATTCATAACTCTTCCCTGCTCAGATCATTTCTAGATTGTGAGTAAATTAGATAAGTCCTCTATCCTTCTTCTATGCTTAGGGTTTAAAATATTACATGTTTTATTTCTTGGGTCATTTCTATATTTTACTGTTTATTTCAATAAGTGACTATGTAATATTAGAGTTAATTAATCCAAATTAAATTAAAGAATTTGGTGAGCCCATGCATTAATCATACACTTGAAAATCTCATTTTTCTTTTCTATCCATCTTTGTTGAGCCTAGAAAAGTGACTGATCCCAGATTAAGAGAATCAACGTGTAAGGCCCCCATAAGGGAAAAGGACTCAGTATGGTTGCATGGGAAACAAGAGTGGTGTGCGTGGGTAGTTCAAAGGAGTTGCAACTAAGGGTTGGAGTAAACATGATTGCACAAAGGTTGGCACACAAATGGGTGAAATTACTATGGCGTGCTAAGGGAATCACTGTCTCAGAGTGGAAGGAAATTCAGTTTGTAACTATGTTACAAGGGCATGCACATATATGGTACCAAAATTATGACCCACATAAAATTCCAGTGGATTATACTACGCTGCATGATGCATTTTTGGTAGAATTTCATATTCTTGAGTTTGAGCAAAAGAGCATCAGTGCACTCAAGGAAATTCAATAAGGTATGGCAGAAAGTGTGCGAGAGTATGATGCATGCTTTAAAAATATTTTTTTAAAGTTGTCTTATGATATCCATCCCTCATAGTATCCTCAATGGTTCATTGGAAGATTTATAATGCCTTTCAAATGAGTGCTTTATCACAAGACTTTCAAGGACCTACGCGAGGCCTTGGAGGTTACTCTTGGGTTGAAGCCGTTAGAAGCATTGAAACTAGAGTAATCCCATTTTTAGAAGCACAGATCCCTAACATGGCAAAACAAATTGAAAAATTATCTACAGACTTGGCTCATGAGATTCGCAATGGAATTTGGTGCACGAATTGTGAGATAAAAGGACACACCAAGGATAGTTGCCCTTGAAAGGAGGTGCGTGCTATGTCAATAGATTATGAAAATTGTCAAGGAGATCATGATCTAAGTAGATGCTCATTATTGCAACGTGTGATCTGTAAGAATGTGACCTCTTATTGTAAAATTTGTATGTGCACCACTCATGACATGAAGGATTTCCGATTGATAGACAAAATTCATGATGTTATTGATACTGGGGTGTGCTAGACTAGCGTTGGGAACATTTCTGAGAATGAAGGTCATCAATATGAAGGTTGTGCAGATGGAGGATGTCAAGGAAGAGGCTTTCACGGAGGATTCAGAGGCCCTAACAGTCGTGGGGGAGGAAGAAGTGAATTTACCCATGGAACTTCTTATAATTGTGGATCTATTAAACACTACAAGTGCGAGTGTCTGGATTTTCTATAGTGCTCCTGGTGTGGGAAGAAGCATAATTATGAAGAGTGCCCTAAGCTATACAAACACATGATCTAGAACCAAAAGAAGGAAAGGGGCATGAGAATGGTTAGTGTGGATCTGCTATGGATGCCTAGGGTGGTGCATAACCCTGAGTTGGAACCTGTCTTAGTAACTACATGGGCGGAAGCAACGTGCACCAGGGAAGAACTAAAGTAAAGACCCCTCATTACATGAGAGGAAGTATTACATGAAATCATCTTGATCCAAACCATCATAATGAATTTTTCCAAGAGACCATGGAGGTGATTAGAAGCCTGCAAGAGGATATTCAATGTCTAAAGGAGCAATCATAGAAGTTGGAGCAAAAGAAAAGCACTGAGGTCCCCCCAGAAGGACATGAATGAGGTTAGGGAATTATGTCAAATGTTGCACTAGGAGAACATTATTCCTCTATTACGAGAATGGCTAAGAGATAAAGTACCATGGGATGGAGGTGAGCGCAAGAGACAAGTCTTACATGCTAATTCACCTCCTCATATTATTGATTATGACAAGGAAATCACACTAAACACGATGGTTGATGGATGGATTTTAAGAAACATACTAATTGACATGGGTGTAGAGGTTAATTTCCTTACCCTAGATGCATGGAATCAAATGGGGGAGGCTTCCATTGCAGCCATCTTCAAAGGTGTTGTATATAGAGAATAGGAAAAAGGCTATGCCTATCAGGGTTTTGAAGGATGCATCCATGAATATTCAAGGGGAAAATTTTACTAGTGGATCTTGAGGTTCTAGAACTTTCTAAGGTAGAAAATTTTTGAACATTACTTAGGCATGCCCTTGGTGTTACATTAATAATGTTGATTTTTGCTTCAATAAGGGGTACATTAGCTTTGAGAACATGAAGGAGCACATCATTATTCCACTAACAGATGTGAGGTCTACGTCTTATGTGGAACCCTTAGGAGAAGAGGATATATACATAGAATATATGTGCACACCATCAAGTGAACCCAAAGTTATTCATCCATTAAGAGAGGGAGTCATTTAGTGGGAATATGCTCAATCCATGAGTAATATGAATAAAATTACATGTGAAAATTGGAGCACATGGTACTTATGATCTAGTTAGAAGACAAGTGAAGGATACTGAGTCTAGAGTTGTTAGAGCACGCTCAGTTAAGCTGCTAGGAGGAAGGTATTTACGAAGTTACATTGGGGAAGGAAACCCTGATGTTTTTTTTTGGCACGATGGAACTCCAGTGGACTTGTCAAGTAGAAGAGGAGGAATTTGCTTATTTATACCTTGCACGTAGGAAAACAATGTATTGGTGGGCCACCCATCGGGACAACCTTCTAGAGTGGTGCGAAGTGAGAATATCTCTCTCTCTCTCTCTATTAGGTTTCTCTATATAGAATGCATGATCTAAAATATTTGAATATCATGGGAAGGAGTCCTACCTCATTCCATGTACAGAGAGTGTGAGACAACTTGGATAGTAGGCCTGATAATCCTTGCCTCCTTAACTATGGGAGCATCAGTTCTAATCAACCTTGTAGGGTTATGTACATATACGTGGTATATCCATATCAGAGCTATGTCATCAAATGAGGATATTAGTAAGAGTTGATGACATGGATATTATTCACACTTTTGAGTATTTAAGTTTTAAGCCATCAATGAATGAAGTGAACTGTAGGTAGTAAAGTGCCTTACCTTGGGGGATATTGTTATGTGTTGAGAACCAAATCCAGGATTTTTTAAGGGAACCTGAGTTGGGGGGTGTGCTTCGTGGAAGAAGAGGAAAAAGAAGTAAAGTTTGAGTGTGCCTACTTAGAAAAAGAAAAAGGTAGGTTGGTATACCTAATGGATAATAAGGAGGTCAAAAATTTATATGTTACTCAGACTGAAGGTACGTGCACAAAGTATTGGAAAAATTAGATGAGAAAGTGAACGTGCCTACTATGAGCCCTTGAAAACATAGAAAATTAACATTGGTACAGAAGCAAAGCCAAAAGAAGTTGTCATTCGAGATTACTGGACGAACTAGGAGGTTTCAAAAATAGTTGAGTTATTGGATGAATTCCAAGACTTGCTCCCATACGGGGTACCAAGAATTGAAGGGATTTCATCACTCATTAGGGGAAATGTGGACTAAGTTATAAGAAGGTGTGTACACCCTGTCAGGAGGAGACCCTACAAAATTAACCTAAATTTACGTGTAAAGGTTAAGGAGGAAATTGATAAGATGATAGAATCTTGAATCATTGAGGCAATTGATGAATCTAAATGAGTTGAGCCAAATGGTGATTAGTATCAAGAATGATGGGAGGATAATGATATGAGTAGAATATAGAGACTTGAATGTCTGAATGTGTCATAGATCCTTTCCCAACACCATTTACTAAAGAGACTTTTGGAAGGTGTAGCAAGACGGTAGGAAATCTATTGTTTTATAGATGGATTCTTAGGTTATCACAAGGTAAGGATTACAAAATAAGAATGGGAAAAGACTAAATTCACCACTGAATAGGGAAGTTTTTATTATATGGTTATTCCCTTTAGGCTTAAGAATGTTCCTTCTATATTTTCATGCATCGTGGTAGAGGCCTTTCAAGACTTCATCCAAAAAATTTTTTGCAAGTTTACTTGGATAATTGGACTAATATATGGTTTAGTAAGGGATCACTGTGACAATTTGAGATTGATGTTTGAGAGGTGCAGGAAATTAAGTATCTCTCTAAATATAAAGAAATGTGTCTTTGCTACTCCTTTTGGCACATTATATGCAAGGAAGTCACATTGGTAGATCCTTGCCTCAGTTGCTATTATTTTAGGTTTGAAGGAGCATACCAGTCAAAGCGCAGTACACATATTCATTAGGGCATACGGGTTATTATAGAAAGTTCATCAAGGGATATTTGTTAAGATCTCCATGCCATTGGAAAAGTTGTTAAAACATAAAAGTAAGCTTCTATTGGGGTGAAGCGCAGCAAGTGGATTTTGACACATTGAAGGAGAAACTTACTACTGCGCCCATTTTGTGCTTTCCCTCTTAGGATAAGACCTTTTATGTGCATGTGGATGTGTGAAGTATGGAAATTCAAGAAGTGTCTAGCACAACATGAAGAAGATATTGTTGATCACCCTCTGTGTTTTGTAAGTTGAAAGATTAACTCCAGCTGAACATAAATAACACAATGACAAAGTGCACAAAGTGTTATCTATGATTTATACATTACACAAGTTTATTCAAATACTTGTTAGTCTACTCTATTTATCTTTTACATAGATCAGATGGCAGCTCAAATACTTGGTGAACAAGCCTATTTTGAAAGGGAACACATGTCAATGGATGTTATTGTTTCAAGAGTTTGACTTCTCAATTGTTGTAAAATTAGGAGAAATAGATAATTTGGGCCCTGACCATCTTTCATAGATTTACTTAGGAAAGGACAAGACACTCAGAGCATTGACAACACAATTCCATAGATGCTTAGTCATTTAGATTGTAGCATGTGCACACCTCTAATTTGAAGGATATTGTTGTTTTCTTATGAACAGGTGGGGCACCTAAAGGAATGAAGGCCTTGAAGAAACAAAAGCTAGCTATACATGTCACACCCTATATGTTAATTACCAGAGACATATACAAGCTAAGAGGGGGATGAGGTTCTGCGCCAATGTATATTAGAACATGAATGTACTGCAATCATGGAGGAAGCTCATGGTGGAATTGTGGGTGGCCACTATGCAGGGAGTGCGATCGTATGTAAGATCCTATTTGAAGGTCTTCGGTGGGTGATAGTTTATAAGGATTGTATAGAGTATTGAAAGGCTTGTGACCATTTCTAGTGCCTTTAGAAGCTAGGGAAAAGAGAATAAATTCCATTAAGACCTATTAGTAGTGCAGAAATATTTTTAAAATGGGAAATTGACTTTGTTGGACCTATTTCCCCAGCTGCACGCAAGACAGGTTCACGCTATATTATCACTTGTACAAACTATCTTACATGGTGGGTGGAAGCAGAGCCTACAAAGGATTGCACTGCAACTATAACAGTTAGCTTCCTATGGGAGAATATAATCACCAGATATGGATTCCCATTGAGTTTAACTAGCGATAAGGGTACTCATTTTCTGAATGAGCCAGTTAGAATCTTATTAATAGAGTTTATGCTGGCACATCAAAAAACTATGCCTTATTACCCTCGAGCTAATGGAACTGTTGAGGCCTTTAACAATATTTTAAACTAAAAATTGACTAAATTTGAGATGTCGGAAGAAGGGAGTGGGATGATAAAGTCTCTGTAGTACTATGGTAATATTACACAACCTATAAATAATTGAACAAATCCACTCCTTTTCAATTGTTATTTAGCATAGATGTGGTTCTTCCTGTGGAATTCATGTTACCATCCCTACGTATTACACATGTAGGAGGATTGGCTGATGAGAATAGCATTAGAGGAGTGCATTGATAAAATTATGGATTTGGATGCGAGGTGAACCATTGCTAGGTGGAGGCAGAAGATAGAGAAAGCACTAGGTAGAAGGCATGGCATGATCAACACATTAAAAAAAAAAAGGTTTAGGTTTTGGGCAGATTGTTCTACTATATGATTCAAGAGTTTCTGCATCATCTTGGAAAACGTCAAAGTGCATTGGTTGGGACCATATGTTATAACCCATATACTTGATTCATAGGTGCTTTCAAGTTATAAGCATTAGACGAACCAATGGTTCCCCAGTTAGTTTCAATGGGAGTAGGTTGAAGCCCTAATATAAGTAAGTCTTCTAGTGTGTTTGTAAATAGGGTAGCCTTACCATGTAGTTTAGGATTTCTCTTATATACATATTCCTTTCATATGGGTTTCCTTTGCATTTTCTGTTATTTTCATTTGTTATTGGCACATGCTTGGGGGCACTAGTATCCAAGTTAGTATGTAAAAGAGTTTTATGTGCACATAGAACCATGCATCTATTTCGTGTGGGGTGGAGAGTGTAAAAAAGAGTTTCAGTGAATAGTGCACTAATAAGAAAGTGCTGGGTAGTGATGTTGATTGGTATCCTGGATGAGGAAATCAAACACGCATGGGTTTTAGAGGAGTGTGCGTAGCAAAAGTGATTATCAGTGGAGATTGGTGTTAAAATATTTATAAAATCAACATGCAGTGATAAAACATACAGAAGCAACATGAGGTAGGTGAGTGATAAGAAATAGGATTAAGATGTAGAGGAAGATTGAATTCATTACGCTATGATTGCGTGTGTAAGGTTTTTTAGTTGATGTTGTTTTTCACACGCCAGAAGGTTATGGGAGTTTCACATGCAAGTTTTTGCACGCTAAGGAAAAGTGCTAGACAAGACACGTGCGGGAGGATAACATTGGAAAAATATGAACTTTAATTTGATTGTATAGTGGTAGGTGGTATGGGATTTAATGTGGATAAAAAATAAAAACGCTATAAATAGAAGGCTAGGGTAAGTTATTCTTCTTACGTTGCATTTATTTGTTTGTTGAAGATCTCTTGTGAACTAGGACCTCCTTTTGAGATAATTTTTGAAAAGTTGCATGCAAAGTAGAGAATTTGACATATATTTAAGAAAAAAAGTGGAATGAAGTACATGAACATGTGTAGGAGGAGATTGTTTGGTGGATTCCTATGAGTATTTACGTTTTCTTGTGAAAAGAGAGTTTTTTCCAGGTTAAGGTTTATAAAGCTAGGGCATGGGTTTTGAAGAAATTTTACAAGAGGAGTGAAGCCAAGGGATCAAGCAACATCAAATCAATACACAATGAATAATTTTACAAGAGCTTGATGATAAAAATTATGCACCAAAGAAAGGATCTAACAGCTTAACCAAAGAAGAAGGGAAAGAGTAAGGGATAACCAATCATACCAACTAGTGTTAACTGAGGAGTTGTACACGCGAAGATGCAATTACTTAGATGACATTCTATTTTGGAATGGACTGGATGTCTCACATATGAAATGATGGCTATGAGTTATTATAATGATATGATGAGCACCACTTGGGAAAGAGATTGCATTGGAGCTATTTTTTCCTATAGGAGAGAAAGGACATATGATGAAGAAACTTGTGTATGATGAATTTGTGAAGTCCACATTTGAGAAGGATGGACTTTTGCAATTCTATGAGTTGTCCATATTTCAGCAAAACCAGAAAGTTTATACCAGTGTCTGATGTCATGTGTGCACGAAAATTATTTTTACTTCGCAGGGAGAATAATGCACTTAACTACTTAATTGATGTCCGAATATACTAGACTTATCTGCACGAGAGAATTGCTGGAGGATGACTTGGGCGACAAGGATGTTGTCAAGGAAACATCTGCGAGCATATGAATATAATAAGTGCTCATGCTATTTTGATATGAACAAGATAACCAACCCAACTATGGAGATGGCCGCGCTCCTGCTCACCTAGTTAAATGGGTAAGAGTGATGGACACAAGTGAACAAGAGATGGATAAACATTTGTTAGAATATTTTAGAGAGAATGATATACAACCTCTTGGCATTCATTACGGAGGATATCATAGATTTTGTATGTGCATGACGAGGATAAACTAATGTATGGTAACATCCTTCTTAGTATTTTATTTTCAAATATTGGAGTTTCTGATGGGATGAACAACTACATTCTGGGAGTACCCTAATGAGGACCCTCTCCCCTGCTAAGAGGTTTGAAGCATACAGTTGTGATAAAATGAATGTTTACATATAAGGTGCGCTTGGAGAAGTGGTACAAGCTTGAATGAGCTGATGAATTTATGGCAGAATGGAGAATCCCTGAACAAATTTCTAGACTTGGTGATAGGATGAGACTGAATATGAAGTGTACCAGTAGTTCTATATTGGTAGGTTTGCATTGATAGATGACACCCAGAACCCATGGTGTAAACTACTCTTTACATTCACAACGTAGTATTTACAGAGCACACTTAACAGATTCAAGGAGGCCAAGAAACTTAGATTTGATCTAAGTGAGGTAGATAAGGAGACCCCGCACGTTGCGCAGGACATTCATATATCCTAATAAGCAGGTGCATATGTAGAGAAGTGTATGTCTCTCATGACATACATATGCTAAGGCCCGTAACATTACCACTTGCAGGAAAAAAGGTTTTACAATGGTGTACATAAACCTAAGAACCAAAATTTTAGAAGAGTGCCCATACATTGAGGATGATGTATCCATCCCTTGAAAGACCATACCAAAAAGGAAGAAAGCGGCAAAGAGAGAAAGAGATGAAACTATAAGCAAGAAGGGTGCACCGAGCACACGAGTATAGTTCAGATTGCATAGGGGTGCATGAATCATGTGTGGGCCCAAGTAATTACACATGAAAGGAAGAAATTCCCTGTGAAGGATAATTCACCTTAGAAGGCAAGGTCACCCTATGATAGAGGAGTCGTGCTAGTGAAATAAGAAGAAAACAATACAACGCAGAGTTCAAACTCTTATGAGGAGATAGAGAGCATGAAGAGTGATGAGTTCGAGGAGGATAACGGGGAGGGCATGAGGAAGGATATAATCCCCCTGTGTACGATGTACATGAATCTAATGATGAGGAGCATAATGAGGATGAGAAGGTAGCTTAGGATATTGGAGGAGGTGAGGAGATGGATATGAATGCATAGAAGACCCCGCACCTAGTCTAGAGGACAATTTGAATGACACTATGGAAAAGGAGGTTGTAGATATCAGACAGAACTTGGTAGAGCATGAGGTAGAGAACAATTGCTGAAGAAATATTAAAAGATACGGAATAGAGAATAGACAAGGAGAAAAGTCTAGCAGTCAGAATTCCTGAAGGAAACGTGCACCGGTGGAAAGGGTTGCGACAATTAAACAAAGAACCCATAATGACTGATGTCAATGATTTAAAAAAAGGTCCTAAGCACGTGTTTTGAGAGCACGGTGCCTACAGAACGACTATTTTTTAACTCATCTTTTGATAGAGGAAGTGAGTACACGCGCATGAGGAATATGTTTTCATGGACCTTGGGGGTCCCATGTTGATGAGCTTGAATTTGAAGTTAATGCAGAGACATTGTTTAAAATGTAGAACCCCAATGAGGTGAATCCTATTGTGGATTCCCAAAAGATAACTGATGATAAAACTGTGTAACACACTCAAAAAGGTATTGGTTGAAGTAGAGGCAAGGTTATTTGTGAGGAATAACAGAATAAGAGCCTTGGAGGAAGAGTTGTGAAGAAAATAATTAGGAGACAATTGAGTGAGACAAGGAGATCAAACAGGAAGAGTTGATCCATAATTCATGCAGCTAAGGGTTGAGTTGAGAGAAGAAAAGGGGAGAGGTGCATGAGGCCTACTAGAAAGTAAAGTCTATCTTCAGACTCCATTAGTCTTAAAGTTCCCAGATTTAACCCCCCCTGAGAAGAAGTATGAGTCAGATCCTTCCACTTCCTGGAGGACTTGACACACATAATCATGATGGAGAGGCAACCACTTGCACTGGAGTCAGCAGCGGAAGTTTTTGCATTAAAAAGAGAATAGGAGAAGTTGAAAATTGGGGAGACCATAACCTGGTACTCTGAGCTCCTTTCCTTTATTGAAACTGCAACGCACATGGCCAAAGTTATCTATGAAAAATGTGGAGACAAGGACAGGGTGGCAAGTGTATTAGTTACTACCCATGAGGAAGATCTAAAGGAGTTCCAAGAAAATAAAAAGGGTAATAGGACAGAATGAGAAAATATCATAGAAAAAGTCAAGAAGAAGTGAGGCAATCAAAGGCTTAAGGGTATTGATTAAAAATAAAGTAAAGGAATTATATCCACAGGTTACACGAAGGATGGAATAGGAATTATTAGAGTCTCAAAGATATATTTATGATTTTTTATGGACTAGGAGGTCAAAGAAGCAAGAGAGTAGCATAGTGAAAGCGAGTAAGAAGCAAGTCTAACGTAAGAAGGGAGAAAGAAATACCTGTTTGTAAGCCAGTTTCAAGAAGAAAATTCAATAAGGAATACTCTATTCAAAGCTTGTTTTACTTGTTAAGGCATCTGAATGTGGGTGTGTTTGATGTATTATTGCATGAATAAATTTGTTCTAAGTTCATTCTTTTGCTAATTTGTTATGGTAGACCCTATGTTTTAGAGCATTTACATGCATGCAAAAAGCTGATAAAATTGGAATAACTTCTTCTAGGAGTTGAGTTAAGGTTTGAAATTGATAGGGGACCTGTATAAAGTTTGGCACAGTCCTATTAAATTTAGTAGAAAGCTTTGAAATCTCATAAAATTCAAAATATGCATTTTTAGTGCTCTCGGCCTGGTAAGAACCCCACCTAGGGTTTCACGAGTAAAATTACATATGTGGGAAAATGAACAAGTCAAAATTCATGAAATTTAGTAGGAAGGTGTATTTTGATGTTGTATAACTAATTTTTAGAGGTTTTTAGGTTTATTTGGTACATATGGGTGGCTCAAAAAGTCTCAAAACTTAGTTTGCATAGCCTCGTAAGTAAGAGTTTTTGAAGGATTTAAGAAGACTAAAAAGTGCGTAGACTTTGAAATGAATTATTAAAATGAGATGAAACTTTATTACATCATGCTTAAATATGGTATTTATTATTTGTAAAATTTTATTTCAAGGTTTGGAGGCATCTGAAAAGATATTTATGATAAAGACTCGTTCATGTTATCTTGATTTGGGCTCCTTGCGAACTGTCATGAATAAATTGAGTTAGGAGCCATGTTTAATGGTTATATTGGTTGGAAAATGATATGAAGTATCTATATATGATTACTTTAAATTTTGGTTTAGATAAATCTTGGGAAAGACCTTCAACCGTATAATCAAAGCTAGGTGAAATTCTAAGTCAGGAAACCTCTTTGTTTAGAATCAAGTATTAGACAGAGTGTCATAAACCTAGCCCTATAAAATGACTTTTAGAGGATCATATTTAGTTGTAAGGGGTATAAAAATACCCTATATCATTACTTGAGAAGCGTTGACTTCAAAATTTAGCAGAAGACTACTTATTTCCTGTCAAGAAAGATTGTTAAGGAATCATATAAAATTAGCCTTCCATTGTGAGATAGAACAATTATCATCAAATTTTTGGTATCATAATGTACCCCTAAGTAGTACTTTATATCACCAAATCAATCATATGGATATTTATTCCATATAATGTGTTATTAAGTCTTATGCATGTAGATAAGGTTTGTTTTGCAGGTACACGTGCGAAAGAAGAAACCTATAATGAAGTGGATGTGATACAGAGAGAGGTGAGGGTGATATCATTAGAAATTGAAAGAATCAGGTATGTACCTCTTAACAGAACATTAGCACCCAGTTCATACACTAGTGACCCAGGTGATAGTAACTATATCTAGGTGATTCTATCTGGCATAACCTTGTGAGATACTATTTTCCAAACGAAGCACATACACTCCAGATTGATCATGTTCCACCACCATTCCAACCTAGATCCAACCCATATAATCATATATAAACTAAGTCACGTTTATCCTCTAATTGGTTGCACTTGATTATCATTGAATGTTAGTATATTGCATGTTTCTAATATTTTTGATTTAGTCTGTTTCTCTTATTAAGATTTAAAATTTAATTAAATCAGTGAATAAATTATAGGTCTCCTATCCTTGTCAAATGCTAAAAATGGAAAAAAAAAAGATTTGATGAAGCTCATGGCATTATATGTCTGTCAGTGTCGTTTAAACTCAATTTTCACTTTCAGGATGACATGTATCATTATATAGTTTAGAATAGATTAGAAAACATATTTGATAAAATAACCATATTTATGCATACTAATTGGAAACCCATTTTTGTGCTCTTGTCCTTGATAAATTTCCTTGGATTGAGGATTTTATCAACGAGATTAACTTCTTGAGATTTATCCTTTTTGAATCAAGGGAAATAAATAATGTTGACAATATCAATATGAAAATTCTTTCTAAAGTGAGATGTCCATACTTAGTTTTTGTCTCTAACTACCTACTACACATAATATGATTCTTTGGACCAACATATGTGGCACCAAATTTTGTTAATTTTTGTGAGAATAGAAAAACTAATTGTTATTGGTAGTATCTCAACCATAGGTACTAATAAGTGGGAATTGGTAGTCTATGAATCTAATGCGATTCCAAAACCTAACACTAGAAAATGAAAACGTAAAATTAAAAAGGTAGACCACAACCTAATCTTAAGGGAAATCAATCAACAAAGAAAAAATTCTCCAAATTCAATAAAAACACAAAAGAAAAGAGAAAAATAAATCCAAAGTTGAATAACAATTTTGCAACTATTTTGGAAAACTAGGCCATGTTAAACATTAGTGTTTCAATAAAATTTCATTCTTGGAAGCAAAGATTAAGAGATACAACTTCGTCCCTCCAAGATAAATGTTTTAATTTCTACAACTAGTGTATCAAAAATAAATGAATAGATTTTTTTCTTATGGGCCTCACACCACATAGAAAAACAAGTTTATTTATTTCAAATCCTTAAGGACAATAGTGAAATGATTTTTTTTATGAAAAACAAAACTCCTCTCAACATGGAAGGTGAAGGGTCCATTGAGATGGCGATTGATGCATTATATAAAGTTATCCATTTTCCATATTTTTATGAACTTGTTATCCATTTATTATATCAACCATTCAGGTGAAGGAAAAATTGTTGGAATCACCTCCAACATTGTTGGTATTAGATAAAATAAAGACTAGTATGCTATTATATCCTATAGAAAGGTTGATCATCAAGCCTAATTATATAATATTGACTACTTTGTATTTAATTAACCATCACAGGTCATGATTTCCCAATTAAATGACTTAATTAAACTTTGGCGAGAGAAATTTGGTCATCTTAGATATTTCTCATTACAAAATCTAAACAAATACAATATGGTTCTTGGTTTATTGAAGGTGTCCTTCACAAACGGTTTTTTTTAGGATGTGCACTTGGGAAATAACATAGGGATCCATTTACAAAAATTAAATATTGGATATACAAGGAAAAAATATATTTTTTCCCCAACGAACTCATGTTTTTAAAGCATAAATATGTTCTTACATTTGTTGATGATTTATCTCATTGATATTGGTTCTAATTTCTAAAAAATGTTTTAAGCACTTTAAAATCTTTAAGGTATTTTTTGGGAACCTATATGAGTAGAAAATAAAAATGATTAGAAATGATAATGGAGGAGAGTTAAAAGGAATGATAACCAGATCGTGCCAACCTAAGAACACAGATACTAATCAAACATCACAATCAATAAGATGAAAGTAATTCGCCAGAATAACTTTACATAAACCTTTGCAAACAAATGAGCAACAATATCATATATTATTATGGAACTCAATGAAATACAATGAGAATGGGCCTTGCTTATATAGGCAAGGAATAACAATCTAAGAACCAATCAAGGTCGTAGATCAAGCCATAAATCATGGAAAGAACTAGTCATCAAAGAACTAGTCAAGTCCATAGATTTATGAGAGAACTAGACATCAAGGATTTTGTCAATACCATAGATCTAGGAAAGAACTAGTCAATACCATAGATCAAGGAAAGAACTATACCTAACAACTAGATAATATCTCCTAATATCTAAATAAATAAAAAGAAATATCCACACACATAAGTGGGTGAGGATAAATACAATAAAGGTAAATAATGTACCTAGGTGAACATGAACTAAGGTAAATACCTACTCTAACACCCCCCTCAAGTGAAGCTAGGGGAAAAAATAGAAGTGGCATGTCCACAGTATGAGTCCTGACAATTAGGCCTGATGAGGTATTCATGTATAATATATCCATGAAGAAATCTCAAACCAAAAGAAGGAAAGAATTCTGCTAGAGGAAAGAGAAAGAAGAAGAAGAAGGAAGATGTTCTCAAGAACACCCCCAAGAACAATTTCTGAAACCCCAAGAATTCCATGTAACTCGAGGTAGCAAGGTGATCAAAAGGCTTCGTAAAGATGTCTACAACCTACTACTGAGTTAGAATGTACTCCAAGTAAAGAACTCCATCTTGAATGTGCTGACAAATGAAGTGGATGTGTATCTCAATATGCTTGGTCCACTGGTGCTCAATTGGGTTGCGAGAAATGTGAATTGCACTTTGGTTGTCACACCAAAGTACAGTCAGTGAATCCTGTTGGAATCCAAACTCTGTCAATAAATGACAAAGCCAAAGAATTTACTGACTCGCTGTAACTACTGCCTTGTACTCTACCTCTGAAGATGAAAGTGCAATAGCTTGTTGCTTTTTACATGCTTAAGCAACTGGAGAAGAACCTAGACAGAAAAGATAGCCAGAAGTGGAACACCTATCATCAATAGAACCTACCCAATCTGAATATGTATACCCAACCAAATGAGTAGAGGCCCTAGTGTAGTGTAGGCCAAAGTGGGAAGTGCCTGTAAATAGCGTAAAATCCTTTTAGCAACCTGCCAGTGACTACTATGAGGAGAATTTACAAACCAAGATACAAGCCCTACTACAAATGAAATATCAGGGTGAGTATGGGTCAAGTACATGAGACTCTCAACCAACTGCCTATACAATGTAGGATCACAAAGTGGTGTGGTACATGTGGATGTAAGAGTAACTCCAGACTGAAAAGGAGATGGACTTGGCTTGCAATCAGCCATATCAAAGTGCCTAAGAAGATCATGGGTGTACTTTTGCTGGCTCAAATGAATCCCTGAATCTGTCTGAGAAATCTACAAACCAAGGAAATAATGCAATAGCCCAAGATTTGTCATGTCAAACTATGTAGAAAGATCCCTCTAAATACTTTGAGTGTGGGAAGAAGGGCTGTCAGTAAGTAACAGATCATCAACATACAAGACAAGTATCACAATATCCTCACCGACATGCTAGAGATACACTGTATGATAGGAGTGGCATCGAACAAAACCAGTAGATAGAAGAAAAGCATCCATCTTCTCATACCAAGCCCGAGGGGCTTGTTTGAGACTGTAGAGAGACCTTCGAAGTTGACAAACAAGAGAAGAATCCTGAACAAATCCAGCTGGCTACTCCATATATATTTCCTCTTGTAGATCTCCATGTAAGAAGGAACTCTTTACGTCCATCTGGTATACGAGCCACCCCTGTGATGCAGTAATAGCAAGTACAAGGCATACATAATCCATCTAGGCAAGGGGTGGCAAAAGTCCTCAAAGTAATAAATACCTTCAACTTGTGAAAAACCCTTGGTAACGAGATGAGCCTTAAACTTGTCATTGGACCCATCAACTATGTATATTTGGTTCGGTATACCCACTTACACCTAACCATCTTTTTTCCTTTAGGAAGAGATACCAAATCCCAAGTATGATTATTCGTCAAAGAAGAATACTCAACTATCATCGCATCATACCACTCATGTATCCTATGAGCCTTTGAAAAAGACTGTGGATCCTCATAAATTGCCTGACACAAAAGTCCATAACCTATAAAATGTGTATGATGATGCCTAATGGGTGAAAGATCATGTATGAAAGGTGTTTGCCTCAGAAATTGTAGTGCGAGCCCACTTAGGCATAGTGACAACATCAGTGGGAATAGGATCCTCAATGGCATCTGTAACCTCCTCATCAACCTCCTTAAAGAAAGGATCCTCAAGATGAGATGAAGAAGAAGTAGGCACGGAAGAAGATGAAGAATCATGAGGTGTGAAGCACTCATCAAATTAAACATGTATTTAAAAAATAATCGTCATGAGTATTAGAATCTAGAAAGTCGATAAGCTCTCATGTCCTCACAATACCCTACCAATATCAAGGGTTTTCTAATGAGTGCATGTATACAAAGATGGCACTTTATAATTATAATGTGATTCACAAAGGCCTATATTTCTAATGGCTCCCAAAGACACAAAAAAATGACACATTTGGCTTAGTGCAAAAAACAACACTTCAAAACCGAGTTACCAATTCAAAAAATGTGTTATGTGGTGTGTGGATTCTGAATGTTAGTGCACTACTATTCATTGCTAGTCTGCCACTAATAGGTACGAGGTAAAATTGCTCTTGAATTCACCACATAAATAAAATGTCAGGGCGTTGGAATTTCTATTCTTCCATACTTGTAGTTAAGTCACAAGCTGTAGTGCACGTATGCCCGAATAGAATGCACCACTAGTGAAAAATACCCAGTGTGGATCTCGAAAAATAATTTAAAAATTGATAGTTCGAAGTTTTACTCTGGCCCATGATTAGTGTAAAGGTTATTTATACAACGAACCAAGACGTGCCTCTTCATCAACAAAATAACCCAAAAGAATTTGATCTGCCTCCAAAAACGGTCAAGTTTACAATCGTATTTTAGGGTTTAAACCCAAGTACACTTTGATAAATTATTGATAAAGGGAAGTGCATACTGTTTTTGCATTGAAACCGCAGGGGGCAACAAAATACCAACAAATCCCGAATATACGAAAAGCAAAAAATGTTTGCAAGAACGAAATCTTACAGAAAAATATCTTAGGACAATGGATCTTGGTACTCTGCTACCATAATGCAGGATCGAGAGACCAGATTGTATTAAGCCAAGAAACTCAAATGTTAATCACACATCTACGATACAATAAGATAAAAGTTCAATTCGCTTCAAATAACTTTAATAAAACATTTGCAAATCTTTCATGAGCAAAGCTTACTATCATGATATCTATCATGAGAAACTCAATGATGTACCTATATAGGAATGGGTCTTCAAAATGCTCAAAGTGATATAGGCAATAATTATGATCAACAATACCTTAAGCAACAAGTCAATGAGTCTCTAGATCAAATTTCATAATTCTGCCCCATGGGGTGTAAAATTCATTAGTCATCCCTTTACCAGAACTAGTCAAGACCATGGATTTTCATAAAGAACTAGACATTTGTAGTGATCTTAGTCACATACCAGTAGCATCAAGAAAAGATTCTATACCTAACAACTATGTAATATCCCATTAATCCCTCTAACATAAATAGAAAGTAATAAATATCCACACACATTAAGTGGGTGAGGATAGAACTCACAACCTAAAGGTAACATAACAACTCCCTAAAAGTAAGTCATGAGCTGAGAAGTACCAGATACCTACTCTAACCTAATCTTAGGAGTAGCAAGTGGTGCAAAAATGAGACTTTCCCAACAGCAGTAAGTGCTTTGTAAATGATGATTACGAAGGCGGTGGAGTAGAAATAAACAAAATTTTTATTTCTTTATTGCCAACCAGATACAATAAAACAATACCAGTCGTTTGAATACACATAGCCTGGAGCTGAACCTCATGACCACAATTACACCCCACAAAATGTCGCTGTGCAAGGTAGACTAATTCTTAGAGCTACCAAGACTCATAACGTTTAGAGTTGTTTTCTTTGGATCCTTAGGAGCACTTGTGTAAATGGGAAGGGGTGGATTTCGTCCTCAATGAATATTGCAGTTTTCAAAAGCCACTTAGCAAATAAAGATACAACTAATTCCTGAATTTCCGAGACGTGTTACAATGAACCCCCAAGGTCTGACAACTTGGATTAACTCTCAAACACTCCAAAGTAGGCAGTCCCATCACAAAAAATTTCTAAGATCAAACACTTTAAATAAAACTTTTTCCACCTAAGGCATCTTATCCTAGAGAAATCAGTAGAATAAAATATTTGAAATGGGCCTCTCAATTTGCATAGAATCAAGTAAACACACTCTTCATCTTTCTTAACTCTTGGCGCACTCCCTCTTTTATTTATTTCATTAAATCTAACTAAGAGCCTAATAAGAAAAGTCTATTATCTATTATTATTTTATTCTAACAGATCTTCAAGAATTAAAAGAGGTGATCTCAATTTCAATTTTTATGGCTCTCATATGATCCACTTTACCAATATAAAATCCTCCAATTTGGAACCACTAATAATTGAATTTATTTTCCTCTTTCATTTTCCAAAATGAGCCTACGGAAAATATTGTCACTTACATAGGCTTCAGGTATCCAAAAGTAATTACATTCCTTAAATGGGACATTACATTCTTCCCTTTCTAATCTATCGTCTACAGTTATACACAAGGGTGTTCCTGAAGACAGTTCAATTGGTCTTTGATCCACCCCACTTAATTATTGTTTCCATTCTTGGTTTCCATGTATGGTAATTATCCAATTGTTCAATAAAAGGGAGCTCACCCTGATCTCAGTAGCGGAGGGACCTAGATCCCACGATGCACAACAACTGATAAGACCCCTACCAAAAAGGAAAGAAGTGTCCTACCAGAAACAGTCTTTTGCACACCGACCAAGATCCCAGTGCATACCATAAGCACAATCACACTTTCTAAGCATGTTTTTATCTGTTTTTCTGAGTCTGAAAAAATATAGAAATTTGATAATTCTGCAGTCCACTTCTCAGCAATCAAGTATGCTGACTTGAATCCCGATGTATTCACTAGTCCTCATGCTCTGTCGATTTCACTACTGTGAAATAATAAGTAACTGATTGCCTCCAGACTTGATGTGTATTTGATTGTCTCATTTATGATTTTGATAGTAGGTGCATTGTCCACCTCTAGTCGGACTCTAATGGAATTAAAACAATGTTTTGCATAAAACCACACATTCATTGAGCTATGCAACCTAGGGATAAATCTTCGAATATATGAATATACACATTTTTTTGTAAAACTAAACTGTACAGATGGTTGTCAATTCAGAATCTCCTACTCTGATACCATAAATAGGATAGAATAACTCCCTAGATCATACCTAGCCAAGCTATTAGATGTTTCAAACATCCAAATACAATAAGATCTACAATTCACCAACTGAACAGTGTTAGTAACAAGATCACCTTTGAAAAGAAAAATGGGGTAGTTACAAAGACAATATATATAGTTTTTATCTCCAAGAACGGGTTCGAAAATATCAATGAGATGGGATCCTTAAATTAATGGATCAGGAAGGAATAACCATTAAGAACCAGTACAAGGTTGTAGTCATGTAGCCAGTGGAATCATGTGAAATAATATGTTAAGTTCATAGATTCCTAAGGAGAGATACTAGACGATTATAGGAATGTAGTCGTTTAATACCATAGATTGCAAGGATTATAACCCATCACCTATACAACTAGATCCTTGGTCTTATATTGATCTAGTAAAATAAGTTAATATCCTCTACATATGAGTGGGTGACAATTTTCAAGACTACCTGTTCTTTGACGTTTCTATAGTATGCCTAGACTGAAGAAATGAGCTAAGGGGATATCTAGATACCTACTCTACTAGGAGCAAAAGAAAATTTGAATGTGTGGGTACCACTCAACCCACAGGAGGATCAACCACTAAGATCTGGTCTACATAACATACCTGCATTAAGGGGAGATTTAGATTCCTTGTCATTATATCCTATAGATTCCAAGTATGGTTTGTTTGCATAACATTGGTATGGTCTTGAAAATGTTGATCAAAGCTTGAAGTAGTCCAAATTAACTAAGATCCTGAAACTTAACAATTAATTGCTACTACTAAAAGAAAAAAAAATACTTGGAACACTATCACATAATAACTAAAATATTTGGACAATCACAACACTTGGGAATTTGCTTCTACTTCTAAAAGGAATTAAAATATTTCTAGCAAGTAAAACTAATGACAAGCAAGATAACCCAGTAGTGGTCTATTCACCTGTGCTAATTGTATTGGAACTTAAACTTGTATTAAAATAAGAACTCACGGGTTCCAAAGTGATCTATGACCATGTAGACATTTTCTCCATTCACAGATATAAATCTATCTTCATATAGTACTCTCCAGGGATGGGACATGAAGAGGATCCATCACCAGGGATTGCTATGAAAGATTCAAACCCTCTTCGAAATTAACTAATTACTTGTCATGGTGATTTATAGGATTAAAAGTACATTTCCCAACTTCTAGGGTCCACTAATAGTGATGTAATCAATGATACGTGTGTAGATTGAACGAAGCCTTTGAATATCTTGAAATAACAAATCCTCAACTTTGGAATTCACAGAACAGATTGTAAATCCAGTTATGTAGTCAATTTTTCCCCTCAGTTTATCCTTTCTTTCTCTATGTGTCCATATGATATCCACAGAGAATTGGTAATGCAAAGCTAGCAGATTAACATGGAGAAGGCGCTTGAGCAATTCGGTCATCTATATAAGGAAATCTGGTTACAATGCTGGTGGAAGAGAGATACACAAAAGTGATTCAAGGATTGGCTAAAGTACCTTTCCAGCAAGTATTGTGAGCATGTAATGATTATGCAAGATACACAAAAGTTCTCCTAGGTCTTCAAATTTGCATTGAATGACAAAAGCATTTTCATATATCAGTCCAAATATGGCTCAAGACATTATTCCCCAGTTCAAAATGCACAAATAAAAGTCTTGGAGTGCCAACTTTTCATTGAGGTGAAGAGGTAGTTCCACCAACTAATTTCCATCTAGTTAAAAATAGTTAGAGGAAAGGATTACCATGCAACAAGGAAATTGGGATTTGGAATCCTACTCTAAAATGGGAAAGAATACATGTTTTAAAATAGAAGTTACTAGTGAATCTGTAATCATGCTGATTGTTAAGACCTCGTGGAATCCATTGGAAATCTGGAAAACATATTACGCAATATATTCATAGCTACCTTTGATCATGAAGGTGGTGGTTACAGGACCGCCGCTCTAGCCTGGCACAACTTTAATTTCTAGTTACCACCATCTAGGTAGGGCAAGGGTCCTAGCACTGAATCAGGTTCTTTCTAAAAAAATAGTTGTAGGCTATTTATATACGGGATTCAGATAGGAAATCCAAATCATTGAAATAAGCTACATGTTAAGGATAATCTTAGGCTAGGTCAAATATACACTTGCAAATGGGTTCAACCACCATTTATTTGAACACCTTCGGAAAATGACAAATGGAGTCATAATGGGGCTATTGTTGTAACCATTTGAGTAAATCAACAGATACAAAACACACTTTTAGATTTTGGGTTTCTATACAAGTAACCCACAACACTTTAGTGTGATAATCAAAGGGATCACCTCCAAGTCTGTTATGATTTACATGGAGAAGATAACACACAACGCATCTAGATACCAATTGCATTAGGAATTTGGTAGCTACTATAGGACAAGGTTGTTGAATTTAAGTGATTTAGATAAAACTTACAATCATGTTATCCACTTCTTTAGAAATCCCTATTACTGTTAAATTTCAATTGATTCATCATCAAGCATGCCTAGTTAATCATGAGATATAGGAAGGTGATAAATAAACACACATGGGTACAAGATTGAGACCATATATAATGTGGGAAACCCTTTCGGGATCAAAATACATCATGGAAACCAATGTCACTGACTTGGACAATTCCATGCACCATTTTATGAGTTTATAGATGAATTTCCTGATTGTAGCTATAAATCAATATGTGAGCTACATTTACTCCAATAATTAAACCAGGAAACCACCCAGTTATTCGACATGGCTACAACATGTATTGGAAGTCAAAACTCCCAAATTTAGTACAACACCCACTGACCTTTACTATTAATAGCTACAAATTACAAGGACTTTATTTAACCCCCAAGGAACTACTCTCAATCAACCACTAACTAGTCTTCTGGCCACTTACCTTTTTTTATAAGAGAATAGAGATAAATTGCAACCCCCTAATGATTTTGGAAGAAACAACTTCAGATCATGATGAATTAAATATCATAGATTTGATCATCCAGATTCTGTGGTCATGCTACCATAGAACTAAATGTATGTTATGTACCTTTCTATTTATCGATCTTCAAGATTTTGCACAACTAGGGTTTCAGTATACTAAACCATAGCTCATTGATTGGATTCTTACCTCTTTCTGGATCTCTCACCTTCAAACATTCATGACGATGAGTTAACCTTGATTAGATGAGGTCACATCCAATTAGATCTTACTCATTTAGCAATAGGCATTCATCGAGGTAGCTCTTTCTCCCTTCTATCAGTACAAAAAATGTCTTCAGTATGTAATTCTTTTATCATCATCAATCAACCGAGATCTTCAATTTTATAATGTTTTTCCAAATTGATCAAGAGACATAACTATTTTGCTACCTAAAATTCATATACAGAATATTCATTCTGTATTGACTATGTCATCCTTTTCTATCTTTGCAACAATCAAATGTATGATGAGGGTTTCAATTCATCAATGGAATCTTCATTATTCAACAATATCTCAGTTTGCTCTGTCACATGAGAACTTATTCAGTACAATGCGTTTGAATCCAGATTGTTCTCACAAATACATTCTCATGTTATATGATCACCCTCTGGATGCAATACATCAGATAAATCACGATCATTGACCTTGATCTTGGGTTTATGTGCATATTCTCCATGCACTCATCTCCTTTGGATATGGAATTTTAAGTATTCAATATGCTCCAACAAGCACTTAATTGATTATCAAATCTGGAGACCATGAACTTCAAGCTCCAAGTACCTACATCATCAAAACCTATTGGGAGTTCTCAATTTTATCAATCAACAACAATGACTCTTGGGATTAAACTCGTTTGAATAGACAAGCCCATATCTTAGTATTTGATTTAGTACACATTTTGGATCATTGTACCTTGGGTACAAAATACAATTTTCTAATTTTACCACTTATATGTGCTTAATAAAACCATGCTTGATTGGAACTTATGGATTAATTCAGACCCAGGAGAGTACATCTTTAAAGCTTTCTAAAATTTCCACCCACATAAACTTATCTAATTGATTTAGTGACAACTCAAACTCTATCTCCATGCGGATCGATTCAAGAAGCTCATTAGGAGAGAGACAAATAGGGTCAGAAAACTGTACTAGTCCACGTTAAAATTATTGCACATTCCATCTTTGGTAAAACTCCCAAATATTTTATGAAATCATTTCATGTTTGGAACAATATTAATATTCCACATTAATATTACACATCTATGACTTTATCTGAAGGACTCCATTATATGATCTCCTTTCATGGAAGCAAAGAAGACAGGGAAAAGAGAAAACATTCCACGAAGACCCCAGTTTTAGTAACAACTTGGATAACTACAGCAATTCCAATAGAAAAACTTGAATCAAAACCCCAGCGAGACCACAGTAGTACCTCAAAAAAATAGTTATAAACATATCTCAAATCAGAGATGAGTTCTTGATAAATTTTCCTATGACTGAATCATAGCCACTGCTTAGTTTCCCTTGGGTAGAATTCTAGTTCTTAAGGGCAGTGTTAGATTGAACATTTGATTTCTTTTCTCCAACCAGACTCTAAGAATAAGCACTCAAATATTTTATTTATTCCCTTTATCTCTCTAACACAATGGATTATACAATGATTATGTAACCTTTTCAATTTCTTGCAGTGTATTCTTATCTCACTATCCATGATTGTAAAGAACATGTATAACTAGGCCTAAATCCATCTTGAATCATCTGTGAATGCATAATACTTGACATCATACACACTTGGAGATACTCAGTTTCACATATGATTACGCAACATCATTTGATCCTCTTTAGTGACAAGATTTTGACTGATCTTTACCATATCCATCTTTTTCTCAACCATGCACACTATGATTGACTCCATGAACCTCACTTGGACACCAAGTTCACTCTGTAGCACTTAGAAGACGCCTACTCAGATCATTGTTATCATGTTTGAATCATACAATGCACCTGAGCTAAACCATACACACCACTTGAGAAGTCACTACTAATGAGCTTTTCCTGCCTGATTTGATTATGATTTCTCACTCCACCATTCACACACTTTTTTCCATCAATTCCACTTAACATCAAAGACAACACTAATGACAATGACTAGGGTTCAACATCTTTCTCTTCTTAGGAGCTGTAACCATCAACTTGGAGCTATCTTGGTGTTCTCTCATGCAATCCTTATAGGTTTGAAGTCTTTTTCTCGCTTGGAGCCCCACCATTGTTTCATAACTCTTTCCATCGAGTCTTACAGGTATGAATGTCACTTGGGGGATTTTAGATTCATTATCCTTCATTGATCTTCTTCACATCTCTTTTCTGATCCATTTAGTTCATCAAACCCTAAATCTTGCCCATGTCACCATTGACCTAGTGCAGTCAATGTTGACCCAATATTTATTCACCATGTTTTTTATCTTCATCATCATTTTTCATTGTTCTATATCTTCCTCATTATTCAAAGTACTTTATTCTTGTCATACATTTTCCTAACATCCCATATCTTGGTTTTTAGCCCAAGTTGTCGTCATTTGTCTCATATCTGATCTAGTCACCATCGACCCAATCCAAATTTAGAATTTTCTTATAAGATCCATATATCTTCTTACATCCTTTCTTTTTTTGTTTCAGATCAATACATCTCTAGCCTCTCAGTTTCTATTTCAGATATGTCTTGTGTATATCTCTTGATCTACACTGTTATAATCACCATCGACTTTACTTATTAGTCTAAGGTTATCATCAATCTAACTAGGATTAATTTTTTGTATTATCATTTACATTATCATATCTCATTTTTACTTTGTTATTTGTATCCTATTTATCCATTATCATTTATTGATATTTTTATCAAAGTGGGTTGAGATTCATCCATAGGAATTTATCACTTCTTTGGACTAACCTAGTTAGGTAACCCACCATCTTATCTACTAATCATTTTTGTGTTTAGCTTCTCTTTATTGTGAAGGTTAATGATCTCGTTGTGGAGAGGATATTTACACTTGTACCTTCATCTTCATCTTCATCTTCATCACATATCAAGAGGCAACCTTTAACCCTTTCATAATTTGGAGTTTCCTATTTTCTTGCCACCATTCCATTAACTTGAAATAGGAGCGGAAAAATCTAGTAAATAGATGGAGGATGAAATTTGGCATGAAGCAAGAGTGAAATAATGGTTATCTTAAAAGATAACTACTTTTTCATGAGTGCTTGTATATTTTTTCTAGAGACATAGGTTTGTATTCTTGAAGGGCTAGTAGAAAGGCCTAATTGATAACGATAGAGAGGGAATAAAATTGAATGGGATTAGAATTGGGTATCAAAATTATGACATAAGCTTAATCGACATAAAGGGTATCCAAATATCTTGATTGTGAGAGATAATTCTTCGTGATTTGTTCATTTAATCAAGATTTGTCAGTTTGAAGGGATACTAGTTGTTTTGGAGGCCTAAATAAAAAATTATGATAAATGATATTTTGTAACTTCTTTGGGAGTTTGATCATGTTTGTTAGGTGTATTGGAGTAGGTGAAAATCATTCTTATCCCTTGGTTTAGTCTCAAAGGCATATTGGTTTTGGTAAGAAAAATTGGGCTTCTTGAGATTGGTATATTTGGTGCGAGTTTGGTTGATTTGTTCTTACAACTAGCACTAGTGTTGTGGTTTTATTTGTTCCATCAATCCTCCTCTACATTAGTGACTTCAATATGTGACTTTATCCTAGATAAAATAAGGGAGGTCTATTGATTATACTAATAGTATGGAATATCTTGTTGGGATCTTGGATGACAATGGTTTAGTGGATATAGAGTTAAGATGTTCTAAATTCACTTTGATGAATAGAAGAGTGGGTGATAATATTGTTAGGTTAATTTATGCATCATATTACCTTAAAATATTTAATTATTTAATAATGTAATTAGTTGATATATTGTTATATAGTTTTATAACAATATTTTTCATATTATTGCATAGGTTATATTGTTACGTATTTGTAACAATTATTATTTGTTTGTATTTAATTATTGTTACTTCCTGGATGTATTTTGGAAGCTATTGTCATTTTGGTTGTACCTGTGCAACCCATTTATTTATCTGCACATGGCTGTTCAATTCCTATAAGAATTTCAACACTCCATTGTAATTCAAGTTGACTTCACATTAATATAAATATACAGGCTTCCGTTCCTTGTTTTCAATTCTACATTTGGTACCAGAGTGAATTGAAGCTCTTGGAAAGGTTGGAGAAAGGTTGCAAGGAGGAAGAACTATCATGGAGAAGAAATCTGTATCATTGGAGATCCAGTGTTACCTCCAGCAGCTTCCCAGATCTCCCTGTAGTCTCATAACCTTCTGTGTCATCTCCAGGTAAACCGGAAAGCAAATTTTTTTTTGCCTTGGTGTCTTTTGCACCAAGAAAATTTGATTCTGGTGTATTTTCTGGTTTATACAAATTAGATTAAAAATAAAAAAATTGTTTTTTTTCCCCATTAGGGGTTTTTTGTCACTAAATTTTGGTGACAATGTTAGCTGTAACTAACACCAGTGGTCTTGCCAAGTCTAGAGGACATCTCTACTAAAATTAGCCTAACTCTTCATTTGGAGTAAAATTTGTGAGCTAGTTGTATTGATCGGGCTATGACCTCCACCTGAACTGAGCTATTTCATTGAGTTTTGTAAAGCCATGAGCTGAGGTGTAAAACCGAGCTTTTCACATTGTTTGGAGACCAAGCCTCTCCCCTGTCGACCGAGTGTGAGCATCTACTGAGAAACTATCGCAGTCAGATGTTTGACCAGCCCCCATTAGTTCTAAGCAACGACCTACAAAACAAAGAAAGCAATTAAAGACAATAAACATACTCCATGCCATACTTCGTTGCCAAAATCCTGCACAAAAAGAACCTGCAAAAACAACAAAGTAAATCAAAGATGCAATAAAAATGGCAGCCAAAGGAAAACAATAAACAAGTGGAATAAAATAAGGAGCAAACAAAAATTCTGCGGCATTCATAACAAAAGGAGATACAAAGTCTCAAATCCATTTTTTAGCATATCCCTAAACCCTAATTTCCCATCCAACATGCAGGCCACAGTGGAACCTCTCCCACGTCATTTTCTTAGAAAGGTAAGTCATTTTTCATCTCCTTCAAATATAATATGCTTCATTTTCTAGCATAAGCACTTCATAGGAGCCTAGTTGGATAGAGGGAAAGACTTGGGTGGATGAGGTTTGGGGTTCAAACCCCACCCCCTTGACATTTTCAAAATTTTGAATTTTGGCAGAAAATTATGAGAAACCGCCAATTATGGAGGTGAATTTGGTGGAAAAACCACCTCTAAACAACTATAGTTATAACTAAACAGGCCTACTAAATTGTTTTAGTGAGAAAAACCCTAATTTAGGGCAAAAAAAAATCTCCTATTAGGCCTATTTTTTCTTTCTAAGAAACATTTGCTAAAGGGGGTACACCAAAAAATTGCATTTTGAGCTATTTTTTTGCAATTTTTGCATAGAGGGTTGTTTTGGGCTTTGGAGGCCACTAGGGCCCACAAAACAAAAGTTTTTTACCTGTCATTCAATTTTTTTCCAAATTTTTGAATGTAATTGCATGCTTCAGTATATTGTACTAATTTGCAGGTTGTCATAGTCAACCGCAAATATTGTAACTACTCAGAAATTGGTAGAGAATTGTAATAAAAATAGTAAAATTTGGTTCTAAAACACTCACAAGATCCTAGATCTCATTCACAAAATTTGGTATATACGGTGCCTTTGGAAGCACTTACGGGTTAAATTCGTCATGAATACTACTGTACACTTAATTCCTAATATAACTGCAACAACGTCATCTGGGCATCTAACCTTTAAATCGATGGGGAGTAATAAGGTCACATTGCACACACTATGAGCCATCCCATCCGTCTGTGAATGATTGCATGACATAAATCTAGACTAAGAAATTATCCAAGTATATAGTGAAGTTACGCGCATGTATGAGGATATTTCTTTGAGCCAGTGTCATAATCACATAGACCCCTTTCAGTACTATCTTGGTACCATGTATTGAATGTCTTTCATGTACGTTAACACCTCTTTCATGTACCGTCGTGGTATATAGAAAGGGTGAGCTTCTTTCACGTACCACCAGGTATATAGAAAGGGCAAGCTTATTCCATGTACCGTCGGGTATATCAAAAGGGCGTGTATATAGAAAGGTTCGGTATATTAGACTGACGGTATATAGATTGGGAGACCTTATACCTGGAGTAATAAGAGCCAAACCATGTTAGTGATGTTCTGTAAAATGGGCACCAATGCCCCCAAAAAAAATTCTTCCATATTCACAACTACTTAAGAGGAAACAACTATGCTGCATGGAAGACTAAAATCAAGACACAACTTGAGTTTGAAGAGATCTGGATTGTTGTGAATGGTACTCTGACCAGATCAACTGTTGATACAACACAACAGTGATAGTTTGATAAAGCAGATCAGAAGGTCAAACTCATCATCTTGTTTGGAGTGTTTGACGATGTGCAACCCCACATTTGAGATGCCAAAATAACCAAAGAAGCATGGGATAATTTACACACAGTATATGAGGCCAAAAACAAGAATGTCATACTAAATTTGTAGAGTCAGTTACATACACTGAAGTTCAAGCAGAATGAGAAAATTGAAGCTTTCTTAAGAAGAGTTACAGAGTTGAGGGCTTCACTTCTAGCCCTGGGAGAAGCTGGTCATAGATGATGCTCTCATTCCCATTATTCTCACTCCCCTCTTATTACACATTTTTGTCACAACACTAAACATGTCAGATATGATAGTTAGTTTTGACAAGCTGGTAAACCTACTGCAACAAGAGGAAGCCATGCATAATAAGGATGATGAAGAGGAGCAGGTAATTTCTTCACATCAAAAATGGAAAGGAAAAGGTAAAGGAAAACCTAATTCCTATCAAAAGTCCCAACATCATAATCAGTATCAACATCAAGGGGACAAACAACAAAAGAAGCAATGTCCAATCTGTAAAAGAGGACATGACTTAAAATATTGTTGGTATAATACTTACAAGAAAGGTTCATCAAGCAACTCTTGGACCTCCACAACAACAATCTCAAAAGGGACATTCAAACTACAATCAAGGGCAGAAAAAGGGGAACTGGAAAAGAAGACCCTATCAGCAAGGAAATATTGTTGAACAAGAAGAACATTCAGATAATGAAGACTTCTTGTACACTGCTCGATCAAGTGAACCATCCACGTCATCTAGTGATGTCTGGTATGTTGATTCATAAGCCACTCAACACATGACCAGCCACAGAGACTGGTTTACTTCAATGAGGGACACACCTTCGAAAAACCATGTTTTGTTGGGAGATGATTCTTCATATACAGTTCAAGGGATTGGGAACATTTCTCTACCCCTTGGTTCACACAACTGTAGACTATCAGATGTCTTATATGTCCCTAGGTTGACAAAGAATCTACTTTCAGTCAGTCAACTCCTAGATCACAACCTAAAAATTGACTTTGATACTCATTCTAGGAAAGAAAACATGTTTGATTCGAGATAAATCATGAGGCTCAAAAATAGTTGCAAAAGCCTCCAATGTGGGATGCATGTTCCAACTTGATTTTTTCCATAGAGATGATCAGGAACTTGTGGCTAAGAACTCTACCTCAACACAGTTGTGGCATCAGAGACTTGGTCATGTTAGTTTCAAGTATCTCGAGACACTTCACTGGCGCAATATGGTACATGGGCTACCATCTCTTCAGAAGGATACAAACAAGTGTCTTCACTACCTAGCAGGAAAACAACACAGAGCTTCATTCCAGAAGAGTACATATCGAGCTCATGGTAAGCTTGATCTGGTTCATACCAATCTTTGTGGTCCGATGCAACCAATTCATTCTAGATTTTAGTACTTCATGCTTTGTGTTGATGACTATTCAAGAAAAATGTGGATTTTTTGTCTTCGTAAGAAAAGTGAAGCTTTTGAAACCTTCAAGAAGTTCAAAGTAGTTGTTGAGAATGAAACTGGTCATCACATCAGAACTCTCCACTCAGATCGAGGGGGGGAATTCACCAGTAATGAGTTCAAAGACTACCTACAAACTCATGGGATTCATCAAGAAATTCCTCCTCCACACACACCGTAGCAGAATGGTGTTGTTGAGAGAAGAAATTGTACTATCATGGAAATGGTGTGATGCATGATCGATGACTCTGGACTTGCAAAGACATTCTGGGAAGAAGTAACAAAAACAACATAGTGTATTTTTTGAACAGAGTGCCCATAGTTGCTCTTGAAGGAGTAACACCACAAGAAGCATGGTCAAAGCGGAAACCATCTATTGCACACCTTAGAGTATTCAGGTGCAAAGAAAGTATGCACATACCCAAGAAAAACATAAAGAAATTGGACATGAAGTCATATAAACTCATCTTCATTAGGTATAGTGAAGAGACTCTTGGGTATAAATTGATGGATCCAAAGACTAGAAAAGTCTACACCAGTAGAGATGTTGAGTTCTTTGAGAAGAAGGAAGCAGAGTCTCCTCCTCCAGACTCACCTAATGTAGATTCTTCACCAGTTGTAAAAAATTAAGTTGATGTTCCCACAGATGATGAAAGTGATGATGGGGATGATGGTGTTGATATGATAGAACCATGACCCATGGGAAGTAGTTCAACATATGCCCAAGTGGTGTACTAGCACATTACGAGATGCAAGAATGGATGCTCCATCGGATACATCCACCCCTAGACCACAGACTCACAGTAAAGCAAGAGAAGAAGTTAACTTTTCTTTGATGAGTAGAGTTATTGAGTCTAATGAGCCCTCTATAGTCCAGGAAGCCCTACAGTCAAAAGCTTGGAAAGATGCCATGGACTCTGAATATCAATTAGTAATGAAAAATAACACTTGGCAACTTGTCAATCTTCCACTAGGGAAGAAACCCATTGGATGTAGATGGATATTCAAAACAAAGTACAAAGCAAGATGGGACAGTGGACAAGTATAAAGCAAGACTTGTAGCAAAGGGGTATGCATAAAAAGAAGGCATTGACTATGAGGAGACATTTGTCTCCCACAGCTAAGATCAAGATGATCAGGATGATCTTTTCTCTAGCTGCACAGTTTGGTTGGAAAGTCCATCAGATGGATGTAAAAAGTTGCCTTCCTGAATGGAGATTTACAAGAAGAAGTCTACATGACTCAACCTGAGGGATATGTAGTACCTGGTCAAGAAGCAAAGGTATACAGACTCATGAAATCTCTGTATGGCCTCAAACAGGCACCCTGAGCATGGTACATCAAAATTGATGAGCATCTCATACAACATGGATTTGTTATAAATCCATACGATCCCAATCTTTACCTCAAAAAGTCAAGGGGGGAGATTGTGATTGTCATTGTCTATGTCAATGATCTAGTCATCACTAGCAGTTTAGTGAGGATGATCGATGCAACGAAGAAAGATCTTAATCGATCGTTCAACATGACAGATCTTGGGCTAATGCATTATTGTCTTGGATTGGAAGTATGGTAGAAAGAGAATCACATCTTTGTTTCTTAGATGAAATATACCAAGACAACACTCAAGAAATTCAGGATGATGGATTGCACACCGATTTCTACACCTATGGAGAACAAATTGCAGTTATCTCATTCAGATCCATCTCCTGAGGTAAATGCCACTCTCTATCGGCAGTTGATTGGGAGTCTCATTTACCTGACCTACACTAGACCAGATATCAACTTTACAGTAAGCTATCTATCCAGGTTCATGCAGGAACCCAAAGTGTGTCATTGGAAAGTAGCAAGGCGCATCTTGAGATATCTCAAAGGATCAGTGGATCTTGGTCTAGAATACAAGAAGAACGGCAACTTCTTCTTGTGTGGATATTCGGATTCAAATCATGCAGGAAATATTGATGACAAAAAATCCACTTCAAGATTTGTATTCTTTATGGGATCTAGACCAATATCATGGGGAAGAAATAAACAACACTTTGTTTCTCATTCTTCCACAGAATTTGAGTATCATTCTATAGGAGAAGTTGTTTGTGAAGTGATTTGGCTATGTCGCATACTCAAAGGACTTGGAATACCATAGGACAAACTGACCACCATGTATGTTGACAATGAAGGTGTTCTCAAACTTGTTTGCAATCCAGTGTTTCATGAAAGAAAAAAACACATATTAAAGTATAGGTTCATTTCATACGCGAGCATGTGTTGAAGCACAATATACAGCTTCAATTTTTCTCCAACAGCTAAACAAAAAGTAGATATTTTCACGAAGTCACTTACACGTGACAAGTTCGAGTTGTTCAGAGAGTTCCTCTCCTCATCCCTTGAGGCAATGCAAAATTAAGGGGGGGAATGTTAGGTTAATTTATGCATCATATTACCTTAAAATATTTAATTATTTAATAAGGTAATTAGTTGATATATTGTTATATAGTTTTATAACAATATTTTTCATATTATTGCATAGGTTATATTGTTACATAGTTGTAACAATTGATTATTTGTTTGTATTTAATTATTGTTGCTTCCCGGATGTATTTTGGAAGCTTGTTGTGATTTTGGTTGTACCTGTGCAACCCATTTATTTTTCTGCACATGCCTGTTCAATTCCTATAAGAATTGCAACACTCCATTGTAATTCAGGTTGATTGAGATTAATATAATTTACAGACTTTCGTCCCTATTCTACAAATATCATTTGATTCAAATTAGATATATTCTTAGTCAATTATGAATGGATCAATAATCTGAAAGGGGGTCTGAAATCCCTTCCAAAAATCTAATCCAATCATAATCCCTTAGTTATTCCAATAAGAGAGGATAAAGTACGGGGTTTTAATCCTTTTAGATTAGAAATAATGTGGTTCCATCATCTAGACATGAGTGAGAAATTAAGGAACGGTGGAGAAAAGAGTTATATGGATCCAAAATGTTTATAATTGTTTGTAAATTGGATAATGTCAAGACCCAAATTAAAAAATGGAATGAGAAAACATTTGGTAATATCTTTATGCAAAAATCTAATATTGTTGAAGAATCACGAATGATTGGGGATACTTCCCAAACATTGGGAATGGATCAGATTCTCTAAAATAGGGAAAAAGAGCTCATCTTTAAGTTCCACAATTTGTAATACAAGAAGGAAAACTTCTGGAGGTAGAAATATAGAATTTATTGGTTCAAGGAAGGGGGAAAAAAATACAAAAAAATCAACTTACAATGATTATGCAAAGGAACAATAACAAGATTAAGGACCTAGTGAAAAGGGATGACACTTAAACCTTAGATGAATCATAAATTCAAATATCTTCTCTTGGATGTTCCCCAAATATATAAGGTCAAAGAAGAGGGGGTGTTGAATATTTTCTTATGGTAATTACTTATGAGGAGAACGATAATTTTTTTATCCTCCTTCATATAAGGAATTTAAATATGTGATTTTTTTCTATGGATGTGGATAAATCTCGAGGACCATATGGTTTTCCACCCTTTTGTATTTCCACATTTCTCAGAGATAATCAGGGAAAAAAATTGTGGATGTGGTGAATGAATTTTTCAAATGTGGTAAAAGTATCAATGATATCAATAATACCATTATTTCTATTATTCCCAAAAATATGGGAGCTAAGGATCTAAAGGATTTCCGGCCCATCAGTTTTTTTAATACCATCTATAAGATTGTGTCTAAAATTCTAACTATAACACTCCAGGGTATTCTACCAAAATTCATTTAAGAACACCAAGGTGTGTTCATGGAAGTAGAAAAATCCTTGACAATATCATAACTATTCATGATTCCATTCACTTTATAGGTAAATTTAGAAGGGAGGGCATGTTTCTTAAAATAGACACGAGTAAAGCTTGTGACATAATTTTATGGAGATTTCTAGGAATTTTTTTTGTAATGATTGGGATTTTGTGGTAAGTACATAGATATGGTTACATCGTGTATTTACTCCCCTATGTTTTTAATCCTTATCAATGGGTTCCCAACTTGTTTCTTTACAATGAAGAGGGGTCTAAGATAGGGGATCCCCTCTCTTCATGTTTTTTTAAAATTTTTGTGGCTAAGTCCCTAGGTAGAATGCATCGTTATGTTAGAATACGTGGGAATTTTTTTTTTTTTGTCATATCTACTAATATTAGAACCATATCCCATTAATAATTCATTGATGATAAAATTTTTATGGGAGATGCATCAATGTTGGAGGCTATACAAATTAAAAACACCTTGCAATATTATAGGGATGTTTTTCATTCAATACATTAACTTCTTAAAAAGATATTTCTTCTTTACTAATGTTACAAAGAAAAGATAACAATGCATTTCTACTATATTAAAGTGTTATATCCAATAGTTTCTTACTAAATACCTTGGGATGCCTCTTTGTATAGGAAATCTAGAACATATATCTTGGAATTACCTTATTGATCTTGTAGACACCCCAAAATCACATTATTGTTCCCAGTATTATCCTAGTTCACATCATGTTATTCATCACGTATGATTGATTAATTAAATTAATTAATTCATGCACTTACACCTTTTGGGATTAATTAAAATTAGTTCCCAACACACTTTGTCTAATTTAATTATCATTAATTAATTATCAGACACTTTATAGCTAATTAAATTAGTTACTTAATTGGAAAATACACCTATTTTCCTATTCAACAGCCACTTAGACTCCAGTTGGATTCCACTTTCATATTCTAGTCAACTCCACTTGGACTACACTTCTAGAATCCAAGACAGGTGGGGATAATTAAGTTGCACATATAACCACCTTTCCTTCAATAAAGTCCAAATGTTCATTTCTAATTCAAATGTGTAATTGCATAGACCAAGTCTACTTTCTATTATAGGAAATTACAATTATTAACCTAGAGATCACTCAAAATTTGATCCACTTTTCATGGCCTTGCCCTCAACTATAAACTACTCACCATTCCTTTGTAAATCCACTCCTGGAAGCTTATGCAAATAATAGCCAACTTCTACAAATTTGACATCCACATCTTTGTGTATCAAAGCTCGTACCATTTTCATTCATCCTTTGTAGAATAATCAATGGCATCTACATTTCAAACATTTTCAAGATTATACAATTCTAAGAGCTTCACGATCTTGTTTGAGGTTTATAAAGAGATTTAATTGAGAGGTATATTGTCGTGTTTTTCATTTATCTTTCATTTTCTGGTATTTTTCATTTCTTAAATATCATTTCTAACAAAAATTGGTTTTTTGGAAGGGGCCCCTTCTAACCCAAGTGGGAAAGGTTCAACTCTTAAAAATCTCAATTCAAATTTTTTCGATCTACCTCATGTCCCTTTTCAAAATTCCAAGAAAAGTTAGAAATTGTATTGAATAGATTCATAAACATTTCATGTGGTTGGGTATAGAAACCATTAACAAAATTCATTTGGTTTCTTGGAAGAGAGTGAATTTACCCAAATCTTGGGGGGTTGGACATTCAAAACCTCAAAATTATGAACAAAGACATCATAGAAAAGGTATCTTGGAGTTTTTTGAAGGAAGATAGCCTATGGAGTAGAAAAAATAGAGAAAAATACATGGATGACTCAAAGGAGAAATAATATCTTCTTAAAGATGAATATTTCCTTGAATGATATGTTATTTGGAAGGGCAATATAAAAAGTAGAGACGTCCTTATCAAAGGTTGCAAGTGGAATATAGGGGAAGGAAAGACGGTTCATTTTTTACGGATGCATAACTCAATGCCCATTTGGATACCTGAGAACCTTGAAACATTATCAGTGGCCATTTAAATGAGATGTGTGGGGAGCAGGTGAGGAAATATTGGATAAAAATTGAGTATGAATGGAGATGGATAATATTGCAGTGGAGATCCCAATATCATGATTTTTTGGTGGAAATAAACAACGTGAATTGTAACTTACTAAACAACCACATTTTATCTATTCATAAAGATGAAGAAAATATTTGGACATGTTATGATAATGGGAATTATAGTGTTAGGATTGGCTATATGATGGATTTGAATCCCAACAAGGAGATACTTCCATGGAGTGAAATTTAGAAAAAATATATGATTCCTAAAGTCAATATTGTGTATTGGCTTGTTATCCAAAATAAAGTTCTCACAATGGAAAATATTATTAAGATACGTTCCTTCCTCTCTAAAAGGTGTGTCTTTCATGAAAATGATAGTGAAACTACCATAAAATTATTCATGGAATTCCCTTGTATTCATATTATGACTAATATATTGAACCTATTTGAACTTATTTGGGTATCCCCGGGAACTTTATCTAACCTCTTCATTCAATGGAAGTGTCCCTTTGTCACTTCACCCCTTAAAAAAGTGTGGGATTCTTCCTTACCCCATATTTTCTGGGGGGTTTGTAAGGAGAGAAAAAACAATATTTTTAGAGGTATAAATATTTATGTGAATAAGGTGAGTAAATTTATTGTTCTTTTCATTGTGGAGAATTTATCTAGCTCCAATTCAAATGACAACAATTTTTTTCTAGTATAAATCCCCCAATTAAAAATTAGAAAATTGGCATCCCCCAAGTTAGAACAAAAAGAGGAACACTAATAATATAATGAAGATGGTAAAATGGAAAATAAAACACCCTTGCATGGGTTGAGTTGAATTTTATGGTTCTTTAAAATGCAAATTAGGGAAGGTGGGAGGTAACAGACTAATCAAAGACAACATTGGTGGCA
The DNA here is from genome assembly GCA_019776745.2 of Taxus chinensis. Lineage (NCBI taxonomy): Eukaryota > Viridiplantae > Streptophyta > Pinopsida > Cupressales > Taxaceae > Taxus > Taxus chinensis. Next base: position 653,241,279 of record CM034150.1, on the reverse strand, counting down.
TGGTGGTTTCTTATGTTGTACCTATGAGAGCTCAAACTAACAAATTTTTGAAATCCTTCGGTACCTTATGGGGCATGCAAGTAGCTAAAATCACTGAGGTTATTAAATTCATCATTGACGGAGACAATTTAAATATTATTAATGTATCACAACTCACTTTATCATTCACAATTTGATGGAAAAGTTTAAGGAAACTATTAATGAATTTAAGGAGTTTAAGGTTGGTCACATATACCATGAAGTAAATGGTTGTGTTGAAACTCTTGCTAAAAAATTATTGTAAAGGGACATTTTATCCAAGTGGATTTCCCTTGCGCACCTCCCATATGACGTGACCATTAAAATTAATGAATATATTACAAATGATTAAGGTTTATGCCAAAGCTAATGTAAATAATCTGAAGTATAGTTAGAGGTAGGGGAGCTTATCAATTCATCATAATAATCCAATGAAAGTTATTTTTCACAATACATATACTTGTGTGATCTTTCATTGGAAGGGATTGATTGATATAAAAAATACAGTCTTAATATATGTAAGACTAAGTCAGTTTTAGTGCTCAAAATTTTTTAGAGATAGGGAAGGGGAAGGGACAAGACTATATTATGTTCTATCTCTAAGATCAAAATACATGAGAGGTGATAGACTCCATTTTTATCTCTCTTCATGCCTTGATTTAATTATAAATGATACGGTGTGGAAAATTCTTAAAAGAGGAGGTCTTACTAATTTTATTGAGAGGGATAAGGGAAATAATCCTATTTTATCTATAGATTTTGCTAACAGGTGGAAGAGATGTCCTATTACCATAATAGGAATTACTGTAAAGGTCTCTAAAGAAGATATTGGAAAGGTTATTGGTATATCTATTGAAGGTTTGAATCTTTTCAAAGACAAAAGGATAAAGCAAGAGATTCAAACCTTTTTTTATAATATTTGAGAGAATTCACAAGATGGAGGATGGGGTGTTACATAATTTCCTACCTATGTTGTGGGCATATTTTTGCCTCCATATCATAAGTATGTCACAATTAAAGGTAAAGTTTAAAAAATCCAAACCCATCACTTTTTCCTATTTAACCATTTTCACATGTTAGAATCATGAACATTCCTTTCTATCTCTTCATGTACCTTGAAGTTGAGGATACTTTTAGGGGCTACCAACTAGATAAAATTTATACCTCCATCCATAAATCCCTTATCTTTCTTCTTTTTAAGGAGGGTAAACCCACGATGTTAAAGAATGTGTCTAGTCATCAAAGGAAAATATAGTTTTCGAGGAATTTTGATTATATAACTCAATCAAGTAAAGAGATGATGGTTATTTCTAATGAGGAGATTACTATGAATGCGAAAAATTATACAAGTAATGGGAGTACCTAGAATAAGAAAGATAATAGTGATGAATGGAAGAACATGAGTGAAGAGGTTGCTGAAATCCTTGGGAAATTATCAACTGAAGGAGTATCCATGAGGAACAAGGGTAAGGAAAATATAGGTATATTTCAAGGTTCTTTGATGTGGAAGGAGATCTGAAAAGGAGGATTTGTGTGATGGAAAATTTGGGTGATGTCTAGCTGACCATTAGTAAAGGTTTAGTGGTTGATTTTATGAAATATAATGAGGAAATTCATCTCTTAAAATTGGACAATAGAAAAATTAAGGTAGCCAATATAATATTGAAACAAAGACTAGATATTATGGAGAAAGAGTTAGATAAAAAGCGGGTTCCTACCACCTCCCCTAAGGTTTTAAATATTAATAGCTTTAAGGAAGATGGGTGAAATTCTAATAATATCTTGAACAAAAAAATCTCCACCCAAAACAATCCTAAAGGAACCAACTATAAGATGCATGGAATCTAGAGGAGGGAGATGAAGTAGGGGTTTGATACTAATTTTGTGAAGAGTATTGAATAGGTCTACTCTACTTTTTCCTAGTTATTTTTGTGAATGGTGTTTTGACCTTTTTACTAAATTTTTTCTAACTTCTAATTTTTGTACAAAAATATTTACCTTTTTGGCTAGCAAATCAATCTTGTTTAATCATGTTCTTTATTTTCAGTATGTGGTATTTTATTATCTTATCTCTTATTGGTTTTTACAAGGGTTTAGGGTTCCTTTCAAAACCTCCTTTTTATTTTAAAAAATGCTTGAATAATTTAATTTCTAAATCTTGAGCATAATTTCCTTCCTTTAGTTTATCCTTCCAATTTCTTGGCCACCTTCATCTGCCAATCATACTTATTCATAATCAAATTATTCTATTCAAGAACGCCTTCTAATTTCTATACATCAATTCTCCAATTATCAATCATGCGTTTACTCCCCATGGATAGTGCTAGTAACCTTATAAAGTGTTGGTTTCTGAAACTATTCCACTTTGATGACAATGCAAAGACTCCATTGAATATTTTTAAACTAGTAAATATCCATTAGGTTATCTTAGACATGTTTAATAGGTCAATTATAGTAGGAAAATACTGAAGAGTCACTTATATATACAAATGATCCCTAAGGTAATATCTCACCTTGGACATCTCTTTTTCACTACTCACATTATTTTCCAACACCCACACATAAATTAGATATCATTAGAAAAAGGGTTGTAAATCTAAAATATTCAAACTCAAAGTCCATTAGGTAAAACATAGATACAAAGTTCTTATAAGTTTAGAAATATGAAAGAATGGATTGCATCAAGATTATTTTTATTCTTCATTCACAAACACACATAGATGAGATGGATATGTGTGACTTGATCGTTATTTGACATAGTGGTGTGCATGAAAATATGAACCATTATGGAGGTGTGGTAATGTCAGGCATGGGATTTGTATTTTTGTAATCCTTACTCTCATTAGCGTATGTGCGGACCAAAAGTTCTATTATTTTACTCCTAGTTTGGTTTTATGCTGGAAGTTTTTTGTTTGGTCTGGTTTTTTGAAGGTGTTGTATAATTCTTCCATCATGGGTGGTAACAAAGTGAGGGTGGAGACTTTGTCTTGTTCGAATATGGAAATGGATACAACTATGTAGGATATTTTTAAAAATGGGGGATTTACTCATTTCTTTCATAAGCTTGAGGGTTATGATGAGAATCTTTCGAAGGAGTTTGCATAGGTTTGGGATAAAGGGGTTGTGACTATGCATGGTGTGAGGTTGTTGGTTTTAGAGGAGTTGATTGGTAAGGTTACTGATATGGATTGTAATGGATATAAGGTTTTTAAGGATAGAAAGTGGTTTCAGGAGGAAGTTTTCAATTTCCTTGATATTGATGAGAAGATTGTTCATATAGATGATGGTATGGCCTGAAACTCTCTTTCATGGAATTGGCCTGAGGTTTGTTTTATTATTGTGAAGTATTTCACTCTTGATGTGAAGTTTAGGAATCTTCATACCCAAAATTTCATGTTTTTAAATCTCTTTCATAGAAATAGGAAGGTTAGCATTCCTTTTTATGTGTTTAATTCCCTATAATCTTTGGTGAAATATTTTCAAATGAAGACTTTGGATGTTTCATTGCACCAATGGTTAATTCTACTACTGCTCAAAGTTGGTACCCTAATACCTACCAAAAGTGTTGGAATTATGTATGGTGAATATTGGGAAGAACATTTGACTCTGGCTGATAGATGTAGGCTCAATGTTTTGAAAGAGAAGGCTAAGAAGGAGTTGGATATGGATCTGCTATTCAATTTATTGTAGGGAAGAATATATATGAGAGTACTTAGGAGGGTTGGAGTGAGGGAAATGTTTTCATAAATTTCCTTGCCAATAAAATTGAAATCCTTGAAGATATGGTTACTCGCTATAAAGTTGAGAATAAGAGTTTAATCACAGGAGCTCAACATTATGGCGAAGAGCTTTAGATGCTCAGCAATAGGGTGGATATCATTCAGGATATGTTAGTGGCTAAGAAGGGGATGAAAAGGATGTGGGAGGTTAGCAGCTCTGAGGATGATGATGATTCTTCTAGCAAGGGGTGGGGATACAAGACTGAGTTTGAGGACTGGGGCCAAAAGTACCTAAGGGGTCATTTATGGCCTTTTTCTGACCTTTGTTATGGGTCTTTTTGTTTTTTGAGTCTGTTGATGGGTTGAGTAGTCTTGGTTTCTTGGTTGTGTTGCTCGTGTAGAGTCAAATACTTCTTGAATCGAGTAGGGTTTCTTTTTTGGAAAGTTTATTTTTTATTTTTTATGGATATGATCTCACATTGTAATATCTTTATGTATATGGCCCTTGGAGCCTTTCCAAACTTTATCTATAAAAAAATGTCAATCAAACTAAAAATGTTAATTGATTTTATGGTATCTTATGATCAATCATATAGAATTAACATTTGACCAAAGGAAAGACACATTATGCATCATCACACATGATTTAAGATCTCACACACATATGCAATTATATATGAAACAAAAGATAAGGGCTTACAGAAATTCATGCCCTAAATCCCTTTGGGACACTACTGAAAAACCCAATTAGTAGAGTAACCCGTAGGATTTTGACTTTACTGGTAGCATCCTAACAATTTGTATTCCTCTTTTAGTACCCAAAATTTTTATCCTAAGGTACTTAGAAAGAATCATTTTATATTAATCTAATTGTCATCCCATTTAAACATTTATCAATAAACCTAAATCCATCCTAAAAAATCCCTTCACTCTAAGTCCAATAGGTCTTGACTTGTTCTTTAGCTTAACACCTTTGTAATTAATACACCTCATAAATAACACATCTTGAGAATCTCGACAATTTTTAATCATTTATTTGATCAAGTTACATCCTAATCTTTGATGGGCTCACCATTTAGGGACATATTTGGCTTATGAATATATTCATTTTACTTGTAACTATCACATTTTGAAATGCATAAGTTACCTTAGTAGGCTTAAGGTTAGTTGAGTGGTAAATCCTTCCCGTAAATCACATATATAGACTAATAGAACCTAATCTATCAAGATCATCTATGGGACCCTATATTCAAGTACACTCTAATATGGACTTTGAGAAATCATTAAAGCCTATTTCCCTTGGAGCTCATTACAAAAAGCTAAATATATGAATACATTATGATTTTCTTCCCATGAACATTTATGATGCACCAATACTAAATTCAAGTGTCATTTCCAATTTTTGAAGGCCTAATTAGGGATATATCATATATCAGTTGCACATGCTCCCAAATTCTTATCAAGAGGGATAAATACATGGCTATGATGCATATTCAGAGTAGTAATATGTAGGTAGCACTCAACATCACGATATGTTGAGGAAACACAACCCAATTATGGGCTAAACCATTTTTAAGTGATAATATAAGAGATATGATTTCAACACAAGAATAATATATTTGTAGGTACACAAGTGGGATGGTGCAAATATAGACATAGAATCTAGATCTAAATACATAATCACACCAGGTGCCAAAGTTTAGCTACATGTCACATTAGCAGAGGAAATAATTGACAAACCTTGGATGATTTTACTAACATAACCCATCCAAGGTTGACCATTACTCAATTCCAGACTCTTATAACTTACATGAATTCTAATGACACTTTCAACAACATCATTTCCTAGGTTTAGATCATTATCACACATCATATCTTTTTTTGGATGAATATGCTCTAAAACACTGAACTTAATTACTTGTATGTAATTTCATAAGTTTTTTAGCCTAAAAATCCTTTCATAATTCAAGATTGATTGTACATTATGCATTGTTCCAAATTATATTTTACATTTATTGTAATAATTTAATTATATTAACCCTAGTTTTGATATTATATTTTGGTTTTTATACTTTATCTATCAATAAATCCAAGCCATGGATTCATTCCTCAACCCAAGGGTTTCATATTACTAAATCATATTCTTAGTGCCATAGAAGTTTTTAGGATTTTTCACAAAACCAACATCTACTTGTGCATATTTAACATCATTCTAATGGTTGATATTAACATGTAATCTTCAATAGACATTTCTATTCATACATATAATGTATTTGAATAAATTATAAGGGAATAAAAACAATGCATAATGTACAATCCTTTTCAGATGCCTAAATTATTGTATGCTACTAAAACATAAAAGTCACTCCTTGATAAGGAAAAGATAGGTGAACCAGAGATCAACACTCAAGTGATTAAAAACTAACTTACAAATGATATCCTCCCAATTTAGGGGATACTTCCCATGCATTTATCTAAGATTTTAATTAGATTAGTGTTCCACCTATGGGGGCATCACACATTGTCCCCTTAACTACTATGCATATTCTTACACAATATGTGACTTCCAGAGTTGTATCTAACACTACACATATGATCCAAAATCCTATTCCTAATTCATATCTATAACATATAGCAACAAATATCAAGTATAATGTAAGGTAGATAAAAATTAACTATAAGTTCAATAGGGTTAATTAATAATCCATTAGCCCCTATGGTCCTTATTTGTCCATTATCACTTGGGTTTTATCTGCCAAAGTTATCATTTTATGATGGCAAGGATGATTCACATAAACACCTTATTTCCTTTGTATCTTTTTCTATTAAGTAGAAGTACATATGTTATATTATCCACCACTCAGGTTTTAAGCACTCAAACTAGATTCAAGGGTCTATATTACTCCATTACCAATCCTATGAAGTCCCTAAATCCAAATCATAGCAAGAGCAAGTCACATGAAGCATTTCCAATATCATTAAGGGATAAAGGAAATCAATTTATCATATTAAGAACATTACACTATATCATTACCACATACGGTACATCTCTATTCAATATATAATTACACCTACTACTCTTTGTGTTAGGATAAACAATGGCAATATAGGGGGTTCACTTAGATTTGTATACACTATTACACTTACACTAGGATAACTGCATGGATTTTCCTCTTGTTTTCAAGGGGGACGTAGTACATCACCTAGATTATTTTAGTAGGGTTAACCACAAAGATCAATTCATCTCCATGCCCATGCCAATTTTATTATTTTGTTAAACTGAACTGTACATCCTAGTACTAAACCATACTATGCCTCATCAAAAATTGTGTGGTTCTTTATAGGATCTGTTTCTAGGAATAGTTCCAAATATGAAGCATTTCTATATCTTTTCCAATATGTACATAAAAATCACCTTTATACCTCTTTGTTCAGTTAATTACTTTTATTTTCTTGTGTTTTAAGTTATATTCCATTGTTTTTATCATCATATAATGCATTAATAGGCATATTATGATTTGTATGATTATTTTTTATTAATTACTTATAATATTCCTCCTGTAAAAACTTACGCCTTTTAATAGATAAGGAGAAAAATTCTATAAAGTATCAAGTGCGTGTTTTCAAGTGTGTGGGCCATATTAAGAGCTTCATCTTTTATTGTTTTATTCTACATCATGATTCTCATTATAGGGCTAAGATATCTATGTGTGGAGTGTTACCTAATTAGATTCCAATGGTATCCCAAAATATAAAACCACCTCATAACATCCAAGAATAAATTTTTCACCCCAGGGATAAATTTGGCAATAAACTTGTCCTCCCTCCGACGAAAATATCATGTGCACATTTCTTGGTCCCCATATTTTAGAGACAACTTGATGATTTCTTATTGTTTCAATTTTGATGCAAGTTTTTTACACATGACATAATATATTAATCTCACTCATTTTATAACCCCTGTTGGAAATATGATTCAAGGTATGGAATATTATGGATGTACATCTCAATATATAAACAATGAGGCCTTTTTTGACCCACATAGGAACTAGTGAACTTTGAAAAGTTCATTGAGTTTATCTCAAAATATTGATATTCACAATGATTCTATCATAATTATGTGATTTTTGGATTTCATAAAAAATTCAAAAGGAGAGAAGGGTAAGGCATAAAATAAACCAGAATTTCTCTTGATCATCAAACAAATTGAACACATTGATTTCAAATGAACCACATATAAAGCAAATAATACAAGAAAAAATTTTAATTCAATTTTGTATAAACCCCATGCAATCATTCAAAGGAAATTAAACACCAAGAATCACAATTTTATATAATGTAATAAAATAACTACAGTTCATTTACTGAGCCTTTAACATAGGTAAGTTAACATAATGGATTGTTCATGATAGCTAGATAACCAAGAAAATAGAGTAGTTATCTATATACTAATATCTATAAACCACCTATTCTCTAATATTGAAATAACATATAAAGATATAACTATAAGGAACAATGGAATCAATTATGCTCAAATCTCTTACCTTGCAAATTCAACTAAAATTAGAAGTGTAAATTCAACTTAACAATTAAGAGAGATTTTTTGTGTAGGCATCAATACATGAATCAATAACTGAAAACAACCAAGAAACTCACAACACACATGTGAAGCTTCAACATTCCTTATTTGTATTGAATTCACTTTGTCAAGATGATTTTATAATAAACTTTGAATGTATATGGAGAGAGAAGATATGAACCCACATATTCTCCATGTCTTGAAGCTTCCACTAAAATATGACAAAAGTAAAACTGAAATTAAAATTTTAAAAATATATAAAAGGTATTATGGGAAAATTCTCCCATAATTACATTATTTTCCTAAAAATATACCCCTTTTATTTTCATAGTTTAATTAACAACATTTTGATTGATTGCAACTGGTCGTATTCACATTGCATGAACAAAAGTTACCAAACTCGCATGACAAATAGTCACTTCAATTCTGCATGATCAATTGAAACTCATGGAACTACCTATTTTCCTCACAAATTTGATAATTTTTAATCTAAAAAGGTGGTTTTTATGATTATTTTGTATATATCCTCACTTCTTTTTATAGCCTGTAAAAAGTCTAGAAAAATTCCTCCTAAAAATGGATTGATATTTCAGGCCTTCTCAAGCTTCAATGAAGTATTGAGGATGAATTCATGCATTTATGTTTTTTTTTACTTCCTTATATTTTTTTAATTATTTATCAAATTAATCCAAGAACTAAAGTAAGAACACATCAAATTGCTCCATTGAATGCACATGTTCCAATGAATCAATAAGTTGAGTTAACCTACCTTCTATGAGCAAAGTAATGATATTGTGGTGAAACAAGTCTAGGTATTTGACTATGATTTCAAGGGAATAAAAATCTTATGAATGCTGAATTTTAGCATTAGCTAGATTATTCTCAATAGTTAGCACATCATCAATGTTCATGAGAGGAGAATTGGGAAGTAAATTTTCTTGATAATTTCATAAATCAAATGTATATTTACCTGCATATCCTAAACATCATGTTTTATCACATCTAAATTCCTAACAAATTTTTTTTCTTGATCCTTAACAGATGACATATCCCAAAAATTAGAAAGTAAATCTTTTAGGGCTTGGTGTAGCTCTTAGTGAAGAATAAGGGGTGTAGAAATCTAGGCTCATGTTGTACTAGTGTCTTTCCTAGTTCTTGCATAGCTCCTTTGGCCATTTTGAGATAGGCCTCCATGATATCAAATGGGTTAATTTCATACTCACCTCATATTTCTTGACAGGCCCATAATGTGCTCATCTCTTCTGAATAGAATTTGCCTACCCTCTTTATTCACTTTGTTAGTAGTTATCTTCAATAACTTTTTATCTTCTCATTGTAATGTATAAAAGGAACGATAACTAGACCATACCAAGCCAAGAAATTAGATGTTAATCAAACACCATGATCAATAAGATGAAATAAATTCACTAAAATAACTTTACACAAAACATTTGCAAACAAATGAGCAGCAATATCATATATTACTATGGAACTCAATGAAATAAAATGAGAAATGGGCCTTGCTTATATAGGTAAGGAATACCAATCTAAGAACCAGTCAAGGCCATAGATCAAGCCATAAACCAAGGAAATAACTAGTCATCAAAGAACTAGTCAAGACAATAGATTTAGGAGAGAACTAGACATCAATGATCTATTCAATACCATAGATCAAGGAAAGAACTATACCTAACAACTAGATAATATCCCCCTAATATCTAAATGAATAAAAAGAAATATCCACACACATAAGTGGGTGAGGATAAATATAATAAAGGTAAATAAAGTAGCTAGGTGAACATGAGCTAAGGTAAATACCTACTCTAATATCCCCCCTCAAGTGAAGTTAGGGGCCAAAAATAGAAGTGGCATGTCCACAGTATGAGTCCCAACAACAAGGTCTGATGAGGTAATCATGTACAATATATCCATGAAGAAATATCGAACCAAAAGAAGCAAAGATAAAGAAGAAGAAGAATAAGAAGGAATATGTTCTCACGAACACCCCTAAGAACAAATTCTGAAACCCCAAACATGCCATGCAACTCAAGGTAGCGAGGTGATGCAAAAGGCTTCATGAATATGTTTGCAACCTCTTGATGAGTCGGAATGTACTCTAAGAAAATAACTCCATCCTAAATGTTCTAACAAATTAAGTGGATGTGTATCTCAATATGCTTGGTCCGTTGGTGCTCAATTGGGTTGCGAGAAATGTGAATTGCACTTTGGTTCCCACACAAAAGTACAGTCAGTGAATCCTGTGGGAATCCAAACTCTGTTAATAAATGTCAAAGCCAAAGAATTTGATGACTCACTGTAACTGTTGCCCTGTACTCTTCCTCTGAAGATGAAAGAGCAATAGCATGTTTCTTTTTGTATGCCCAAGCAACTAGAGAAGAACCAAGAGAAAAAAGATAGCCAGAAGTAGAACACCTGTCATCAATAAAACCTACCTAATCTGAATTTGTATATCCAATCAAATAAGTAGAACCCCTAGTGTAGTGTAGGCCAAAGTGGGAAGTGTCGTGTAAATAGAAAAATTTCCTTTTAGCATCCTACCAGTGACTACTATGAGGAGAATGTGCAAACGGAGATATAATCCCTATTGCAAATGAAATATTAAGGAAAGTATGGGTCAAGTCCATGAGACTTCTAACCAACTGCCTTTACAAAGTAGGATCACAAGTGGAGTGGTACATGTGGAAGTAAGAGTAGCCCCAGATTGAAAAGGAGATGGGCTTGACTTGTAATCAACCATATCAAAGCACTGAAAAATATGATGGGTGTACTTTTGCTGACTCAAACGAATCCTTGAATCTATCTCAGAAATTTGTAAACCAAGGAAATAATGCAATAACCCAAGATCTATCATGTCAAACTATGTAGAAAGAGACCTCTAAATAGTATGAATGTGGGAAGAAAGAGTTGTTAGTAAGTAACACATCATCAACATACAAGATAAGTATCACAATATCCTCACCAACATGCTGGAGATACATTGTATGATCAGAGTGGAAATGAACAAAACAAGTAGATAGAAGAAAAGAATCCATCTTCTCATACCAAGCCCGAGGGGAATGTTTAAGACCGTAGAGAGACCTTTAGAGCCTACAAATAAGAGAATAATCCTAAACATATCCAGCAGGTTGCTCCATGTATATTTCATCTTATAAATATCTATGTAAGAAGGCACTCTTCACGTCCATTTGGTATATGGGCCACCCCTGTGAACCAAAAAATAAAGTACAAGGCATACAAAATCTATCTTGGCAACATGTGAAAAAGTCTCAGAGTAATCAATACCTTCAACTTGTGAAAAAACCATTTACAACAAGACAAGCCTTATACTTTTCAATGGACCCATCAGCTGTGTATTTGGTTTAGTATACCCACTTACACCTAACCATATTTCTTCCTTTAGGAAGAGATACCAAATCCCAAGTATGATTCTTTATAAAAGAATAATACTCAACTATACTCACATCATCCCAATCTTGTATCCCATGATCCTTTGAAAAATATTGTAGATCCTCATAAAACTACCTGACAAAAAATTCCAAAACCTGTAGAATGTGCATGATGATTCCTAGTGAGTGGAAGATCATTTATGAAATGTGTTGCCTTAGAAAATATAGTATGAGCCCAGTTAGGCATAGTGACAACATCAGTGGGAATAGGATCCTCAATGATATCTATAAACCTCCTCAAAGAAAGGATCCTCAAGATGAGATGAAGAAGGAGGCATGGAATAAGATGAAGAAACATGAGGAGTGAAGTGCTCATCAAAACTGAACATGTGTTTGAAAAATAATGTCATGAATATCAAGCTCTCATGTCCTCACAATACCCTACAAATGTCAAGGATTTTCTCTTATTATCCAAAGCTTTCCTTTTCTTCTTTAGCATAAAGGCCCAAGCATGGCTCCAAAATACTAAAAAAAATGAGACATCTAGCTTAGTGTTAGACCAAGCTTCCTCTGAAGTCCAATTCTCAAGTGCAATGTGTGGTGTGTGATTCTAAATGTAGTTAGCACAATTAACTGCTTCTTCCCAGTAGATAGGAGGTAAATCTCTAGGACTACATCATAAAGTTATCCATTTCCTTCAAAGTTCTATTCTTCTATTCTATTAAGCCATTATCTTTTGGAGTATGAGGAACGAAATGCTAGTGAATAATGCCTTGAGTTGCCAAAAAATCAAAAATTTCATTACCGAAGTACTCCCCCATTATCATTGCGAAGGTTCTTTATGCAACTAGAATATTGTTTCTCGACCAGAGCCTTAAAGACTTTAAAGTGTGAAAAAACATCACTTTTGTACTTGATAACATAAACCTAAGTACGCCTCGAGAAATTATCAATAAAGGTAAGTGCATACATAGCTCTATTGAAAGAGGGGGTAGGAAAAACCATCAAGTCACTAAGAAAAAGCTCAAGTGGTGAAGAAAATCTCTTGGAAAAATTCTTAGGAAATGGATCTTGGTGTTGTTTCCCTAATGCATAGCTAGAGAAAATTCCCTCGAGACAAGAAACTCTAGGAAGACCATATACCATACCATGAGTGCTCAAATCCTTAAAATATATGTAATTGAGATGTCTAAATCTTTCATGCCAAAGCTTACTCTTTGAATTTGCATGAGAAACCAATCCTGTCCCTATAGAGGAAGTGTCATCAAAACCCTCAAAGTGATATAGTCTTATAACTATGATCAAAAATACCTTGAGAAACAAGTGAATGAGGCTCCCAAAAAGTTTGTACTTCTTCCCCATGTAGTGTAAAATTCATTATTTTCCCTTGACTAGAATGACAACTTTGATATACAAAAAGCAAATCTATGGTAATGTTAGGAAACATACAATGCATCTTGGATACTTTTCACCATTAAGGTGTATATCACCTTTTCCCTCAACAGATTGAAAGGAAGAATCTCCCAACCTCAATTTTGGAAGTAGAACTCAAACCTAGAGAAACAAAAGACTCCTTGGAAGAATTCATGTGATGAGAAGCACTAGAATCTATAACCCAACTATCTGCAAGTGGTGACTGAGATATCCCAACAACATTAAGTGCTCTTCCCTGCTGATTAGAATGAGGTGGAGTGGAGATATAAATTTTTTGTTACTTTGACTACATCCTCTATGGATTGCATTCACTTATAGCACCTATGTTCTTCATGACCACTACTCCCATAAAAAGAGCATGAAAGGATAGACTTATTTCTTGGTTTTAGAAGACTCCTTAGGTTTATAGTTGTTTTCTTTGGGTTTAGGAGCACTTTGAGATGGAGAAGGGGTGGATTTGGTTTTACTTTATGGTTTTCCCTTACCCTTAGGATTAGATGCAACTAATGCCTTTTGAGAGGTGGAAGACTCAAGGTGAGACAATTTGGATTCTTCCCTAGTAATTCTTTCACAAAATGTTTCTAAGGCATTTTGAGTGTGTCACCTATGACATCCATTGTAGAGGAAAAGGTAGAAGAAAATATTTGAAATGGTACTCTCAACTTGGATACAATCAAGTAAACACACTCTTCATCTTTCTTATCTCTTCCACTCCCCTTTAACTATGTCAACAAATGCTTGAACTTGGTAAAATAGTTTATAATTGTTGGAAAATCTTCAGGATTAAGAGAGGTGATCTCAATTTCCCATAATCCTTTCCGCTTAGTTATTGTTTCCATTCTTGGTTTCCATGTGTGGTAATTATGTGTTGTTAATGGTTCAACATGATCTAATGTAGAATTAGATAAAGATGCCATCCTCAAAAAATCACCAAAATAAATGCAAGAACCAAGCAATGTATAAGGACCCCAAAGCAATGCAACAAGAGCCCCCCCTAAATTTTGGCACTTTATAATTATAGTTCAATTCTCAAAATAAATATTTCCAATGGAAAGAGCATGAAAATACAAGCACTTTTGCAAAAAAATAACACTCAAAACCCAGTTACCGATCAAAAGATACAAACTTTTCAATATTATGCTCTACTATTTATTTTAGTTGCCACTAAAAAAAATTATTTTTCCATCACTACACAAATACAATGAAAGGGGGCTAGAGTTAAGCACCTACTACTAGAAATCAAAAGCTTCAAGCCCTCATATGACCATACCATATGACCAGGGGTTAAGGATTTCAATTTTTTGTTTCCACTATTTTCTGGGTTACTCCACTTGTTCTTTAGGATATTTTAAGGCCTATTTAGTAGTAAATGAGATCATGGTGGAAGCAGTGGTGGAAGAGACCATGGGAATGTGAACAAGGATGGAAGGAGTTTCTTGAATAGTAGTATAAATGGGATGACTGTACACAGGACACATGTTTTCCTATGTACTTGACTTTCCAAGGATAGACTGAGACAACCAAATTGTGGAAGATTTTATGTATGTGAATAGGTATGAGATGGTAAATATGGGATATGTGGGGATGGGTAATGAATGAGATTAAAAGGTTGAGTAGCTCGTAATCGATCAACTTGAAAGTATGGAAATTTCTCATTAAGGATAATAAAAAACTCATCTTATCTTCGTGTGTGGAATAGTATGATCAAGGATAGTAGTTGCGCACAATTCCTTATCTATGTGAGTTAGATCAAAGATACTTCATCCTAGCTAATGGACTCTATGAAAGTGTCCATCATCTCTAAAAATTCCTCGAGAGAGAGGGTACTACAAGAATGAAGATGAGGCATAAAGTAAGGAAAACTATGGATTTGGGTTTCTAAATAATTTTTCTTGACTGGCCCAAAACTTCTCAGCTATGGATAATTTCTCATTTAGAGCATCAAGTTGGTTGTTGATTTGTGGGGGCAAGGTATTAGAGAAAAAACAACAAATTTAATCCTAAGTATATGTCTCTCTGGTATTGGTTGATACTTGATGGGTTCACAATTAGTTCAAAGATCTTCCTATGAAGTTGAGCCATACCAGAAATGGTCATGTATGGTTGTCAACTTGTGAGTGAGAAAAAAAGAAATTGAAGGAATAGTCAAACGATAATCAAATACTATGAACTGGTAAGGTGAACTCATAATAACTAGGCTTGTTATTTTTATTTGAATTCCTAGATTACATTAAATCCTAACAATGAATAAATGACAGAAGGAAATTTAATTAAATAGAAATATAGATGAATTAATCCCTTTGGTTTATCAAATTCCTTTCCAACTAATTAAATAAAATGAATAAGACTACTTTAATCTATTTGTTTTACATATTTTGATAAGATTTTTGAAAGAAATGAATTAAAACTAATTAATTATCTAATGTTTTTTATCTTATCCAAAAAAATTAAAAGAAATAAGATATACAATCTAAAAAAAATACAAATAATTAAAACCAAGTTAATTACTTCTTTTAATCAAAATAAACTAAACAATGAATAATTAGATGTGGTTATTCCTCTATTGTAGGGGGTTTAAATACTAATTAAAGTGAGGAAGCACTAATGATATTATTTATTTCACAAAATTAAAGCTTCCTATTACAAAAATTCGACCTCAAATTTGTTAAGAAGGGAAGCTTATTAGAATATATTTCCTTTCTTCTCGACAAATCCCAGGTAGAACTAATTTTAATCTAAGTAAATGAAATTATAAATAACCAAAGATATGGAGATTTCTTCACTTATTCCTCAAATCACTTTCCCGAGCACATCCATAGGGATAAATTGGAAGATTATCCAGGGTATAATATTTTTCGAAGGAAATCTTCTAAAATGAATACATGTATAACATATGCACACAAGAAGTGATGATATCTTCCATTTCAAATAACACTATAACTAGCTTTCTTGATTTTAAAAGACAATGCTTATATTATAACTTTAAAATAAATGAAGTGCATCACCAACATAGTCACTATAGTGTTATGGTAGCTTGTCCCAATATTGTTGGTGATGTATTCAGTGACTCCTCAATTTAAAATTCCTTCCAATATGCGAGTTCCAAGTGATTTGGGTGACAAAAGCAATGAATGACAACAAGAAATCAAGAAAATAGGATGGTTAGTCTGGTACAAAGAATTATGGCTACAATGTGAGTAACAAGAAAAAAATATAGATAATTGGATATTTATGCAAGATCCTCTCCAAAATTCAGCAACATAACACTTCTCAAAACTTAAAATTCCCAACCCTTGATATAAATGAATATAGGATATGTATAAATAGTTGGAGAAGAAGAAGTCAGAAAACACATGTCGAAAAATTAAATGAGATATTATTAACAAGGGAGGAGAAAGAAAATACCATTCTAATGAGCCTATTTTTAGAATATTTGACCTAGTGAACTAAGAGAAAATTAAATCACAATCAAAACACACATTTAAAAACTCGTGTTTTAATTTTGATTTCTGAAGTGATAAAACAACCCGTATTGCTAGAGGGTTAGTTACACAACCACTACTAAATAGAAGGGTAAAATACTAGTAAAATAGCGTCATAAGAAAACTATAAGCCTAGGAGTGCAATGAAGAGACTTGGCTAAGTCAAAATATGAATGTGAAAGGGAGAGGAAGGGATCTGGATCTCGTTCTTGTTTTGGAAGCAACTTTCAAATCTTCAGAGACATTAAATTCTATTTTTGTACCATGTAATTTTTGGGTGCGTACATATAGCCCCCACATAGTATAATTTTAGACATAAATGGGTGAAAATGTGAATTTTGAGAATGGCTTTTCCTAAATGGGAGGGTTAAAAATTTACATGATCCACCTTCGTACCAAAGTGGAACTAATTGGGACCTCTTACCACATGGAAAAGAAAGATATGAATCAAGTGCAGTAATAAAAATAGATTAGAAAAATACTTTGAAATGAAAATATAAAATTATGTACCATTTACACTGAAAGAGTTGACGAATCGTATCAGAAATAGTGCACCACCATCAAGTTGCACTCTAGTTGAATTGTAATTGCTCCAACATAATCACAAGAAGAATCAATCAATAATTGAACAATCTTGCATAATAGAACAAAAGTTACACATATAGAGAAAAGATAGTGGAGTGTCTTGGCATGCTCATAAATGAATAGCGAAAGGATACATATAGGGTGCTAAGTAACCCTAGTGCATGACTCAATAGTAAACCCTAAACCTAACCCATGTGAGATGACCCTCCAATATGATGAGGACACAAAGGATAACTCACACGAACACTTCATCCTGGCTGATGGACTCTTTGAAAGTGTCCATCATCTCTAAATATTCTTACAAACACAATATTCCTAGAAGAAGAAAATGAAAAGAAGTACTACATATCCTGAATGAAGATGATGCATCTGTAGAAGACCTCACCCTAAGAAGAAACCATAAGTGAAGAAACTTCATCTCAGTGAAGGGCTTGGTAAATAAATCTGTAATCTGATCAGCTATCTGAATGTACTGAATGCCAATGATGCCATCATGAATAAGCTCTCGTACGAAGTGCATATGGATCTCAATGTGCTTCATTTGCTAATGTTGAACTGGATTTCTAAAAATGGAGATAGTGCTTGTGTTATCACAATAGATAATGGTAGGCTGCTGAAGGTGGATGCCAAACTTTGTTAGAATACCCTGTAGCCAAATAGCTTCTGTGGCAGCATTAACTACTTCTTTGTATTTTGCCTCTATAGATGATATGATAATTACATTCTGATTCTTGCTAGACCAACCAATAGGACTCGAACCAAGAGAGAAACTGTATCTAGAAGTATATTTCCAATTATCTAAGTCACCAGCCTAATCAGAATCTGTGAACCCAATCAAGTCAATATCTACCCCTCCATGATAGTGAATGTCATCATTATAAGTGCCACAAACATAATGAAGGATCCATTTAGCTGCTTTCCAATACATCTCATGTGGCTCCTCCATGAATCTAGACATGGTCCCAATAACATACGATAAATTCTGGTTGAGTGTGAGTCAAGTAAATAAAGCTCCCCACCAACTGTCGATAAAGAGTACTATCAACCAATGGAGTAGAGCAATCTGAAACCAACTTAACCCCAGAAAGAAAATGAGTAGGAGAAGACTTGCAATCGGACATCTAAAAATGAGCTAGAAAATCAAGAGTATACTTAGGTTGTAAAATCAAAATTCCTGAGTCAGATTGTGAAATATTGATCCCAAAGAAGTAATGAAGCAGACCTATGTCAGCCATGGAAAACCTATTGGCCAAGGCAATCTTCACATAATCAATAATAGAGGAAGATCTGCCTGTGATCAACAAGTCATCAACATAGAGAAAAAAAATGAGTATCGAGTCATCTTGCCATGGAATATAAACATTTGGCTCAGAGTGACATCTAATAAACCCTAATGTAAGTAAATAGGAGTCCATATTGGCATACCAAGTCTGAGGGGATTGTTTAAGACCGTAGAGATACTTCTTTAACTTACAAAAAAGGGGGGGATCTTGGACATAAACCGGAGGTTGTTCCATATAGATCTCTTCCTCTAGGTCACCATGAAGGAAGGAATATTAACGTCCATATGAGTGGACTTTCCAAATCTATTTTGTAGAGATTTCAAGTCATTCGAAATGGAAGTCATCTTCATTAACTAGAGAAAAAGGTTTCTAATCATCAATCCTAGCTACCTGGGAAAAACCCTTAGCTACTAAGTCACACTTTAAAATTATGGACATCTCCAACAACACCATATTTTATTTGGAATACCAACTTACACTGAACGGTTTTTTTTACTTTTAGAAGATGGATTATATCTTAAGTATCATTATTTATGAGTGAAGAATAATCCTGCATCCATGGCAGAATCTCACTAAGGAATACTAGAAGCCTCCTGAAAAGACTGTGAGATTCAGAAGCTGGAGGCAAAGACAGAGTGAGGTTCAATGAAATCTGAGTGAGTCCGTCTTTTATCCAAAGGATCTCCCATCTAAATCTCTAGTAATTTACAAAGTTTTCTTAGCCCAGTAAAGAATAGGAGGTGATTAGGCTCAGAGTTGAAAGATTCTTCATTTGAGTGAGAAGGGAAAAGGTTCTCAATCATCACTATTTTCAAAATTAGAATACTTCAAAGGTCATAAGGGTCAAGATGATCTAAGTGAAGGAGGAGGAACATGCTCAATATTATCATCATCTAAAAGAGTTAGAATCCAAATTAAAAAGCTAAGGACCTTAATAGGTGAAGAGGTAGAATTTGAAGATGACTAATTTAACTTCACATTTCTCTCGATATAAAACTGATGAGTAGTAGGTTTCAACAATCGATATCCCATCACAACCATTAGGATACCCTAAAAGATACGAGGTTTAGGAATGTGGTTTTAAGGCCTTACGTTTCTTCTTGGGAATCCGATGCTATAACATTATATTTGAAGAATGCGAAAGTTATCTACATCAGGTTTACATCCAAAATAAGATTTAAAGGGTGTTATCCCTCGTACTTACCTTGTGTGGAACATGGTTATGAATGTAATTTACACAATTCACTGCTTCGGCCCAATACTATGGAGGAAGGGACTTTCACGTGAATCTATAGAAGTGGCCATCTTCCTTAAGCATTTCAATTATTTCTTACCACGAATCCATTCTATGCAAAGGCTATGTAAGAAACTTTATGTTGCAAAGCAGATCCCTTCAGAAGGTACTAGAAATCCATTTAAACTTATTGTCTCACATATTCACCTCTATTGTTCAGTTTGAAGAACCATGATAGACATATTCAATTTTTTTCTTAGGAAGAGTCTAAAGTCTTGAAAAGTGATCAAATACTTCATACTTAAGCTTAAGAAAATACACCAAAGTATATTGTGAAAAGCCATCAATGAAGGTAAGCACATGTAGAGAGCTCTAGTAAATGAAGGAGATGGGAAAGGGACATAAACATCACTATGAACAAGACCCAAAAGACATGAGTAGATCTCCAAGCTTTTCCTTTGTCAATGTTATTTTTAGGATTCTTTCTTCCAAAGGTACAACCCTCGCAAAGATCCTTAGAAAACTATCACACAGGGTAATACATTGACCATTTTGTTTTTCAATTATTTAAGGTAACAATAATTAAGATGTCTGAAAAAATGATCATATCATAACTTAATAACCTCATCTTCATGAGTGAGCAAGGTAGTGAGCGTAGAATTATAAGTTAAGTGGGAGAAGGTTTATAACCGTAAATGGTGATTTGCCTTTCCTTCAACCATAATAGCGTCATCGTTAAAGCTCACGAATAATCACCAAGGTAACAACAAATTCCACTCAAATTCCTTCACTAAGGTGAGTAATTTGGTAAAATCGATAAGATATTGGTAGAGAGATTAGGAACACTCAACACTTGGTTAAACGTTCCACCATCCATCTCTACCGATCCACTATCAGAAATTGACACTGTAGTGTCATCACCCAACATGATTTGGGACATGCCACATGGATTGATGTTGGAGAGCTTAATATACAAATAATACATGTGATGTGAGGAACCAAAATCTGATAATCTATGTCGGTGAAGGAGAAACTTTAGTTACAATGGTCCTTTCCTTTCTTCTTCTTATTTTTAAAACTCTTTTGTAGTGAAGACTCGGCCTTTAGAGCACTTTCATTCATGGATTCAGGAAAACTTACATAATTTTTCTCAAGTAAATGAGATAGGTGATCAATATTATTTCTAAATAAACTGATTTTCTTCGTGTCCAGACTTCTTGTAATAGGAACACAATTACACTTACTTCCTTCTGTCACTTTAGGATCACAAAGTAGAAGCATCTATGTTAGGTTGGTTTGGGCTAGGTTTGGTCCTTGGTTTCTTTCTTAGGTTGATTCATTGTTTCATTTTATTCTTTTTAGTTTTATTTCTCTTACCAGTACTTTCTACAAGATATGTGACTGTAAATTTCAAAGTCCCCATTTGAATTAGTTTTTCCTGTTCTTGAATGAGTTGGATGAAAAATACTGCTAAATAAGGGAATTTTCCAAGTACTACCCAAAGAAACTTCATAGCAAAAAATTGACATGAAGACAAATTATTCGAGACCTAGCTTAGAAAGAATCGAAAAGATCAGTTTAGAATATTTATTCTCCACTTTACATCCATTTAACAAGCAATCTAATGTGGACGAACTTTTGAGAAGAAGGCTTGTAGATTTTAAAAGTCACTAGGATTTAATCCTAGTAGTTTATTTTCCAACTCATGCACTCTCATGTCATCTAGTTGTCCAAACATCATTGTATAACATTTTTGATGCTAGATTTAGATGTTTCAGATAACTCAAAGTGTAAGGGTAAGTTAAGAGAAATAGAATATACAAAGAATACCTAAGGCTTTGTTACTATGGATTCAACCACTTAGAATTTTTTAGGCTCATCATCTGGTTTAGTCTCAACTCCCATAGTGATGTGATATAACCATTTATCCCTTATTTTCATTACCATTTTTGATCTCCTTTCAGATTTTTCTGAACTACATAAGAAAAGGAATTGAAAGAGTGCATCCATACAAAGAGAGAGAAATAAGGAATGCAGCAGAAAGAAACACAAAGAGACTCAACCACCCCAGGACAGTATAACAACACCTTGACTTTCGGCACTTTATAGTTTAGTGCATTGAATACAATTAGGTGCAAACTTTTGGTTTGTAAACACGTTCAGTCACTTGTCTTTCAATCAACATAATAAGGTGCAAGTGTGAAGACCATAATCAAGTTTATAGTGGATCACAACAGAGTTTGTCACCATAAACAAGCAAGAAATGAGCTAAAAAAAAGATACGAGTCGAAAGTAACTCCTAGTTCTACATGAGAAATAGTGTCTCATGTTGTATAACAATAAACCCCCTTACAGAAAAACTATGGCAGACACACTCACTAGTCTACAAACAATAACAAGGGTAAAATATAATGTAAAAATAAGCTCAAAAAGAATCCCGAGGACCTCTAAGAACCACAAAATGCTCCTAGAATGACAAAATTAGGCTAGGAGAATGTGACTACACACTTGAACACACATGATTAGTAGCTAAAAACATTGACAATAATGTGTAAAAATATCATTCGGAAACATCCCAATTAGCCTAAATTTAGAGAATAGAGGAATAAAAAAGGTGAGTAATAATGTTATTTTAACATGCCGATAATTAATACTTTACTAATCAGGAATTATAATTACAAATCTCCAAAATTAATTAAGGTTACTTAAGTAATTAGATCCCTAATTAAAAAACTTAATTAAATATGATTAATTAATCTGAATTAAATTAAGATTTAACTAAATTGAAAGAATACTTTCCCTAATTTTAATAGACAATTTTAAGCCTCCTAAGTAAATCTAACTAATTTTTTTTTAGATAGCTTACCAAATTTTAAATTTAAAAAGCTTTTTTTTTATTTAGAAAGAAATTTATCAAAAATTAATGACACCATCTGATTTCCCATGTGTAATAGCTGTGAATTTTGTTTTTAGTTTAGAAGGAGTATATTATAAAAAATCATCTCTGAGGTTTTGGGACTTACAAGTATTTTAAAAAATACGTCTTAGAGAAGGTCGGTTACTCTACCTAATCCTAAACACTTACCAACTAATGCGCAGCAAAAGAAAAAGAAAAACACCTATCCAATCCTAATGGTAAACCGCGTGGGCTAATGCACAGGGGAAGAGGGAGGATGGAGGGAGGAGTTAGGAGAATGCTAGGATGGATCGACTAGCATATGGGAGGGGGCATTGCTACACTACATAGAGTGGAGAGGCCACGGAAGAAGCTGGTGCTGAGACAGGTTTTTTGTTGAGATGGAGGCCGTAAAGCACTTACGTTTGCAGCAAAGAAAATGCAAATGAACAGGACTCTCCCAACTCTACAAATAGCAAACAGACAAAGGGTAAAATACACTAGCAACTTAGTACAAGAGGCCCTAGCAAAAAAAAATTCTCCACACACTGAACACGACTTTGCCAAAGAAGAGTTTGAAATGGGCTTTGTTGTAGCTCAGATTGGTGGAGGTATGCCTGGGATAGAGCACAATACCAATTACCTTCAAAAACTCAATATTTTGACCCGAATCTTCAAGAGAAAACAATGGAAACCAATGCAAGGATGGAGAAATAGAGATACAAAACCAATTTCTAGTTTAAATAAAAAATTAAATAACCAGAAACAATAACCTCTATTGTAGCTGGGAAAATTTACAAATTTTACCATTACATAGCTAATAGATGGAGGCTAGATGCTCCACACCTACCTGATAACAAGGAGATACCTATGCATGAAAGAATGAACATTGAAAAAACTTGACACACCTTTACAAGATGATCTCGCTTTAAATACGTTTAACAAGGATGAATGAGAAAATAATGATCAAGAAACTTGCACGAGATTTAAAAAAATGAAAAATCAAGAGTAATCACAACTACAAAAGGGAATGGGAGTGCATGTGTAAAAACCAATACTTTCATGCTACTTTTACCTTGTGGGAGGAGACGAAATCATATCCATAAACTATGCATTACGATACATGTTACTTTGACTCTGGAAGTGAATCATTTGAATCTAACGTATTCACAAGGAAGAATCGATCAATAACTAAACAATTGCATAACAGAACAAAGCTTGCCATCTACTCCACCTTAATTCAATAGTAAATGGTTTCATGATAGGGTGCTAAGGATAACCCTAGTGCATGACTCAATAGCAAACCCTAAACCTAAAAAATGGTGATATGTGGACCCTCCATAATGTGAGTGGAGGTGTATGCTTAGGAGTCTACGTTTTTCCATTTTCAATTTTCTCGGCCTGGACAAAAGTCCTATCCTTTTATCATTTTTACAATCTCCAAACATTTAGAAATCCAAAACACTTTTATCAGAATTTTATGTCTATGGTTTAGACCCCTCTTTTGCTTTTCTAATATTTTGGGGTTTATTTTTAGGGGCTCTCAATTTTTGTGGATGACCATTTCGCGCACGAGTATAGTTAAATTGACGAGTGTCCCGATGACGATGCTCAGTT
The DNA here is from genome assembly GCA_019776745.2 of Taxus chinensis. Lineage (NCBI taxonomy): Eukaryota > Viridiplantae > Streptophyta > Pinopsida > Cupressales > Taxaceae > Taxus > Taxus chinensis. The sequence continues at coordinate 653,217,025 of CM034150.1, read as the reverse complement.
AATCTAGCTTGTAGTAACTAGAGCTTAGGAACATGTTATTTATGAGTGATTTTTGCTTTTTTGGCCTAGTTTTATATTTTCATTGTAAATAATCTCTTGGGAGGGGATCTCCACTAGAAAATTCTATTGTGTAAACGATCATTAGCAAGGTGGATTTAAATCAATTATATTTTTATTTATAACCCTTTAGGCAACCCTGTGGTGTTTTTGAAATGTTTAGCATGTTGTAGGTGTTATGGTGGCCCCATGGTGACATGACTACCTTGGTGGTTTTGTAACTATCTTGCAATGTACAAGGGATCTCGAACTCTCACAAATAAGTGGACCGCCTTTATTTCGTAGAATTACATTTTTGTCCAGAGAACTTTGGATGTTTTGTTTTTAGCTCGCAGGGATGAAAATTACAGGTTTTCATGGGCACCATGTACTTGTTTTGTAACTCATTGTGCACCCAGAAACAACTTGGCTTTTAATGTGGGGATTTCAAGGATCTGGGTCACCCAAGGAATAAGGAACATGTACCATCAGTTCCATAAGTACATTTTTGAGCCCAAACTCATTTCCCTTTTTATCCCCTAAATGGTGGCACTTGTTAGTATCTACCATGGCAATGACCCCACCAACCGTGTCATATGAGTCCTATTTAATGTTCACACTTCCCTTCATTAATATGTTTATAAAAAAGGAAATGTGTTTGAGTTCGAATATAGTTGTTTGGGTTTTTTTTTTGAAGATATAGAAGTATATTAACATACAGTGTATACACATACATATACACATACACACACACACACACACACACATATATGTATGTATGTCTATATATACATACATTACATACATATGTTTATTTATTTCTACATTTTCTACTTCATTTTTTCACTTTGAAAAGTAGGAATGTTTGATGTTTTATGGTTTTTATGGTTTTTTAGGTAGATACTATGGATTCTAATGAAATTTGATAAAAAGAATGAGATAGGAAAATTACACATGTGTTTTTTATCGTACTTAGGAAACTAAATTTTCAATTAATGAAAAAACTTCCATCCTATTGGCATAAAATGTTATAGATGGTGTAGTGGTGAGATATCTTACTCTGTTCTTGACCCCACACAACTAGTAAGTTGTGATGGATTAACACCGAGAGTAAAAAATGAAATGAGGTATGTGAGTGAGTGATACACAGATAAGAAATGATAAATGGAAAATGCATGACTTGATAATGACTCATTCGGGAAGTTGTGACTCATATTTCATTGAAGTTATGTGACCAAAATCCAAATAAATTTACACTTTATAAGTATTGTCTGGACTTAGACCCATAGGTGGCTCGTTGATTGACAAGACATGGTTTTAAGGAATAATTATCTCTCCTAACATGGTCTTATCAATTATCTTCTTGGAATTATATATATTTAAGCACCTTGTTCCATATTATCTTAAGAATATTTTTTTAAGATGACCCCCTACATCTTTCCCCATGATATCAGTAAGAAGTAAGAATTCATCACCAAAGTAAAAAAGTATGTGAGTAAGGGCACCTTTCCCATTTCTCAACCTCACACTAATAGTAATAAATTTGGGCTCATCACCAAAGAAAGGGGGAAAACAAGAAGTGTATTTATTTTTAATATGTATATTTTATTTTATTTCATCTTGCTCTTGCATATTGCTTGTTGGGAAATAAATTTTTTCCCCAAAAATCATCCCCACGTGACTAGTAATATGTGAGGTATCATCACCTAAGACTAAGATGCATGAACATAAGGTCTAGGTGAAGATTTTATAGCTTTCTGTCAAGGAGATAACTTTCTGGAGGGCGGATTTTCCATCAAGAACATTCTAGATAAGACTATAGTTGAAAACATCTGAAGTGGGAGCAACCACAAAGGAATGAGGTATACAAGATTTGATAGAATTAATATTAACATCCGTTTTAGAATTGAAACCTTTGAGGTGGATTATATAGATGAAGAGTATGATGAAGTTGTGAGGATATTAAGATTAAGAAATCTACCAATGTATGAAGAGTATAAGATTATTATCAAATGAGTAAACTTGTAGTATAATTTAAATAGTGTGATAATGTGAATGACACGAAGTGTGATAATGTGAAGTGTGAAAATGTAACAAGGATAATGTGGAGATACTATATTTCTAGATATAAATTTTTTTAGTTAAGTGATTTAACATATTCAACAAACTCTTCACCTCTTAGAGTGCACAAACGGTAGACGTCATTGTTAATATCTTCAATTATTTGATAAGGGAAAATCCATTTAGGTATAAATTTATGACCTTCACCAATTTTATTAATCCTTAGCACAGGGTCACCCACATAGGTTTTGACAATTTTATTGATGAGGTCATGAAATGTGTAAGTCATTTCCTTTTGATATGTGGCACTAACATGTTTCAAGTCGAAGGGACATGACTGTGTAACAGAAGGTTCCCCAATAGGTGGAGAAAGTTGTTTTGGTCTAATATTATTTAAAGATCCTTATTTGTTTGTAACCCAATAACTCATCCATAAGATACAAGAACTCATATCTAGCAGTTACGTCAATAATGATATCTATAGATTGTAATGGGAAATCATATTTCCATAATAAATTTGTTAATATCCTTAACATAAATACAAATTATGATCTTGTCATATTTATTGAGGATGGGGAAAATATTGGATATTCGCATGGAATAGTCCACTGTATTTATAAACGGTCCTATTTTTAGGAGTTTCATTACTTCCTCTTTTAATATTAAAGTGACTTTCGGTTCCATGGGTCTTAAATTTTTCTTGATGGGTTTGGCATCATTTTGGTTACCTAGTTATGAAAAACTACACTAGGTTTAACCCATGACATGTCCTTATAAGTAACTACAAAGGCCCGAGATTGATCCCTAAGAATATTATTGTGCTCCTCCACTTCCTCTACAGATAGTGAAGAATTGAGCTTCAAAATATTAGGGTTTTGTTGAGGTTCTAATGTTTATATTGATTGTGTCTTCTATTATAGAAGTGTTTCCCTCTTCAAATTTTGGGAGAGTGGATGGAATTTTAAGGGGGTTTCTATATATATTCATAAATTTTGAAATATTTTGAGGAGGAAATAAGATAGAAATTTGGATTCAAAGTGAGATCAGGAATGGTGGATGAGAGAAAAACCCCTCTTGTGGTGAATCGGGAGAAAATCATTGTAGGCATGCAAGAAACACAAAACCACCTCATCATTTTTTAGCATAATCCATGGTGACAAGCTCATTATTATTTTCTACATGAGGGATTATCATTTCAGTCAACATTTTTTACACTAAGGGTTCATATTTCATGGATACGACGAATTCAATTTCCATTAAACTTGCAACTGGGAAAATAAAGAAGAAAAACAAGCCATTGAGTAAGTCAGCTAATTTATTTCCCTAGGGATAGATTCGATGGAGATAAATTCAAAGTATTTTCTTATCTAACATGTCCTAGCCTGGTAAAATTGGAGGTGTTCTATTGTGGTCTTATAAACTTTAAATACTTGAATAGATACTAGTTGCAAATCTTCTAAGACCTTAATATTCTTAACTTCCATCCTTTTGGAAAAAATGATGTCGAGAAGTAAATCTTCATATTCTGCCCCATTATTGATTGCACTCAAATTCCAACTTAAAACCAAAGGGCGTGATCTTACCTTTTGGAGAGGTTAAGATCACCCATGCACCCATGTTGTATTGGTACTTGGCTCCATCATAATAGAAAGTCCAACAGTCAGCGGGGAAGATAAAACTCACTGCTTCCTTAGAGGATTCCTCTCATATTTATGGCGCTTATACCATAAATATATCTACGAGATAATAATTGGGGAGAGAGGATAGGAAAATAAGACCACCAATCCCATGAGGATCAAAAGGAAGGGTGATTGGTGAATAATTATATAAGAGTTTCAAAATCCTATTTATAGTTTTTGTGGGATAGGGTTCTAAAACATCAACCCTTATTCTCACTTTTTCTATGGCTTTGATTATTTTTGGTTTATCAATTTCAGCCTTTGGAACCCATATTATGGTCATAATCAAATCCTTCAAGGGGGGTGGTTTATTTTTCTAGTTTTCAAGAAGTTAAAATTTATACTGAACCTTGGGTTTCCTCTTAATATTTGCTACGTATATATTGAAAGGTCTAGGATCTCCTTGAGTAATGAAGATCTTCCCTAAATGAAGAAACCTAACATCTTAGAACAAAGTGGAAGGAATATCCTTAATAATTTAGATCTATAGCCTTCCAAGAGCATGTAATAGTTTTTTCTCCCTCTATATAACGTAAAACTATGTTAAACTAGTTTTATGTCCAAGGGAAAAATGGAGGATTATAGTTCCAATTGAAGTGCATTTGAGGTTGTTTATAACCTAGAAATGTGTTTCTAGTAGAGGATAATTTGGTCTCTCCATATCCTAACTTTTTCAAGAAGGAGAAGGGGAATATATTCACAAAAATCCCAATCATCAAGCATGGCTCTCTAAACATAATTTTTATAGACTCACAATTGTATTTATAATGTCGGATCTCCTCTTTGAGATATTTTGAGGTTAGAAAGCATCTTATTTATGTCAAACACATACCAAATGTACCTATCATTTTTTCCTGGATGATTCATGTCTAGTCAATATAATTAATTTGGGCCTCCGGTGGAGACGTGACATGGAACAGATGGCAAAGGACCCAACGTGTCCAGCTGAGTGAAATAATGAGCTGGAAAATTATTTAACAAGTTTCGAAATGAAATGTGGTAGAAGGTATTGGTTAATTCATTAATTAATTCGTATGCTCCTACTTGCTCGGGGACTATATGAGTATCATCCTATGGAAGAGAGTAATTGTGGAGAGGCTATGAAGTATACTCTCTTCTTTGAGTCAGTGCATTAATTTCTGGATCAATTTCTAACTCAACCATTCCTATAATATTTGTCTTGATGTTTTATTTATATTGGGGGAAACACTGAGATTCCCAAAGATATATGACTCATTTTCATGGGTTCCAATAAGAATTCCTTTGTTTTCATTTTTGGGATTTATTTTCTCATCTTCATGTTGTTTAGGGAATGGATCCCTATAAATTCCCAAAATTACATTTTGAGGTGCAACGGTACCTATATAGATGGATTATAGGTATCCCTCGAAGTTCCCTGGGAACATGTAAGTGAAAAGTTGTCATCGATCCTTAAGATGGTATCTAAATAACATTTTTGCATTCTCAGTTAAGTACAAACATCGTGACCAATAACACGATGAAAAACAAAATGCAAGTTGGGATTCGAATCCCTTAGCCTTTGGTTTTAGTTTTTTTCAATTTTCAAACCCTTGATTACTATTTTAGGTTTGGTTGTTATATGTGTATTTTTGTGCCCCCGGACTAAGGTTCTACTATTGGTTATGGCCTTAGTATTAATTTTTATGAGGTCAAGGGTAGTTTAAATCAACAACATTAAGAGGGGACAAGGTTGGGATTCCTTTGATTCCCCATGTTGGTGTTGTTTTTTATGTTACCAGTTTTGGTGACTTTGGGATTAGTATCTTTGTCAGTAACACCATATGTGGTGGTGCCACAATTTCAGTTCAATAATTTAGTCCCGTTAGTGTTATTTCCATTATTTTGATAACTTTTGATTAGCTAATTATGGACTAAGTATAATATAGATAGTTAACCTAAGCTATGAAAAGTTGTAATAAAATAGATATGCAGTATAGAAGTATGCAAGTGGGCCAAACAACTATGCAAAAGGTTTTGGGGTTAATCAAATCTAGTTGTACAGACACATATTCAAATCTAAGTATATAAGCAATAAATATGCAAATAAACCAAAAGAAATAATACACAAGATATACTGTGGGTCTGTCGACACTAAAATTTTCCTCCATAATTTTTATTTCATTAATGTATGTATTAGGAATAGGTGTTCTTAAGTATAATTAGTAGTAGCATCTGATAGAAGATAACGGCGCCGCCAATAATGTGGAGTACGGTAACAGTCAAAGTACAATAGGAATGTTGTAAAAAGTAAATATTTGTCGTAAGTGGTCCGGTAATGTTAAAATGTCAAAGTTTAGGTAATTAGAGAAGTAGGGTCTACATGATTAGGAATTAGAAATATTATATTGGTAATAAAGACAAGGAGTGAGGTCATAAATATTTTGTGTATTTTATTTGTAAAAAGTCTAAAAATGTGGAACCCATGTAAAATGATAAGGTTTATCTTATCTTAACAGATAAGCTTACATGTACAGATAAGAGTTAAGGTATGGACCATGATTCGTCAGAGTGGATTTCTTATCCTATCTTAGAGATAAGATGGATAAGCCTGGAAGTTCTATAAATAGAGAGGCCACCCCCCTCATTTAGGATAGAAGGAAGTAGTGAGAAATATTGTAGGAAGTGTGCAAAGGAAGCCATCAGTTAAAGGGGTGTTGAAGAAGCCATCAAGAGGTGTAATTGTAAAGTTTCTCCCATAGTCTTGTTGAAGTACCTCATGGGTGAGATTGTAACAATTTCATGTTAATATTATAATTTACTTTGATATTTCAGATTTGTCATCATTCCGTCTTATCATAGTCGATGGTATTCTTGTGTTATGTTGTTGTTTTGTTTCCAGATTACATACACCAAACTAAAGGCTGTGCATTAGTAAATAATCATAGCACGAGGAGTTCCCGGTGAAGAATTATCATAGTGTCGGATTGGTGATGATAGGTCACCTAGTGTGGGTTATGTCCACCAAGAAGCAACCAATATATTATTCAAAGCTTTAACAGAGGATATAAAATGAAGGTCTGCAATCTTCCACACCTCTCCCAAATGTATAGTAATTTCTCCCTCACAAGCTTCTCTTTTCTCTCTCTAAGAATTATCTCTTATAATTCTACCAATTATTAATGAGTTCCCACTCACTAACCCTAGATTTCTAATTTATATATGCATATACAAACTTAGGGGAACTTCAGCTATGTAATTCATATCATTATATCAACTTTATATCAAAGGTTAGATCTAATTATCGTGAGTTAAATAAAACAATCACGCACGGGTAACCAATCTCAGCTACCCTAACCGATACCGGTTTCCTAATTTCCTTGATCGATGTCAGTCCCTAGGTGACCGACAGTGGTTATCCAACCGACACTAGCTACTGTGTATTATAGCAAGTTAATAAAGAATTTTATTTCTGAAGCAATTAAGCTCCATAACTCAACAATCTCTCACTTGGAGATAAATTGATGCACTGTACCATACAAATCCATTCTTAAATCCTTTCGTTGGCATGTTTCTCCCTCTTCAAGTCTCAAACTCGAAGAACAACATAACTGGAGTGTAGCTCCAACTTCTCCTTTTTCAATAACTTCGTTAGCATATCCACAGGGTTCTTATTTGTATGAATTTTCTCTAGTTTTAGCTACACATACTCTAATACATATCGTATGAAGTGATATCTCAACTGAATATATTTCATTATTGAATGAAATGTTGAGTTCTTTGCTAGATGAATCACACTTTGACTATCACTACATAATCTACAATCCTCTTTCTCCTTTCCCAAATCTTCCATGAAATTTCTCATCCATATCATCTCTTTGTTATCCTTTGTAGCTGCAACATACTCAGCCTCTGTAGTAGACAAGGCCACAACCTTCTGTAATCTAGAAATCCAACTAACTATCATTTGACCTATTATGAATACATATCCATTGGTGTTTCTCCTACCATCCAAATCTCCAGCAATATTTGAATCAATATAGATACATAAAGTCTCAAACTTGAAGAACAACATAATTGGAGTGTAGCTCCAACTTCTCCTTTTTCAATAACTTCGTTAGCATATCCACAGGGTTCTTATTTGTATGAATTTTCTCTAGTTTCAGCTACATATACTCTAATACATATCGTATGAAGTGATATCTCAACTGAATATATTTCATTATTGAATGAAATGTTGAGTTCTTTGCTAGATGAATCACACTTTGACTATCACTGCATAATCTACAATCCTCTTTCTCCTTTCCCAAATCTTCCATGAAATTTCTCATCCATATCATCTCTTTGTTATCCTTTGTAGCTGCAACATACTCAGCCTCTGTAGTAGACAAGGCCACAACCTTCTGTAATCTATAAATCCAACTAACTATCATTTGACCTACTATGAATACATATCCATTGGTGTTTCTCCTACCATCCAAATCTCCAGCAATATTTGAATCAATATAGATACATAAAGAAGTATCTGACCCTCTATAACATAACTACATATTGGATGTCCTTGTCAAATACTTGAGAATCCATTAGACTACTTTCCAATGCTCTTTATCTAGATTGGCCATAAATCTTCTCACAACTCCCAATGTCTTTGTAATGTTTGGTCTAATGCAAACCATAGCATACATAAGACTTCCAACTACTGAATCATATGGAACTCATGTCATGTACTCAACCTCATCATGTGATTTAGGACACTGATCTTTTCTCAATTTAAAGTGTCCAACCATAGGTGTACTTACAGGTTTTGAATTTTTCATATTAAACCTTTCCAACACCTTATTGATATAATGTTCCTGATACAAATACAATTTCCTACTCTTCCTGTCTCTAATAATTTACATGCCAAGGATTTTATTTATAGCTCTCAAATCCTTCATTGCAAATTTATGAGCTAACTTTTCTTTAAGTTCACTAATGCCCCACATACTAGATCCTTCAATAAGCATATCATTCACATACAGTAAAAAAATAATATATCTTTCATTTTCAAGCTTCTTGAAATAAACACAATGGTCATATTCACATCTCATATAACCATGCTCATGCATGAAACTATCAAACCTCATATACCATTTCCTTGGGGCCTGCTTGAGCCCATACAAGTTCTTTTTCAACCTACACACAAGTTTCTCCTTACCCTTGACTTCATAACCAAATAGCTGGTGCATATAAATCTATTCCTCCAAATCACCATGAAGGAAAGCCATCTTGACATCAAGTTTTTCTAAATGAAAATATTCTACTACAACTAAACTCAATACAGTATGTATGGAAGTCATTTTTACTACAGGTGAAAATATCTCACCAAAATCAATACATGATTTTTGTGCAAATCCTTTTACCACAAGCCTTGCCTTATATTGTTTTTGCCTACCCTCTTCTTCCTTAATCCTGTAAACCCATTTGTTCTGCAATGTGCTTTTACCTGCTGGCAACTTGACCAAATCTCATGCTTGGTTCTATTCCAAGGAGTCCATCTCCTCATCATGGCATGCTCCCACTACTTGTGTGTTTCATCCTACATTGCTTCTTCAAAACTCTATGGTTCACCACTATCAATCAATAATAAATAAGACAAGGAAGGTGCAAATATTTCTAGAGTTCCATTTACCCTTTGTGATCTTCTCACAAAGATCTGGGGTGTCAGAGGCTCAATCTACTCATTCTAAAAATTTGTATCAATCTCAAAAATTGACCAATATTGGTCACCTGTAACCGACGCCAGTTCACCTAACCAATGTTGTTCCTACTCCTCTGTAGCCAATGTTGGTTCAGGAAACCAACGTCGATCTGGTGTCAACTGAAATCGGTTACTATGTAGACTTGTAGGTGTCACTTTTAAATATGAGAATGCATTTTCATTCACAAAATTTTCCACCTGTTCATCTTTGGGTACCAAAAATCGATCGCTATACATTATCTTTTTATTGCATTCAATGTCACGACTCCTAACAATCTTAGAATCTTCTAAATTCCAAAAACATAATCCAAAATTACTAGATCCATAACCAATAAAAGTACATTTATTGTATTTAGCATCTAACTTCTTTCTATTTTCTTTATCAACATGCACAATAGCTTTTGAACCAAATAGTCTAAGAAAATAAAGATATACCTCTTTTATAGTCCAAGCTTCTTCTGATATTCCACCATCCAGTGCACTTGAAGGCCCTTAATTAAATAAACCATCGTGTCTACTGCTTCTGCCTAAAAATGCAAAGGTAATCCAACATGTATCCTCATGTTCTTGCACTTTCCATGATTTTCCTATTTATTCTTTCTACAACACCATTATCCTGTGGTGTTCTAGGAACCATTATTTCTCTTTCTATTCCATTTACTAAAAACTAATCATTGAAAGCCTTGCTACAGTACTCACCACCATTGTCATATCTAATGCATTTTAACTTTGAATTTGATTCATTTTCCACAAGGGCTTTCCATCTTTTAAAAGTATCAAAAACATCATATTTATGTTTAATACAATAAACTCATACCTTTCTTATGACATCATCAATGAAATTCACATAATATTGGTATCCTCCATGAGAAGCTACCTAGGCTAGTCCCCACACATTTGAGTGCACAAGCTCCAATTTTTTCTCCTTCTTTGTTGCATCAACTTTGAGAAATAGCACTCTCTTTTGATTTCCAAATATACAATGCTCACAAAAATCAAGATCTACATCTTTAAAATCTCATAACTTACCCTTAGCCTTAAAGATATGCATTCCCTTTTTACTCATATGGCCTAATCAATTATGCCACATGATTGCATCTTAATCTGAAGTAGATAGCACAGAAAAGGAATTAGTAATACATGTAGACAAATACAATGTTCCTACCTTATTTCCTCTTACTACAACAAGATATCCCTTGGTATCCTTCCAAAAGTCGAGTGTGAATGTAACCATGCAACCAGATTCACCTAGTTGTCCTGCAAAAATTATATTTCTCCTGAGGCTTGGCACATGCCTCACATCTTTTAATATCCATTTATTTTCATTCTACAATTTTAGATGAACTTCTTCTTTACCAATAATATTGCATGGCTCATCATCTCCTAAATAAACATGCCCAAAATTACCCTGGACATAATTTCTGAAACAACCCTTATTAGGAGTAGCATGGAAAGAATTTCCTGAATCTAAAACCCATGATTCAATTTTATTATGCAAGGAGAGAATAAGGGAATCTTGCATTACCTTAGAATATGCAACATTTTCCTCTTTACCTTTTTCTGGTACATTCTCTTTGTTTTCCTTGACCCAACAATCCTTCTTTGCATGTCCTTTCTTTCCATAGTTCCGGCAAGTTGTTCCTTTACCTTTGGATTTAGATCTGTCATTCTTAGACTTTGATTTCACATTATTCTTTCTCTTATATCTCTTCTTTTTCCTTCCCCTGATTTCTACTTTCAAAGCATTACCGGATGATAATTCTTCTATACTTTTCCTACGTATTTATTCATTCAGGATTATACTAACCACATCATAAAACTTTAAAGTATTAGTAGTAGACATTGTATTACTAACAGCCATTACAAGGTTATCCCAACTATCTAGCAAAAAAAATAGAAATAAAAGTGCTTTCACTTCATCATCAAACGGAATATTCACTAATTTTAATTAATTTACAATAGACTGAAAATAATTCAAATGACTTGATACAGATTCACCTTCTTGCATCTTAGAATTAAATAATTTCTTCATCAAATAAACTTTATTTTAAGCACTAGGTTTTTCATATAAATTAGCTAAAGATTTCATCAACTCTACCTTGGTTGTTGCTTTGGTAATATTCGAAGCCACATATGCTATCAGACTCAATCTTATAGATCCTAGAGCCTTTCCGTTAAGAATTTTTCATTCTTCATCAGTCCTATTTGTAGGTCTTGCCTTTTCATCCAACGGTAAGTAAAGATCCTTTTGATATAGATAATCTTCCACCTACATCTTCCATAATTGATAATTACGGCCGTAAAATTTATCAACTCTCTATTTACTATCTTCTGCCATTGTTCTAGCTCCCACTCAATCAGAAATCCCTTTGTGAGTAAATCTATTAACACACAAAACCCTTAAACAAAAAATCTCTGATACCAGTTGTTAGGGTTAATCACACCAGTTATACAGACACATATTCAGATCTAAGCATACAAGTAATAAATACGGAAATAAACCAGAAGAAATAATACATGAGATATAATGTGGTTAACCCAGTGTGGGCTATGTCCACTAATAAACAACCAATATATTATTCAAATATTTAAAAGAGGATATACAATGAAGATCTGCAATCTTCCAAACTTCTCTAATATGTACAGTACATTCTCCCTCACAAGCTTCTCATTTCTCTATCTAAGAATTCTCTTTTATAATTCTCCCAAATATTAATGAGTTACCACTTACTAACCCTATCTTTCTAGCTTATATATGTATATACAAAATTACGAAGCTTTAGCTATGTAATTATAATCATTAGATGAACTTTATATCAAAGGTTAGATCTAATTCCTGTAAGTTAAATAAAACAATCACGTAGAGGTAACCGATATCAGTTCCTACTTCCTTGACCGATTTCAATCCTCAGGTGACCAATGACGGTTACCCAACCGACATCAGTTACTGTGTATTCTAGTAAGTTAATAAATCATGTTATTTGTGAAGAAATTAAGATCCACAACTCAACAAAAGGAAATATTAACCCTAATATGCAAGATAGAGTGACGAAAGAACTCAGCTGATAGTAGATGCCAATCGGAGAGTGTCGCAGAGGTAACTATAAAAATTAGAAGTAGGAATGACTATACATAATTTCTGAAAACGATGAATCTAGAGGATCTAGCTAGACTGGGGTGCCTAGAGGAGGACTAGGGCACCTACGGGTGCTTTAGTCTGTAATCTGGGCACCCTAGTCTGAAATATCTTAAAATGATTTTTACAAGTTCAGAAGGTGCTCTGAAACCCTCGTTGTGTGTTGCATCAACTTTGTTGTCCTGTGTCAAATGTCACCAATACTCCAAGATGAATTAAATACCTGCAAGACCCCAAAACAAGCATCAAACCCTTAAAAATAATAATGCATATGAAGGGGTCAGACTATCCTAAGTAGCCACAATAGTGGACTTACTAACTGAGTGTTGCCCTACATCTTAGACCTGATGTAGTTATATGTGCAAGTGTGTGTGAACATGCCCTAGGTTTATCTTGTGTCAATCGCACTTTGTGAAGTAACGAGCAATAACTATGTGTAGAAAATGTAATAAATGTGTGCATGTAATAGACTAGAATCCATCCCACTATGAAGTGTGATGTAGATGTCCTAGCCTTGATGATGGAGCTATGTTAATGCAAGTGATCTCCAATGCAATAGATGGATGTAACTCTAGATGGAGTGATGGTAGTAAGTGATGTTAGGTCCCTCATTATGGTCTCATAAATTTATATTTATAGGATTCTCTTGATCTAATTTTGTAATTAACCCCAAAAAGGCCAACCAAAAGATAAATAAATATGCCAAATGGCAAGAAAGAGCCCAAAAAGTGGCGAGAAAGTGTGAAAAGGACCAGGGTGCCCCTAGTGGGACGAGGGCACTGACGGGCATCCTATCACTGGCCTGGGCACCTTAGTCAAGGCTAAAATGATGAGAAATGGTCGGAATAGACTAGGCATGTGGATGAAAAGGGGTGGTAATGACAAAATAAAATAAAACAAAATGGCCAAAAGATGGGGGTTAATTAGTACTTTCTTCACTCAAGATCCTTCTAAATAGTAGTATGAAATTGGGATACATAAAAATCTAAAGTGCATGATTTTGTGACTACAACTTGTGTTTTTTTGGTTGGGAGTTACCAACTTCCCATTAGGACCATAAGTCTTGCGTCTGTTGTTAATAGTCACTTGATCAATATGAAGATAAACTTTTATTACTTCCTCGTAAGAATGAAAGGGGAAATTTTTTATTTCCTCCTTGGTTTCTCAATTAAGTGAGTGAAGGAAGATATCATAAAGCTCCATTTGGTCCATGTTAGGTGTGCTTGTAGAATAATAAAGAACATGTCACCATCTTAGTGTGAAATAAGAGGCAGATTTTTTTTATTCCTGACTAATGTGTAGGAATTATCTTATTCCCGCATATAGAAATTTATTCATGTCGAAGGCTTTGAAAAATTTAGATGCGACTTGTTTGAAATAATGTATGGATGTCTTAGGGATTCGATAATACCAATCTAAAGTGATCCCTTTCGAGGGTTTCTAGAAAGATCTTAGTAGCTACCACATCACATGGGAACAAATCTCTAATCACAATATTATAGGCCTTGATGTGTGCATTGGGGTCTCCCTGTCCTTTAAACTTTGGGAAATTTGGAAATGGGAAAGGAAATATGACACCCCATATTGTGAAATTGAGGGGTTCTTTCAAGTACTAGGCATAGGTTCTAATTACATAGGATTCTACCATGGAGGTTTTTCGATGTAAAGGTGAAGGAGGATATATTTGGTAATTTGTAGCATAGGTGTTAGCTAGATTACATAGGGTTCTGTGGAACTATAAGAATCGACCAGGGAACACATAGATGTACAGTTACATAGACTTTGAATACATATGCATGTAGGGAGGAAAATCATCAGAGAATGCATTCATGGGTGTTTGGTTATTAAAGATATTATTTTAGGGGAAGGTATGAGGAAATCCATCACCAACATGCATGTGGGTAGGTTATACGTAAAATGTTTGAGAACCCATTCCTAGTGTGCCAGCAGCTGTGAAAAGGTCACATGGGTTTGATTTAATAGGATAACCTTATTGCACATGTTGTTGTGTTTGTTACACATTGGTGAAAGGGATGTGACTTTGATTATCTGTAGGGTAACCCATATTCTTTTCCATTACATGGGTCAATTGTGAGGTTTGATAATTTTCTAGTTCTCAAATCCTTTCCACTAATGTGGAAACAACATCATTTGGTAAGGGTTTGACCCTCTTTTTGGAGGTGTAATCGATATGGTTCTCCAGAGGGAATGGATGATATCCCTTAATGAATTTTTTAGTATTTGTATTTATACTTTCCTATAAAGGGAGTTGCATGATGCATAGTTACAACATTTCCATTTAACATTTCAAAAGCATGGGTCTACATTATTTTCAAACACTTGTCTATTATATGTAATGGATTAGTGATCTATGAAAACATATTATCCTCTGACATATGAAAGCTAATGTGAGGTCCTTACAAGACCCTAGTGTCGGAACCTGTTTCACCCCAATAAAGTTCATATTGTTTGAATTAGATTGAAGACCTTGAATGTTTTTGGGTTGATCAACATCCTATATCCTCACATGATTAGTAGGTTTTAAGACGTAGTTAGGGGAGGTATGCACATTTTTGGTGTAGTTTTTAGAACAACCTAAGACATAACAAGATCGTTGAGGCTAGACATAGGAAAATTATCCATCAAGTCCAGAAGGCCCATCAAAATCTTTACCAAACATATTAAAGGGGTATAAAATACCCCAAGAATAATGGAAGAGGGGAGAGGTGAAAAGAAAGAAAAGAAAAGTGAGAAAGATAAAGTCGTTCACATTGGGATCACCAGATTTGCACACATGAAAAGTGACACGGGTGTTCCTATGCACTTGAATTCTCGAGGTCAAGATGATAAATTTCAAGTGTGGAAGATGTGATTGGCATGAATAATTATGAAATGGTAAATACAATATAGGTGGGGATGACTAAGGATATAGATTCAAAGGCCAAGTAACTCACAATCGATTAACTTGCAAGTATGAAACTTAATTGTTAAGGATAGAGAAAACTCATCTTATCTTTGTGTGTGGAATACTATGATCAAGGATAATAACTTTGTGTGATTCCCAATCTATGTCAGTTAGATCGAAGATACTTCTACCTAGATGCCATATTCTTGTAGAGTGTTTGTTCATCTCTAAATATTCCTCTCCATAAAGGGTCATACAAGAATGCAGATGATGTACAAAGTAAAGAAAACTAAGGATTTGGGTTTCTAACTCAGTTTTCTTGATTGTCCTAAAACTACTCAATTATGGAAAATTTCTCATTTAGAGCATCAATTTGGTTAATTATTTGTGAGGGCAAGGGAGTAGAGTAGAAAACTAGTACACATAATCCTAAGTCTATGTCTCCTTAGTATTGGTCGATACCTATTGGGTTAGTGATTGGTTCAAAGATCCTCTGATAAGGTTAAGATAGAAAAGAAATGGTCATGTATGGTTATCAACTCATGATTAAGAACAAAAAAATTGAAAGAATAGTCAAATGATAATCAAAGGCTATGAACTGGTAGTGTGAACTCCTAATAACTAGGTTTGCTATTTGATTTGAATTCCTAGATTACACTAAATCCTAATAATGAATAAATAACATAAGGAAATTTAATTAAACAAAAAGATAGATGAATTAATCCATTTGGTTGATCAATTTCCTTTCTAATTAATTAAATAAAACAAATAAAATTACTTTAATCTATCTTTTTGTATTTTGAGAAGCTTTCTGAAAGAAATGAATTAAAACTAATTAATTAATATTTTTTTATCTTTCTGGATTATTTAAAGAAAATAAGATATGCATTCTACAGAAACAAAAAGATCATTGAAACCAAATTAATTACTTCTTTTAATAAAAAAATAGTGAATAACTAGACGTGGTTCTTCCTCTGTTGTAGGGGGTTTAAATACTAGTTCTCATGAGGAAGCACTAAGGATATTATTGATTTCACAAAAGTAAAGATTTTTATTGCATCGCTTCTTCCTTGGAATTTTTGGGAAGGAAAGCTTCCTAGAAGCTATTTACTTTCTTTTAGAAAAACTTTCCTTGACAAAAATGATTTTAATCTAATTAAAAGAAATGATAAATAGCTATAAATATGGATATTTCTTCTCTTCTTCCTCCAATCTCTTTCTCGAGCAGATGCATAGGGATAATCTGGGAAGATATTATCCAGGAAAAATATTATAAAATGAATACATGTATAACAGATGCACACAAGAAGTGATGATATCTTCTATTTCAAATAACAATACAACTAGATTTCGTGATTTCAAAAGACAATGATTATATTAATACTTTGATAGAAACAAATTTTATACCCAACCTCATCACTAAGGTTTTATGGTAGCTTTTCCCAATGTTTTTGGTGATGTGTTTAGTATCTCCCCAACTTCATAATCCCTCCAATATGTGATTTCTAAGTGATCTGGGTGAGAAAAGTAATGACTAACAACAAGAATTCAAGAAAGCAAGACGGTTGGTCTGGTACAAAGAATGATGGTTGGAATGTGAGAAACACAAAAGAAAGATAGAGAATTTGCTATCTATGTAATAACCTCTCCAAAATTCAATAGTATAACACTTCTCAAAATTAAAAATTGTCAATTCGTGACACAAAAAATATGGGATATTTATAAACTATTGGAGAAGAAGAAGTTATAAAACACATACCGAACAAGAATGAGTAACTCAACTAATAGGGAATGATTTGATGACTCTTATTTCAGAAGAAGGGGGGAGAAAGATAAGACCTTTCCAATGAGCCTATTTTTAGTGGATTTGACTAAGTAAACTCATAGAAAAGAAAATCACAATCAAAACATGTGTTTAAAAACTCATGTTTTAATTTTAATTTCCACAGTGACAAAATTGCCCATATTTTTAAAGGGGCGGTTGTGTAACCACCACTCTAGCAATAGGGGCAGTTGCGTAGCCACCACTAAAGAGCGAGGTAAAATGCTTGCAAAACAACCTCTTAAGCAAATTGAAATCTTAGGAGCGGGGAAAATAGGTTTGGATAAGTTCATATATCAATGTAAGTGGAAGAGGAAGGGATCTAGATATCGTTTGTATCTTAGAAGTAGGTTTGTCATCATCGGAGACATATTACATTCAAGTGGTGTGCCACATAATTTTTTAGTTGTGTACAATGATCCAACAGAATCTGTAATGGCACATGTGAAGGGGGAACCTGAGAATGAAATGAATAGAAGGCCTTATATGGTGATTCAAGAGTGAAAGAAGGGCCATGAAGATTCGTAATATCCATGAAAAATATGGGATAGTTAGACAAGGGCCTAGTGATGGTTGAGGAAATCACACTGGATGAGGGTGAGTGTGGCAAGGTGATAGGAGTGAAAGTAGGTGAAGTGAAAATACTTGATAGTATGAAAGTAGGAAATGAAGGAGGGGGGGCATGAGAATAATGGGATGTATGGTATAATTTAGAAGAGGATGAGAAACATCCACATTCGACACAACTTCACTACTTAAAACTTAGATGGGCGTAGTAATTCTTACCACACCATCTATATAGGTAATTGAAACATGACCTTCTATAATTCTAGGAGGGGAGCAAAACATGCTTTAAATGATTGAACTGATATCAACCTTTGACTATTTATCCTTCACTTTTTCATCACTAAATATGTAGGATATACACTCATTTATCCAATTATAGGCCTCTTTATTGGAAGAATTGAAATTGAAGGCGTTGAGGCCATTGGATATACCTAACACATAGGTCTTCTTTGAGTAGAGGAAAAATGCTCTCCTATTTTTATTGATGTTTTTTTTTTTGTTGGAGAATGCGGTGGAAGAAATTTCCTCAAGACACTTCTCTACAAATTATCCCCTATATTATTAGGAGAACCAAGAATTGATGATTATTGAACTGTGTAATCTTGTGGATCCTTAAGCAATCCTACAACTCTGAGTTTTTCTTATACTTCATCCACACTTTTTGGATTCATGTGAAAATGGTCATCTGTTTAAGGTGAATGTACATAATGGTTTTGGTACTTATAGCTCAGTGTTTGCAAATGTCTAACCACTCTACCCTAAGGATCCAATCTCTTGAAAAAGAATCACATCAAGGCCCTCATATTGCCTATGTTGCATTATAAAATTTTATAGAGAAGGGTATGTTGTAAATTTAAATGTTCCCATATAAAAGGGGAGATAAGGATAAGGCCTATGAAAGACCTTCTTACACAAACCCTCAATACCACTTTCAAATTAGTAAGCTATTTCTATGGCAACAAGTCTCTCGGGAACACTTCTTGACTTTTTTAATGGAGGTGTTAAGATTCCCTCAATTATGACAATGGTGCAATCTCTATAGTAGCGATATGTTCTACTGAGTTTGATTGATTCCTAAATATCTAGGAGAATTCTTTGCCTTAAGATGCCATGAATGGAAAAACATACAATGGGGTATAATTCTTCACATATCTCCCTGATTGTATGACCATGATTATGATTGTACAACCTATAGAAAATAACATGCACTAGGGAAGTAGAGGTGGGTAACTAGTTAGAGAATGGAGCATTGAAGGTGAGAGAAGCCCAAAATAGGTCCCCCAAGTAAGAAAGTGTATTAAAACTTCCTCTTTGCATTGCACCATCCCAACATACCTTAAAATTGAATTCTAATAGTTTTCCAAAATTAGGATTCTTATCTTTAAAGACCATCCTTAACAAAGGAACCCATGCCTGATTGGCATGGTCACCCTTATCTACCCTATATAACATATTTAACAATACATGGCCACTCTGACCCCTATTCTAAACAATGCAGTAGGTAACAACAAACTATGTTTGTGTTTGACTCTAGTGGGATCTATTACACAATCCTTTAAATATTCAAACATATTCCTCTCACTCATATGTAGTTTAACATTATTATAGTTATAAGAAATATTAGGAGGGTCCATTTTATACATATACTATTGAACATTTCACCAATTTACATGGAAATGATTGGACTTGAGTAGCCTTAGAGACGATTTTCCTACCCTGAAGAGTGCATGCAAAGAAAACATCCCCAAACAAGTCTCCACATGGGCAAACCCCTAACTTAGATGTAATTTTATGAATCATAGTCTATGATTGATTAGATGTATTCATAGTAAATTTGATTTAATTTAATGACTGGATCACAATCATTAATCTCCCAAAACAAGTCATTGTAGTTTTTAATTTGAGCTGGTAAACCCTTAGTGAACTAAGTGTCTCTAAGCAAGAAAATAGTGGTATTTGAATTTGGCGACTCGGATCTATATTTGCAATGGATGCCTCACATGTAGTCTTAATCACTGCTTAAAAAATTTAGAGGATTGTGAATACTTTATCAATGTTCTCCATATCTGAAATATTTTAAACATATGACTTTGTTTATTATGGAGTTAATCAGTGCTTTGGGTTCTCTCAAAATTGAAACAGTAGCAATTTTCCTTTGTTCTTTTCTGAAAATACCTTCGAACATAATCAACACCACACAATCTCGTGAAAGCTTCTTTAATTGATAAAAACATTGAATAATTTGAAAGCATTTAAATCTCAAGCAAAAATAATTTTAATTTTATCTCGCGATTTGTTCTGAACGGAAGACCAAGGAATTTCATATTTTAGTTGGAAGTTTAGACTCAATCTTACAACCTATAAGAAATGGGGCGCTCTTCCAACAATTAAAATTATTTAGACTAATAATTCTGGTTACACTATGTGTGCCAATATACATATATATGTGTATATATATACACACATATATATGTATACACACGCATACATATATATGTAATAAATCTTAATTTTATATTAGAACTATTTAAATTGATATTGAAGGAGAAAAATTCATGATGTATAAAAAAATAGGTAAACGTGGATGTATTTATGAAAATCCCACATTTTCTCTAAATTTTTGAAATTAATCATGAATTTATTCTTAATTGATATTGTTTTGTAACAACTGGTATAACTATTAACTATTTATAATGATATACATCTTAGTCATAACAAGTTAAAAATAGATGCCCTCGTTAGTTAGGAATAGTGTAGTGGCTACATTGAGATAGAAGTCCATCCTATTATGGAAATATGCTATTAGAATTCTTTTAATAAAACTCATAATAACAACATTTTAATTTTTTTTTGTTCCCTTCACCAAAAAAAAGATGAACTTGAATTTGTACAATAATTATTCAAATAAATCGGTAGACAATATATGCATTTTTAAAGCTAAAATTAAAAAAAAAAACTAAATATAACAAGGATGATTGAAAATTTAAAAAAAAAATCAGCAATAATAATAATCATTTGATATACAAAAATAGATACATAATGTTTATATATTCTTTTTTTATAGAAAATATTTCACTGCATGGAATATTTTCATACTATAATTATTGAGATGAATATTTACAAGTATAAGATTTATGTTACCCTGAGATGACATAAAAAAACAAAAAAAAAAAACTTATATAATGAGGTAATCATTATTTTATGCAAGTAAATGTATAGAAATTCTTAGATGTTTATGTAATAAGTGCAATAAACCTGTATTATATTCAATAAATTTGTAGTGTATTGCTAAGATTTATCCAATCTATTTTAACATATTATCTATAAAATCGTTCAAATGTAGATAAAGGAATTTTTAACCGGTGTATCATTGTGTAAAATATAGATTTTCATAGCTAGATTATTAAAAAAGGCTTAAGTCTTAAAAATTAATTATTTGGAGTGTCTTCTTGATCTCTAATATATCTTACACTTGAGATCAAATTGAGTATTGGTTAGAAGGGCTAATTATTTATGGGAGAACATTCTAATATTAGAATGTAATCATTCACGAATTTAACTTTTAGAATTGCACAAGCCTAATGGAGTTTCACTAAATTATATAAGTTTTGTAATCGTATAGATCTTCATAGGTTTATGAGAGATTTGTGAGATAATGCATACACTTTCCATATCTAGAAATTTATGTAGGCTCGAGAAATATTTCTTATCCCAAAGAGATGTGCAAGCTTGAAACGACTTCACTGTGCTAGGAGAGCTTCACAAACTCATATTAACTTAACAAAACCAACACTTGTTTCATATTACTAAGAATACTCAAAGCCTATTTTTCCTTCTTGAAATTCAAATCCGTTCACAACGTTATGAGTCCTAACACAAACAATGTTCTAGAATTTTCTCCACTGTATAAATTGGATCTAACAAAATGTCTGACACAAATTTTCAAGTTACGTCATTGTCATGTATTAAGATTGAATCAATATAAAGAATTTGTCAATGATTAAAGTAAAACAACCCATAAATTCCTAGAGGCATTTAGATTCACATGAATATTCTAGTTTTGGCTCGTCAAATAGTGGTTGATTCGTTACCACAAAGGGTTGTTCCTACAAGAGAAAAACATGCCAATAATATTGCAAATATGGAAAGAATCAAATCCAATACTTATGAAACTTTTTGTGTGCTAATATGATGTGATTACTTTTTTCTTAATCGCTAGTTATTACTCCATTCGAACCATAAACCAGTTTACTATCATATGGAATCAAATAAGATTTGGTTTTAGTAGGTTGTGTCAAAAACATGTTTAAAAGAGTATTATATTAATGAGTTCAATGTGAAAAAGGCTTAGTTGAGTCTAAAGTAGGTTTTATTATTGTATTAATATTTGGAAAGAGTATAAAATGGTACAAAGAAGAGCACCTCTTTGAAAACAATAATGAGAACAAAGTCATAGATTTGGTATATGTTATGAGAGAAGTGAGAGCTAGATTAGATGTGATGGAGAATGCATAATGAAGAGGGTTTTTTTTAGACATACTTGAGATGATGATGATGATGATGATGATGAATAAATTCAATAATTTTATCTTTAGGATATTAGTTTCTTTAATTAACAATGCACTCTTGTATGTCATTAAGATGCACTTGTAATTTATAATTAATGCTCAATCTATTTATACATAAGAGTATTAATCAAGTTATTAAACTTATTGACTTCTAGTATTAACAAATTAAAGAAAACTTACTTTGCAAGATAACTAATCACCAAATCCTAATGATTTCCTTTACTTGTTTTTATAAAGGTGTAGAGAGCTAGTGTTTGAGGTATTCATTGTGGAAGATAGTTATGGGTATACTAGAAAATTCAAGCTTTATCTTAAATTACTAAAAAACAAAGTAATAATGCTACCCAAATTATTATTATTTTTATTTATATTATATGCATTTATGTGGGAGAATGTATTTTTTTTTAAAGATTAAATGCTTTTGACGGAGCTATGAACTGGAGGGTAAAGGGCCCTAACCCAACAAAGAAGAAAGAATAATGAAGAAAGAAGAAGAGGAAGAAGGTTAGAGAAGGACTACTTAGAGGAAGAAAAGAAAAGAAAGAGAGGGAGAAGAGAAGGACATAGACCAGAAAGCCTGAAAATTTGAGAAGGGTGATAAAAGGTGACAAACACACCAAAGACACACAAACCAAACCATCACAAACTAGGAGATCACTCAAACTAAGTACTCGCATGGGAATTGGATTCCCTAAAAAGAAGTCTGAAAGCCTTGCCAGTGTAGTCTATAAGTTTGTTCATGTTGTCAATAGAAAAATGAATTGGAAATAGAGCAACGTCAATGTCAACCAGGGGAAGGAGTCTATGATCCAACCAACCATAAACAAACATAGAATTCAAATTTTGTGCATAATGTAATAAATCATGATATTGACCACAAAACCATTTAATACCTTGACCTGAACCCAAAGCAATCTCATCTACTTCTTCCACCCACAACACTAGATCGAGAAGAGAGAAATCCAATAGTTCTTCATACAATCCCACATGATGGATTGGATAAATCTTGTCAACTGCCAGGAAGTCCATGACCGATGGATCCAAATGTAGTAGAAGGAAGAAAGAAACAAAGGCCTCAATGATATCTGAGTAAGATCTGGCACGACGCGAGAAAAACTGATAGGAGTCACCAAGGATGGTTTCGATGGCCACCACTTCATTATGAGACGAATATAAAAAAATTTCAGACAACCGATTACAGTTGATTTCCTTAGTAGTGGCCAATTCCAGATGCTCACTATAGAGATAAACGAAGGGAAAACCCATGAAGGCCATGGGAAAAGAAACCGAAAGCCATTGAGAAAGCTGAAGCCGAACAAAGTGACTTAAAACCAAAGAAATAGTGCATGGAGACATCATGGCACTATGATTAAATGTCCTTCCTTTTTGTTGAAATGATAGATAAGAGCCCATCCCAGATGTTCACATCACTTGAAATTTTGACAGTAAAAGGAAAATCAATCACATAATTGGCAAGGAGATCCGTTGCGGAGTTGGATTCTCAAAAATTATGACAGATGCTCCATTTTTTTAGTTTTCCAAGCCATAAAAGTATGTTGTGAATGAAAGGATTAAGTTTCCAAGATAGGGATGACCCTTTTGTAATATAATGTGTGATAATTTGAGAGTCCCCTTCTATAAATAGAGATTTATAACCATACTAGACTTCTAATTTGACACCTTCCAAAAGGACTAACAATCACAAAGCAGGAAAGAAATAGCCATGATAAGAAAACCGTTGTCATTTTTGAGAATACACCCAGCACCTGAATTCCCAGGATTACCTCTAGAAGCTTCATCAAAGTTCAATATCCAAAAGACTTGAGGGGGAGACCTCCATTTGACCTACTTCCTTCACAAAATTTTTTCCACTCGGGATAAACCTCGCCTGAAAATGGACCTAGGGTTGGGAATTTTAATGAGAGGCCAAGATTTTCTTATGATAACATCACTCAAAGAGAACATAGGGTTATTACAACTATTTTTACTAACTTTTTTGGAAATGGCCACTTATAGTTTGTTTAGAAAAGTGGGTAAGTTAGAGGCCTGTTCTTTGAAGAGATGTAGGTTGTGCTCCCACCAAATATGCCAAATAAGAAAAAAAGGAGCCACAGGCTAACTAGAGCTCAGGGAGCTTTAGACTCCATTATGGGCCAAATAATAAGAGTATCTTTAATGTTATCACATGGCACCCAGGCTAGATTGAGTTTGTCAAGAATCCATTTCCAATACTTAGATGCAAATGAACAAAAAAGAAAGAGATGGTCAATATCTTCTTCAGCAGTACCACAAAGGATACATTTGGAGGGCCCAACGTAACCCCAAGATCTTATATATAATTGAGTAATATTTTTTTTTGTTAAAATCTAGCCAATTGAACATCACCACTTTGGGGAGGATAGAAGAATTCCAACAACCAAAATTTCTGGGAACCCCTTGACCTCACATAGAAAGGAGCTTGAAATATCCTTCTTTGATAGTGTAAACCCCTAAAGATGATCCTATCCAAATCAAATGATCGTCAAAATTTTTGAAGGCTGCACTTCTGGAGGAAAGAGCCTCCTTATATGAGGAAACTTCTAAGGAGGAAGCACTAAGAGAGGAGATATCCCTCCACATCCAAGTGGGAGAGCCGTTAGGATGACGATGACCATATTTAGCAATATTACCACCCCATATGACCTTGGTGACATTCATTTCTCAATTGAGATATGGATCAATATTGAGTGGGGAGTGCCCATTTAAAATATCCTCCAATAAATTAATCAAACAACCATTATTAACATGCCACAAAACTAAGTCTGCAATCAGAAATCTACATTTGTAGATGAAGTTCCAAATGTGAGAGCCTTTAGGAAGTTCTTCTCTAGAAAAAATGAGCTTGGGTCAGCCTGCCTCCAAATATTTGTGGGATAGAACCTGGTAGACCAATCTCTTAGCATCAGAGATAAAGTTCTAGACTAATTTCACTCCAAGGGCAATATTTTACTGCGCCAAATCCACAATCCTTAGACTGCCTAAATATTTGGGAAGTTTGACAACATCCCATTTAACCAAGTGAAATTTTATTTCATCACTATTCCCCTGCTAAAGAAAGGGTTTGACAACCTTCTCAAAATTAAGCAAGACCATTTTGGTGATTGCCAATATCAACATCATATAGATCAGAAGGGTGTAGAGGGCTGATTTGATCAGAAGAGATCTTCTAGCCAAAGAGAGCCATTTGCCTTTCCAAGATTGCATCCTCGATGGGAGAGATTGGAGAAGATCATTCCATAAAATAACTTTTCCTTTGCTAAAAAAGAGGAATTCCCAAATATTTATGAGGGAGAGAACCCATAACGAAGCCCAGTACCTCCTTGATCCTATGCTACATGTGAGGAGAAACATTAAAGAAGAAGATAACATATTTATGAAAATTGATTACCTGGCCAACAAAAATAGAATAGGAAAGATTTTGGTACTGTTGCAAAGCTGAAGAGGAAAGTATCATCTGCAAACTATTGATGAGAAAGGGGAGGCAGACTGGTAGTGAGGGAGATGCCTGAAAGGGAACCATTGCTGATCTTTGATTTGATACTACGGCCCAGAGCTTTCACAACAAGAATAAAGAGAAAATAAGAAAGAGGATCCCCTTGCTTGAGACCCCTTCTGTTACTGAAAAAACCCTTTGTTGAACCATTAACTAGGATAGAAAAATTGTTAGAGTAGGTATTTACCTTAGCTCATGTTCACCTAGGTACATTATTGTATTTATCCTCACCCACTTATGTGTGTGGATATTTCTTTTAGATATTAGGAGATATTATCTAGTTGTTAGGTATAGTTCTTTCCTTGATCTATGGTATTGACTAGTTCTTTCCTTAATCTATGGTACTGACTAGATTCTTGATGTCTAGTTCTCTCCTAAATCTATGGTCTTGACTAGTTCTTTGATGACTAGTTATTTCATTGATTTATGGCTTGATCTACGACCTTGACTAGTTCTTAGATTGTTATTCCTTGCCTATTTAAGCAAGGCCCATTCTCAATGTATTGCATTGAGTTCTATAATAATATATGATATTGCTACTCATTTGTTTGCAAAGGTTTTATGTAAATTTATTATGGTGAATTGCTTTCATCTTATAGATCGTGGTGGTTGATTAGCATATGTGTTCTTGGCTTGGTACGATTTTGTTATCGTTCCTTTCAAAAATAAGGGGAAGAAATGGAGTTAAACACCCAATCACATAAGTGTTTGTAGAAGCCCAAAGCCTAGAGGGATTTGAGAAGGAACCTCTGATTAATACGATTATAGGATTTTCTAAAATCAAGTTTAATCATCATTCTAGGATGAGAGGAAAGGTGTAGGGTATGGATTAACTCATGAGAAATGATGATACTGTTAGTGATGGATCTTCTAGGAACAAAGTCAATTTTTTCTTACGCCACAATCTTATGAAGAAGGGGACTGATTCAAGAGGTGAAGGCCTTGTAAATGATTTTATATGAAGTGTTACAAAGGGAGATGGGGTGAAAATTGTCAAGCTTATCAACAAGGAATTTTTTGGGGAACATATAAATAAAAGTGTGATTCAAAACACCTAAAATTTTACCAGTGCTTCTTGATTCTTCTATAGCTTTCCAAACATTATCCCCAATGACATCCTAGATATCTTGGAAAAAGGTGACCGAAAGCCATCCGGACTGGGAGCTTTGTCCCTTTCCATAGAAATAATAATTTTGTGAACTTCCTCTTTGGAAAAGGGGGAGATGAGCCCATCATTATCAACATCATTAATCAACTTTTGAGAGTGCGCCAAAAGAGGCAGCTAATAAACCAAAGAAGAGTGTGATTCATTATTCAAAAGATTTTGAAAAAAGAACACTACCTTAGCTTTTATCTGGGGTTGGGTGGAAATCTACGTGTCATCATTCAGCTTCAGGAAGGATATATAGTTGGTGATTCTTCTGGATTTAAGAAAAACATGAAAGAATTTTGTATTTCTATCCCCATCGTTCAACCTGGCCTCCCTTGAATTTTTGCCTCAAATAAGTTTCTTATTTCTAAAGGAGATCACTAAGCTCACTAAAAAGGAATTTTTCTTTGAGATGATCCTCTTAACGTATACCCTTTCTGAAGATTAAATAATTGAGAGAGCGAAGCTCATTCTCCACCCTCAAATTTTCATAAAAGATATTTTTAAAAGAGGAAGCATTCCAGGAAATCAACTAATGTTTTAGAAAAGAAAGTTTTTTGCAAAGGATGAACATCATAGTACCTGCTAATGTGAAGGAATTCCACCAGGATTTGACTTGGGTCCTGAAAGAGGGATCCTGCATCCACATGGATTTGAACTTACAAGGAGAGTGACGAGGAGGGAAATCAAAGTTGATGTTGATGGATACTGAGAAATGATTCAGAGCCAGACAAGGGGATTAATAGATGTATTTTAGAAGAAATTAATGTTGAAGCTAAGCTTCAGAAATTAGGAATTTGTCAAGCCTAAGAGCCATATATCCAAACCCAGGATGTTGATTGTTCCAAGCGAACTAACCTTTGTGAGGTTTAACATTCCAATAAATTGGAAGATGTCAATAAAGGAATTAAAATCAACTTAAGAGTCATGGCTGCCAGTGAATACTACCCCGCTTTTCATTATCCGAGAGGGTAACATTGAAATCCCTGGACAATAATAGATTTGGAGTCCTTGAAGGAGCCAAGGACATACTAGGACTTTTGTCCAAGTTTTCCATTTTTTGATAGGATTATTCATGGACCATGTACATTGCAAAGAAATAATAACTCATTTAAATGTTTTAAAATAACCTTACACCACTGGAAATTAGGAGTTGTTCAATACTACATGAAGTTGTTCAATACTAAGATTGCCCAACTCACCAGAGGCTCCGTCTGAGTTGATGAAAAAGACTCTCTTAGCCTTTTCAACTAGCGAAACCAACCAACAAGACAATCCACACTAGACATTTTCGATTCTTGAATTAAACAAAATTGAAACATCCAACTCTGTAACATATCATTTGAGAAGACATTGATTGTTAGGAGCATTAAGACCCCTAACATTCCAAGAAAGAAGGTTCGTCTTTTCTTCAAAGAGGGCTTGCCTCTCCTTCTTGAATATGGGAAGAAAGAATGGATTTGGAATTGTTTACAAACAGTAACCTCCTTTAAAGAGACTATTATGTTTAGAAGGGCGATCAGGAGGAAATTTCAGACCTAAATCCGTATTATGGATTGTAGCAGTCTGGCAGAATAAAATTCTGCACACCAGATATCTTTGTAATGAAGCTCGATTTCAGCCTCTGATTCAATATGCTCCTCCTCAGGACCCACGTCTTTAGATCTAAGTAAATCTTCTTTATTACTAACCCATTTTTCTAAGGAGACTGGCATCGACACCCAGTCCCAAAGAAATACCCTCTTGAAATAAAGAAAGGATGCCAGTGTGAATCATGAACCATCGATGCTGTCTCTTTGACCAGAGATATGGTACTTGGAGTTAAGAGCGAGGGGTTCCTAGGCTAAAACCTTATGTGTAATATCTGATAGAAGGGCTATGGAAGCCTTGACTGAAGAAGAAGGAACAATAGCTTTAAGAACCGAAGTCTGAGAGATCTTATTTTTCCATACAATGGATCTCGAGGAGGGAGGGTTTTTACAAGTATTTTGAAAATGACCAGGCTTCTTGCAACGAAAGCAACAGTTAGAAACCACCTCATAGTCGACCTTTTGAACCCATTTACCATTGGAGGAAAAGATCACTATGAAATCTTGCAGTTTTTTGGAAGGATCTACAAAGACATGCAGACCCGAGGTGAAAGAAGAAAGAGAGCCTTCGAGGGTCACCAGATCAATACGGATAACATGTCCCAAGCTAGAGAAAATTTTCTTAAGAATATTAGGGGACCAAAAATCACTAGGGAGAGAATAAATACGGATCCAAACTTGAAATCCATCCATTTCAGCTTGATCCGGGTCAAAATGAGCGATCCACCCATGAATATGAATCCTAGAGTCCAATAGCAAAAAATCTTTCCTCGCTAAAGAATCATCCCGTTGAGCTTCACTGCGAAAGATCACCAAGAAAAAACCTTTATCCAAGAAGTGTATGTGAAGGCCTACTCCCCCATTGGGTGTCGCACCAACATCGGATCCCTTCAACCGATAGGTGACGACCCATAAATTTGGTTATTATTGCTCTCTTACCAAGGAGATTAAGCTGAGAGTTTGAGATCATTTGAATCCTCCAAAGAGACAAACACAAACTCTGCTAGTAAAGAATCTTCTTGGACAAAAGCGCTCCCCTGACAATCATCCAAAAATTCATTCCGAAACAACCACTCTGGGTCCCAGTCGATTAAGGAGAGCAGGTGATAGGCCAGGGCCCACTGAACAATCCTTCACCCCTTCCGAGTCGCGGATGGGTTTGGGTTTGGATCCATTGTGATGTTTGAAATTTGAAAAAAATGACCATTCTAAAACAGTCTCCAATGTCTTTCCGAGGCATCTTCTTTTGTCGTTCCTTCTCAAGAATGTAATATTATTGTTAATAATTATTCTAGAGAATATTTAAAAGTCTTAATATGGTATCAAAGCAATATAATCTTTTCCTCTTTATACATGTATGTTTAAATATCATATCTATAGTTTTTTCAACTTTTCTATAGGTCTTCAACTTAAATATGTAGTTTTTTAGCTTTTTCCTATAGGTATTTATATTAGTTGAAAATTTTCAAAAAAACAATTGTGATATCTATCCATATCTAGTGGCCTATTACGATTACCCAATCTTATGCTCTCACCTCACCCTTCGTTGGTATCTTGGTTGATCACAAATTATTGAAAGTGATGGGGTACTGAGGGTTTATATTTGGTTATTTTTTAGATCTCTAATAGGTTATATTTTTATCCTGATTATTGTACAACTATCAAAAGTTTTCATTCTAGGAAAAGTGGGTAATAATTTTTAATTTATATATGGTGTGCGACGGCTATTTCCCCAATACTCAACCCATTAGAAAACCTTGTGTAGATATTTAGCTTTCACCAAGCCTCATCGTAAATAGGAAACAGGTCTAGAATTTTTTATTTTTCTAATAGGAATCCCTCCATTAGTTTGTTTTTTTAGTACACCGATAAGAGGTTATCCCAAATAAGTTACTCTCAACGTACCTCCTATTTTATCTATTTCATTATTTATTCTATTCAATGTTTTCTTTATGCCTTATTTTCTTTATGCATTGATTTATCTATGATCTATTCCATTATTTTCTCTATTCCATCATTTTATCTATGCATTGGTTTCTCTATACTTGTTTGCTCTATGTTTTTTGGTTACACGTGGATTCTACCACACATATTGCTTCCTTGAGTCCTTGATTGCTATATCTATTGATTGGAACATATTGTTTATGAAATATTTCTTGAGACACATATTTATTTAAACCAAACTACTTATGACACATTATTTGATACAACTATTATTTAGACATATCTATTACCAAAATTTATAAGATACATACTCTTTTATATATGTTATAAACACATACTAATCTTATGCACATATTTTTGGAACATATTAATGGTCTATGTACACTTCCTTTGCATACACAACTAATTACTACTAACATAACTGAGTTGTCGGGCCCTTTTAAATTATATTTTATTCATGGCAGACATGTCATGTTATTTCATGTCACAAGCACCCATGGATCCATTTGGTATCGATTCATATGTCTTCTAACATATTATAACTACTTAAATATATACCTGTGTCATTTAGAAATTAATCATTTCCATTTTTCTCAACCCATAAATCAGTATGCACTTAAATGATTAATTCATATGCACACCTTTCTCAATTAACACTAGTGGCCATTAGGTTACACTTGTTATCTATCGTTGACTCCTCAAAATATTATTTTTTTAATATTAAACGCATCTTCTAACACATTTCCACCATATCCAACTAACATATTATTTTTGTTCACTTCACTAGGATTCTAATTCATTCATAAAATACAACGTCACTCAAGAAAATTTGTCATGAGATGATGAATTCATCATCCAAAACTATAATGGTCGCATTTTCAATTTCACAAGTTACCTCATTCAGATTAGTATTATTTGAGCGGGAAATCTTGTTGTAACAGTAAATTATAAAACCACATTCATGCAACCCATTTAAAGGTATTATCTTTCACATCTTTGGGTAAGAGATCAAAATGATGCACCTAGTTACTAAACCAATCTTTCAAAATATTACATAATTCTTTACACACATATCACACAACTTACCTATGATGTTTTCTGAAGACGCATCACACCAAAGATCGTTTCCAATTATTAGAGGTCATATTATATACATATTGAATACATATATTGGTTTGGTCACCACTATATTTTGATGCCTCTTATGAATATTTCTATATAGGTGTTTTAATGGAAACTAAACGGGTTACTGTACTAACCCTCTTTAGGTCCCCAAGTAAAGAAGAAGAAAAATGTCTAATTTTTTGCCTAACTTTGATCACGTAGTTTCAATCATAGATATAAAATCTATGTACATAGAAGAACAAAATGATATAGTTCGATACTTTCACATCTTTTCAATCATATTTATTTATGATGGTCTTGTCATGTAATGTATTAGGTCATTATGGATCCATTAGGCATTTATTCATGTCTTTTTATCATGATACTCATCTTATTTATTCCATGTTATCTTTCTAAGTATTGCTAGAAAAAATTCATGAAATGTTTCACTGTTGTGATGATACATACACATTACTTCTCACTGACGATGTTGTTTGATTATAAAATTTACATTTGGTTTATGCTTAAATGTTGAATCTTTCACAAACATTATCATGGCATGTTTACTCATATGATCATTCACATTCTTGAGCTTATATTACTTTATCTTACAAATGCTACAAACATATTTGTACTAATAACTACATCTATGTCATGACTTATATATATTGTACCATGTTAGTTGATACAGTAGTTTTTGTTTATATTATTGATCATGCTTCTTCTCCAGCTTTACATGATTAACACTTTCTCTTTTGAGATAAGATTTCATTTTTACAATTCATTATCTCAAAATGGATTCATATTGTGGTGTTTTTCTAACACCTTCATGCATATTTCAGATACAATGCCTCATATGACACTATATGATGATATGCACACATTTATTATATCATAGTATTTACACTGTTTTTACATCATGACATTTACATGACTATTAAATCACAATATTTGCATGGATTCACTTAGTAGACTCAATTTCTATTGATATGTTTCATCATATAATGAATAATTTCTAGAAAGCTCCACTTAGTAGGATCAATTACCACATAGTGGATTTACATATATTTCCCAATTTCTATTGTTCTATTTATGTTTGAATTGATTTTCCCTCACATATAACAATGCGGGAAAAAAGTGTACACAATTCAAGTTTTTTACACTTTAGTTTATTTATTCACTCATTACAGCCATTGCTTTACATTTTTTATCTCTCATTTGGATTTAATCAACTTCAATTTCATAATTTCACCTCTCTTTGAAAAGGAAATTTTGCATTCATGTTACATGTATGTAAAATTTGGAGTATAGATAATTCATTACATATATCATATTTGAGAGATTGCTTCCATTCCAAGCCATTTCTAGAATTGTTTTCTTGTTACCATCACCCACAGTATTTTTTGTTGCTAAGGATTAGTGGAACACCATCATATTTGGTGTTAATTACCATACAAATATTTTTCAAAATTTTCCTTCTGCTTGTTATAAGAGGATAATACAAAGGATATAAAACCAGTTCTCTTGGTCACTTTAAGCCACCCACTACAGTACTCATATTATTCTTCCATGCCCAGTCAATTAATTTATTCTACCTTCACTACTACAACCTTGATAAATTGTGAGAAAATAGAGAGGTGGTAAACAAAGGGTGAATCAAAAAACCACTTCCATCCATTCCTACTTGGTGGAAAGAGGTTGGAATTTATTTGTTTTGCCTTACTATATTTGGTATTTTTATTTTTGATTTAGTTGTTTGAAATATTCTATAAGTATCAAAAAGAATGTAGAAATATATAGATTTAGGCTCTTCAATTTTAGTTTATTTTTATTTAATTCATTTTCTAACTCTGATCTAATATCATATTATAGGTTATACTTCATATTTTTGTCTTGTTAGTTGTTTCCATATAGATTAGTTTAGTAATATTTTCATCTCATAAGATTCAAAGAGAAAAATAAATACAAAAAGAGAAGCTCACTTTCATTTTTAATTTAAGTAGAACAAAGGAAATTGGTTTTCTTGGATCTTCATAAAAATAAAGAGAGTATGTTTTCTTTCATTTGCATCTAAGGAAAATACATATATGCAATACATAACTTGCATACATATAATTAATTTTTTACGTTAATTAAATATGAAAATTGCCATTTATTGTTCAACAAGTTAGGAGTATTTATTTATCCCTTACATGCATTGTTGAAATATTTTGAAAATACAAAAATAAATCTTCATTCATAGTTAGAGTTATTTGTTTTTTGGTTTTCCATTACATGCACATAAATATCTAAAAATTCTGGTTAAAATAAGTAATTTCCAGTAGCCTATAACTTTGATTTTTATTTTTATAAACCTCAAAAAGTAAAACAAATTTTTGTCCCATCTTTACATTTAGCCCAAAATCCAACACATAAACCAAATCTTCCATATGTGCATACAAAACCCTCCTTTCACACAGTTAGAGTTACTTGTTTTTTGGTTTTCCATTACATGCACATAAATATCTAAAAAATTTGGTTAAAATAAGTAATTTCTAGTAGCCTATAACTTTGATTTTTGTTTTTATAAACCTCAAAAAGTACAACAAATTTTTGTCCCATCTTTACATTTAGCCCAAAATCCAACACATAAACCAAATCTTCCATATGTGCATACAAAACCCTCCTTTCACACAAAAAAAATAATCTTAATGCTACTATAATTTCCACTCTTATATGACAACAACAAATAGTACACACTTTCCAAATCATTTTCAAAACAACATCCAAACATATATTTTTTCAATCTCAAACACTCACACAAGCTAAATTTATACTCCTAGCTCCTAATATCGGCTATCATAGTCATAGGAAAGTCTCCTTCATACCCTTATATGAAACTTGATAGCAATGTAGATCCAGATGGGGTAGGGTAATTTCCTCAAGTTCCCAATCCAATTAAGTGGGCTAATATAGATGAAGACATCATTTTTGAGCTAATACATGAGGTATTTTGATCCACCACTATACCACACCTTAGAATCTATAAATTTCATATATTATATGCACAATCCTTTCTAAAATGTGAGAAAACTCACAAGAAAATCTACCAGCTTAGATAGTTATAGTAAAAACCTTAGGATTTGAAATATTGTATCATCATTAGTTCTAGCCTCGTCCTCTTTTCTCTTGATTCTTCTATATGCATGAACATTCCTAGAAAAGATAAACTTGTTGGAAATAAAACAAACTATATGTGTATCCCAACCTAATTTCCCTATATTTATAAATATGAACATTGATCGAGAACTATGGTATTTGGTGCTCACTGAGACCAATTATTTTATATCTTTTATGTGTACCCATTTTTTCCTTGGATGAACAATTTAGGGTAGTAGAGCACATTTATTTTAGGATAGAGCATCCATATTCATAACATTATCTATCCAATCTACATCCTAGGTGTAGGAGATCTAGTACACCTAGGAAAATCGATGTGTGCACCTAGGAAAGCTCTGAAACTTTTATAGTATGTAAAAATCTAGTGAAATTGATGTGAAACAATATTTATTTATCATTTTCCATTATATTCCATCTTCTTCCTCTCCAATTATTTTTTGGGAGGTCATAAACCTCCTAAATTTTTCAAGAAGGAATTTTAATACATCTCGAGACTTTGACACCTCAATTACCTATGCTCAATCCCAGTAAAATCCCTCACTTTATATCTCAATAGATCATTATTAGTGAAAATAATGAATCTTGTAGCTTATCCACATATATTCCTTAGATCACATATCACATTGTGTTATAAGAGCTACAAGAGTCTAGTCAAAATTCTGACAACTATCTTGATCCAAATTATGTAACTTTATTTAACGGAAGAATCAAATTTGTTCAAAGTAAATAACACGGCCACATATCATCCTCAAATGATTTATGATGAATTTATCACATGATTTGATCAAAGTAATGATTGTATTCACATTATTGAAGATGTGTTACATGGAATACACTCACATGATTCCACCTTCACATCCAACCAAACTACGTCAGTGGAAAACAAACAAGTCTATATAAATATAAAACAAGAGTATGTATACAAACCAATTCATAATGGGATATAATTCCTCTCTTATGGATCCTCTCACTAACCAAGCTCATAGGCAAAGAAAACAAGCCATGAAAATTTCCTCATCTCCATCATGGTGGGGCATATTCCATAACTAGAGGGTGTTCAACCCTCTCACATTGTTAACCAGGATGGTCACAATATGGCCCCTATTTCTTATAACCAAAGTCACATTTTTTTCACTTTTCACCAACAAACACAATAATACCAACATATTGTCTTCTCAACACATCCAAACTATGGATACCTCTTAATCATATCTAAAACTTTAGGCCTGGATGTCGCTTCATCCCATGTTTATTTTTCTCAGAGACCCCTCAACAATACTATTCCTTAGAATATTCCTAACAACATGGCTACCACCATATATCCTTATTTTACTCATCTATAGTTTTCCATATAAATTTATTCCCCATCCTATGTTCATAGTACACAAAAAAATTCAAGTTCCTCTTCTTCAGGTACCCTACCACCATACTACCACACCTTCTCCAACATGGAACAACCTGATGGCTATCTCCATGCCTACCACATGCCTCCTATTTAGAGTGCAACATTTTCTCCTAATTAATTTTCACCCACCACATATACAGATCCTCCCCCTCGCTTCATCCATGTTTATTTTTCTCAGAGACCCCTCGACAACACTATTCCTTAGAATATTCCTAACAACATGGCTACCACAATATATCCTTATTTTACTCATCTATAGTTTTCCATATAAATTTATTCCCCATCCTATGTTCATATTACACAAAACATTTCAAGTTCCTCTTCTTCAGGTACCCTACCACCATACTACCACACCTTCTCCAACATGAAACAACCTGATGGCTATCTCCATGCCTACCACATGCCTCCTATTTAGAGTGTAACATTTTCTCCTAATTAATTTTCACCCACCACATATACAGATCCTCCCCTCCCACCAATATTATTATATCATATTTGTATTTTAGTGTAATGGGGACATACACACAATACCTTAATGAACCTCTTAATCATAGTATTCACATAATTTTCCTACCTTACCCCTTTCTTGAACTACCCAAATATAAGGGAGAGGGTGGCCTAATGCTCTCACATAAAGGACTACACAACTATGATTAAAAAATTCCTCCCTTGGGATGGATTTTTTTTAAAAAATAAATCCCAAAACCTTAAAAGGAATCGTGCTTGATTGGTATTACCACCTTCCTAAAACCTCCATACATTCCTTTCGATAACTCATAGTAAAATTTAACAAATAATTTGAAATGAACAAGCTCCTCAAGATTAGTATTAAAAACTTCTTTTATATTGAACAAGAACTAAATGATTCCACTACCTACTTTATTTTCAAGTCAAGATGTATAATTTACTATTATGTTATTGCTCCTCACATGGGACTAATGAGAAGTGTGTTACCTCTTCCTCCACACCCTAAAGAGTAAACTAGAGAAGAGGTATATGAATTCCATTAAAAATATTACACGGAGAATTCGGAGTGTGTGTTAAGTATTTATCAAGTTTTTATTGATAGAATCCATAGGACTTATGGTACCAATTTGAATCTTGTATACTCTAACCAAAATACAAGAGGATATTAAAAATAATGCACACGCTAACCAAGTAAATCAAGGTCATAGGGTCATTAGCCATAATTGAAATACCACAACATATGGTATCATAGACCAACCTAACGAAATCAACTCACCTAATATTTTGAATCTATATTAATCTACAAAAAAACAATCATAATGTGGAGAATGTTAAGAATCTCAATTTTATACTTATTTCCAACTCAGTGGATTTAAATTTCCCCCAACATTATGAAAATTAGAATCATAACCAAAACATATATCATAAACACAATCAAAATGACCCATATCAAAATTTGACTAT
Organism: Taxus chinensis; assembly: GCA_019776745.2. Taxonomy (NCBI): domain Eukaryota; kingdom Viridiplantae; phylum Streptophyta; class Pinopsida; order Cupressales; family Taxaceae; genus Taxus; species Taxus chinensis. The sequence goes on along the minus strand of CM034150.1, from coordinate 653,179,239 downwards.
GGGTCTATTCGTAACTACCAGAATAACTACAAATAGGATGATGAAATAAAAAACCATGATTGTAGGTTGTAGGAATAAGAACCCAACCTTTATTTCCTCTTTTAAAGGGTTGTTGGTCATAATACTAGATTTTATATGGAGTACCAAAATTTCATATTGTGACTCCCCAAAAATCAATGTCAAATATTCATCGAATTATAAACATAAATGTTTGTGCTACCAATTATAATCAACCAGTTTAAACTAATCATATCGCACCATAAAATGTTATTCTCCATGTTTACCCAAATCCATTCTCTAACCATAAAAAATTCCACTCAAAATGTGTAATTATTCATCTCAACTAGTTAATTAATCCCAACTGAGACTCATGATGTTGAGGTTTCCACTTCCAATACTGAGAACCTTAATATATCCCCTTAACACAAGTACCAACTCACATGATTAGCATTGTATAACTAGAAATTAATGAAGAAGATAACATCATCACCAAAAATAATGAATATCAATCATCCCCTTCTCCCCTGAAAAAAATATTATAAAAATAAACCCTTGGTATTCCTACGCCTATGGGAAAGTATAAATAAAAAATCTTAACAAGTTATTTCCTCTCATCTCATTCATAGATATTCTCAAAACATCTCATTCCCATTTTCTTACATTACTTGGAGTGTTAGGACCTAAAAAATTTATACCATGTTACCCCCCCCCCCCAACCTCTAGAGGCCTATATAAAACCATATTGATCTAGATATATTTCCTTCGAGAATGAATTTTATAGATGCCAATTACTTTGTTTATTTAAAACAACTACCAGCTAACACAAAGTTGGAAAGGAGAGGTGATTATGTTCTTTACCTTCAAGTGTGGATATACAACATTTTTTTAAAGAGAGAAATAATCAACTGTGGAGAAATGTAAACATTATTCCCTTCTCCTTCCTTCAAAGTCTTGGGTATGGTGAGTTAAATTAACCTAGAACATAGTGAAAAGTTATAAAACCTTAAATCTGCATCTATTGGAACCAAGTTCTTGCAGTGACCTTGGGCCCTAAAATTGTCCTTACAATTTTCTATGTTATTAATAAAGAAATAAACTATAACATTTTCCTTAGTAGACCCTGGTTATATTATATGAAGATAATCCATTCTACCTTATTCCAAGAAATAGGTTTTCTCTAATTTAGGAGAGTCTTTATCGCATAGGAAGAATTGATACCATTCAATGTCCTCCATTGAGGGTCCATACACATCAAGAACTTCCCACCAATTAAGTGGAAAAACCTACTTCCCCCTAAAATGGGAAAAAAAATATCAAAAAAATTGAACACATTTCCAATTATACTCCATCGTCCCTTGAAAGCATTACCATAAGAAAAACTATCCATAAAGGAGGTGGAGGCCAAAAAATAAATCAATTCCTATAATTGAAACACCAAATTATTTGTTATGGTTGTATCCATGAAATAAAATTCATAAATCAAAGAAATCCTCAAGAAGGATAATCCCACGTTCCTCACCTTTCATCTAAACAGACTAACTACATACCAATTTCATCAATGTAAGAACAGTCAAAGTGGATCACTAGTACCACAATGCATTGTGTTTCCATGGAAGAGATCTCTAATCATAGTGATCTAGGGTCACTAAGAAATAGGTATGACCCCACTTTTGATGATGAATAGTGGAAATTATACTTTAATAGAGCTAAAATGTGGTTTTTTTTGTGGGGGCATGTGTAACCTTAATATCCCCAAGTGAAAAGATCATGCCTTTTCGTTTCAATATTAAATTAGAATATACCAATCATGGAGATAAATACAAATATTTATTAGGCTATTTTTATCCTTCCATCTAGGTGATTTAAAAATGGGATCAAACTAACTAACTCAGTTTCTCCATTTCTGAATACTTATATAGTTTCCTCGATTTTTTCTCGTAATTGTTAAAAAAAATTATTATTCTCAATATTTCTGTAATTTACATTAAAAATTAGCACATTAATTAAAATTAACAAAAGAATTATTTAACAATGAGACATAGATAAGAATATATTAACAATTTAAACTATATTGATAATAGAATCATCCATGTTGGACTATGTCTCTGGGCTGAGAAAATACTTAAACCACTCTATTACTGACTTAAATATGTTTTCCATACAAATCTTACATCAATAATGCAATTTTCAGTCTGCAACAAACTATCTCTGCTTTAACCTCTAGGAAAGTTTTGATTCCATCTCCAATGGCCTTCCCACAATAAACACTCTTCTCTCTAAAAGAGGTTATCTCTTTGTTACAAATGGGATATCAAACTCTCTATAATAACGAGCTACAATATAATATATCTTCTTTATAGAGGTAATACAATCATCTCTTCACATGGGCAAGGGCGAAGAAATTTATTTCTATAAAAAACTCTTTCCTGAAAAATGGCTATCGAATTCTCCTTACATGGGAAAGACAATAACTCTCCAAATGAGGCTCCATTCTCCCATTACGAGGCTTCACTTAACCAAAATATTCACTCTCCTCGTCCAGGGCTTGAACTTGCCCAAATTGTTCTATCCATGAGATTAATAATATTTACCAAATATATGTTGTCTTTTATATTGAATTAGGGCCCAAATTTAAAGGATATCCACCATATCATTTGGCTATTTTAGGCATAGCCATGCATGACATGGTGGTTAAGGGCCAAAATAATATGCGTGCTGTGAGGGTTCAAATCCCCACCCACACATCTTAATTTTAGATGGGCTCCACAAATGTTTTTGTGGGGTATATCCCATATTGACCTATACTAAATTTCCTTAAAAGGATATCCCTTGAATTTGCTTAGGTTTTTGCACTTACGTTATTTTATATCCCTCATGTGTGGGCATGGGGATAATGCATCGGTTTTAAAATAATCCCCTCCACCATATGAACCATTCATGTAGACCAACCTCATGTGCTTTGAATTTGATGAGTTGTGGATTTTTTTCTTATCAGTTGATGTGGCATTGTTGGTTGACATTGAGTTGAGTTGGACTCATTGTTAAACTCGTCAATTATGCATTAAAATCACCTTGAATGTTGATCTTCGAACCATACTTAACTTGGTCACGATCGATCTGAGTTAGCAATGTAGGAATTGGTTCGTACGATATTTTCCATGTGGTAATGTTGATAAAGTGGCTAGGTCCCCTCTTGATAAAAAGTGGAATCCAGCGGCTGATGAGCTCCTAGTCAGTAAATAGCATGGGGCCCATATTTGACCATCAAAGAACGAAGGTGACAATGAAAACCAAATTTTTTGTTGAAATGATATTTTCCATGTGTCCATATGCCAATTGTCCACATGTAAATCCCAATCATTATTGTGTACCCTAATCCATTTTTTCCTTGTAGACGCAAAACTTCTGCAAGTCATGAATTCTACATATGAAGTCCATTTAACTTCGTTCAAACTATATTGGAAATATCTCGAGGAGATCTTCCATATGTGGGTAGTTTATGCTAGTGTGCAGACTATCAAACCTATGGGTATCCTCTCTCTCACTAGGTGTTCACAACCTTCACTTCCTAGGTTATTCAAATTTAGTTACAAACCAAGTGTCCAGAGTCTATCAGACTAAATCCAAACATGTATGACTTTATAGGGAAGTCATGAAAAAATAGCTAAAGACTGTAATTTTATCTATAAAGAGGTTGTCCCTAGGAAGAATAACCATCTCACTAACTCCATATTTTCCTCTACATTTCACTTTTTTCCTTATAATGACTTACAAAAAACTTACTTTGTAGTATCCATGAGATCATTCCCTCTCATTCAAAAGGGGGTAGGAAATTATATAGGAACTTCTTACATGGATGAAGAAGACAACCTTACCCTAAACCTTTTTGAAAATAATGAAGCTATCCTAAAATTCATCTAGGTTTATGAGTATCTCCTCACGTACCACCATAAGAGGGGGTTCGTGAAATTTCACCCTTCTTATTGTCTTGAGGAATATTTCTATGATTCTTACTATAAAATCAAAGATAACTCTAATCCAAAGGAGTATGAGGTTTGTAAAGTTGAAGATGATGCATTGTATCTCTCTCCTACACCTCAAGAATTTGAAGATAGGAATTTTTCCTCATCAAATACACCATAAATATTAACAGCATGATGAAGGAACAACCAATAATATTTAAACTATGGTCTTCCCTATCCCCAAAAAAATATGGAAGATCATAATAAATTACTCTCTAAGCTATCTAAATCCTTCACATTCTCATATGCGCATGATCATAATTCAAACCAACATGATGATCCATAACCTAGTGAAAAAACTAAACGCCAAGCCATTAAAACAAAATTTTAGGCCTATGAATCTAAAATCATTCTTTATTGTTAGAGAATATTTCATTAAACTCCTGAAGGCCAAATTCATTAATCTTATTGATTACACTGCCTAGTTTTCAATCATCGGCCCCATTTGAAAAAGGAATGGTAAAATTAGTATTTGAATATATTTTTGAGATATAAATAAAGCCACATCTACCTTCCATTTGTGTCATAGTGGATGAAACTTTAGTGTATAAAGTCATCCTTCTCGTGGATGGTTTCCTCAAGTATAATCAAATTTGGTTTCCTCAAGTATAATCAAATCTAGATTTCTAAATTTGGTCAATCTAATACCTTGTTTACCACCCTATGGGGAACCTTCTGCTAAGAGGTCATGCCTTTTGGTTTGAGAAATGATAGAGAAACCTATCAAAGAGCCACGACACACATATTTCATGATCTAATACACAAGATTGTTGAAATTTACATTGATGACTTACTTGTAAGATATAAGAAGAGATAATATCAATTTTGCATCTTGTGCACCCTTCTCACATGCATTATTGAATTCAATGTTATGCTAAATTATGAGAAGTGTATAGTGATCATCACATGTGCAAAAATACTCTGTTAAATTATCTCCCAATGAGGTATATATGTTGACCTTGCAAAGATTTGTGTCATCCTAGAGATTCCTCCTCTAACCAAAAAATACAAAATTAGGTCCTTTTTAGGAACTTTGGGATCCATATGGAGGTTTATTCCAATATTAACATATTTCATTCACCCTATCAATTATTTTCTTTGTAGCCACAAAATCATGCATTTTATACAATTATTTATGTCGGTCTCATACTATTATTTAGAAGGTTCTTGAGCAAAGAAATTACTAATTAACCCTCATCCCTTTGGCCATCTTGTTTATTTTATTTCATAATTTACAACCTATTGCACCTACACACCCAACCATTTTTTGCACATCCCTAGGAATTTTAGCAGTAAACTGGGGCACCCAGATTTAGTACTAGTGCACCCTAGGGGTGCCCCAGTCCTTCTAACACTTTCCTGCCACTTTTTGGGCCAATTCTATCCATTTTTCATCCTTATCTTTCTAGTAGTCAGCCTTTTCGGGCTTAATTATGAAATTAGAGCAAGAGAACTCTATAAATATAAAGTTATGATACCATAATGAGGGTCCTAGCGTCACTTACTACTATCACTCCATCTAGAGTTACATCCATTGCATCACTTGCATCCACATAGTTCCATGAATCAAGGCTAGGAGATATGCATCAACACACACCTCAAATGGGGGGGTTCTATTCTATTCCATGCACACATGCTATTACATTTTCTACATTTAGTTATTGCTCGCTACTTCACATGGTGTGACTGACACAAGAGCACTTAGAGCACGACATGCACACACACCATAACTACATTTGGGCCCAAAATCTAGTGCAACGCTCATTTTAGTAAGCCCATTGTTGTGGCAGCTAAGGTAATTTTGACCCATTCATTTGAATATTTTATTTTTTAAGGATTTGATACTTCTTTCTCTTTTGCAGGCCTTCAAACATCATCTTGCTTCATTTGGCACATTCAGCGCAGTTTAGAAAATCTAGTGCAATAAGAAGTGAAGGTTACAGACTATCTTTCGGCCCTAAAAATACCAAATGTGGAGCTTTTACAGAGACCATGGCACCTATTTTAGTAGACCATAGCGCCCCGAGGCACTCCACTACTTTCCTAGGTGTTGCAGTCTATTCAAATCCTCTAGATCCACCATTTTTGAGACCTCTAAGCAATCATTCCTGCTTTTGGAATTTTCCTATCACGCCTATGACACTCTGCGATAGCCATCTACAATCAGCTGAGTTATTTCCTCACTTTACTCTTACACATTAGGGTTTTATTTATATTAGTTCAAGTATTTAGCTGATTTGCATTACTTTAGAGTATTTATTTATAGTGTTTATTATCTGTCTAGATTAGATTAGCTATAATTATACTTTCCCCTAGTTAGTTCATTTTAGTTAATCATTTTGGTGAACCTGAATCGGCCTACATACTCCTAGGATCTCCATTTTTCTTAGCATTTCTTTATCATGACTATCTCTATTCATGATTTTTTGCTTCCTTCGTCCTTAATTGCGAGCTAAAATAATTAATCTTTTACTTACTACTCCAATTCCTGACAATACTCATCCTGATATAGTATATAATACCTTTGTGGATACCTTCTCTCAACACATTGCTTTTGCATCTATTCCTCTGGCTTATTTTTCTACTTTTGACAATGATCCTTCACTGCATTTCATTTTGCGTATTCAGAATGTCGGTTTAAAGAGTACCTTAATTGATAATAGCTCTGAACTCCATTTGTGTCACATATCATTCCTTAAGAACCTTAGCCTCTCTTCTCATGATGTTAGCCCATCTAGTATTTCATTGTGTGCTTATGATGGTTTTGTTCGTCCATGTCTAGGTCACATTACATTGCCTATTATAGTTGGCCCAAAATTATACACATCGTCTTCTTTGTTATTGATTTCCTTATCTCTTACAATTGTCTAAGTCGACAGGCGATGGCTTCATGCCATGCAGGTCGTTGCCTCTATTATACATCATTGTGTTAAATTCCTTCATGATGGCATTGAAAATACTATCCCCCATGACCGTGATCCATTTTAATACTATGATTACAGTTCTAACACTAGCCTCCCCATTTCGCGTACTAATACTGCCAATGATCCCCAACCTATAGACGAATTCCCTCACTTCACATGACCATTTGTGTGATAGACGTTGTTTCTCCTACGTTACCTGCTGCTACTTCTAATATGAATCCTTATCAGGGACCTATCCACTTTATGGATGTTGCTCGATCACATTCACCTTCACTTGTGTCACACATCTTTGCACACCTACCATTCACTTGCAATCATTTCATGAATAATTCATATTGGGAACACATTCCATTTGATCCTACATGCAATGACACTATATGTAAACATGAGGGTTTGACTCGCTTAGGTATTACCTTTGACGATATCCATCCTACGCCATATGCTTCTCATCTTTACTATGGGTATATCATAATCCCTACCACTTATAGTCTTCGTATACTTTATCTCATGAATTTTATTCCCACACTCCTCGATCTTCACCACTCACATTAGGTCAATCATTACTTGATTATATTGGAGGTACTCTAGACCCTTACCATACAAATATATCCTTCCCTATGCCTTTCAGACACATTTTCATCTGCAATAGTTCTTTCTTAGGCTATACACAAAACCTTACTCATTGGTATGCCCATGGTTTCCCACTTTCTTTCTTCACTGATGAGAAATATGTTATGGGTATAAATCACTTAGAACTCAATGGCTCCTTACGTGATCAACCAAACACCATTTCTTATCAAGTTACTAATGCTTACCCATTTGATTATGACCCAGAGAATGACGACCTTCTAGATGAATTTACATGAGCTACTTACCTACACACTTAGGGGGCATAAATCCTAATTCCCCCCACCCCTTAGTCTCACATATCTACATAGTTATACATCCCAATCCCTGCATTCTTGTATACTTCCTCTTAGCATAATCACATTTTTCATACTATCAAATCCTAATCTTTCTCACATTCAGAATATTCACCATATACTTTAGAGTCGTCACTCAATGACACACTCTTGTGCTTTGGTTCACACTTGATTGTTGATGGATTACCATTACATTGAAATCAACATAGTGCACTATAGGCACTACACATTTAAATTCTATCGCAAGCATCGCACATCATACACTGTCCATTTCTACAAGTTACTCTATATTCTACATTATATTGCATACACATATCAGTCACTCTACGTATTACATACGCCATTAGGCTATTTCACACTATGCATTTATACATCACCTATATTCTAAATACTGCGCTAGGTTATATTGCATATGAGCCTAGTTTTACATTTTATCACTACATCTTATATTACTAGTCTATCTATACCTATTACATTACATTTTACACATTACATATCCTATCCATTTTACCATCGCATTTAACATATTGTGCATTTACATACCCTATTCATCACTTGGTCGTCTATACTACATTGTCTATTACGTGCTACACTCACTACCCAATGATGCACTTTAGTTCATTTTATTATTACACCTATAGTATCTGCTCCTATTTTTGTCCCTCCTTCGTCTATCACTACATGTGCTACTTTACCACCTACACATTTAAATTCTATCGCAAGCATCGCACATCATACACTGTCCATTCTACACTTACTCTATATTCTACATTATACTACATACACATATCAATCACTCTACGTATTACATACGCCATTAGGCTATTTCACACTATGCATTTATACATCACCTATATTCTAAATACTGCGCTAGGTTATATTGCATATGAGGCCTAGTTTTACATTTTATCACTACATCTTATATTACTAGTCTATCTATACCTATTACATTACATTTTACACATTACATATCCTATCCATTTACCATCGCATTTAACATATTGCGCATTTACATACCCTATTCATCACTTGGTCGTCTATACTACATTGTCTATTACGTGCTACACTCACTACCCAATGATGCACTTTAGTTCATTTTATTATTACACCTATAGTATTTGCTCCTATTTTTGTCCCTCCTTCGTCTATCACTACATATGCTACTTTAACCACCTACACAATCAGTTCCTCCTAATATATCTTCTTCACCAATTCTGATAAACCCTACTACTCCACCTACGGTATCCCCTACCAACATCCTTGATAATGCCATATCACATGATAACGTTCACACTAATGAATCTAAGGATTTTGATTACGAAGTTCACACTATTGAACTTACCGATGAAACATTAAGACAACTTGAATTCACCCCTTTAGGTGTAGACGATTCTTACTTCAAAGAAACCTTTATGGTCGATGGCCTGGGTGAATACATGTTTAAAAACCCTACATCTACTAATGTTATGGTATTATACAAGGGATCTGTTCACAATTTTGATGCTAAAAGGTCCTATTGATGAATAACCTCCCGTGTTTAGAAACTATTTGTACCCGTGATAGTTTGGCTAGGTTCAACATAACACTCAATGACATTTTACCACCTCCTCACTCAAAACATCTCTATCATGGTTATTTTCATGCTATGAAGGATCTTATGCATTGCATGTTTTTCACTTGATTGTCTTTGTTGCATGCTCCCCTCGTACCTCCTATTAGTGTGTGGGATTTTATGTGTCATCCACTCACATATGGAGGGTCATCTCACATGGGTTAGGTTTGGGGTTAGGTTTATGGTTTGCTTTTGTGTCATGCACTAGGGTCACTCAACACCCTATATGTACCCTTTCATTTCTAATTAATGAGTATGCCAAGACACTCCGTTGTCTTTCCTCTTTGTGCAAGCTTTATTTCTGTTGAGAAAGTTCTTCCATTGTTGATCGATCCTTGTGATTACACTGGAGCTATCACGATTCTGTTTGAGTGTAACTACTTCATGGTGCATCGTTTCCAATTTTGATTCTTGCAAACTCTTCCATGGTATCAGAGCTGAGATCGGGTAAACGTGCATTCATCATCTGAGTTGCGATTACTCTTGGTTTCATTTTTTACTCCTCGTGTAAGTTTTTTTTTATTACTTGATTTTGGAATCTTGCTAACGTTTTTAACAAGTTGTTCTTGGAAAGTTGTTTCGATTTGTTGTGTTCTTCATCCATGTGCAGGTATTCCTAAAGTTTTCAGGGGTTTTGTAGCTACATTTAGCTAATTGCAGCTAAATCTGGAAAATCAGTTAAAAATGGAGGTTATTTTTTTCTAGTTTTTTAATCAAATTTATTAAAATGGAAGTGAAAATTTTTTAGATCTTTGGTTTTTTTCTGGTTTCTCTGTGTTTTTTGCATGTCTTTTTGCAGAATACAGGTTTTTCATTTGTAGCTTGGAGGTTCAAATTTCAGTGTTTGGTGGTTTTGTGCTCAGTTTTGTGCTCACCACCGATCTCCTTCTAAACCTCCTTTAAGCTATCTGACCGAGCTACAACCCTGGGTGAGTTTTGTTCTTTGTCCACGAGATCCTTCATAGCCCCCCTTGGCCAAGTTACCTCGTGTTTGCCTTGTGAAATTAGCTCATTTTTTTGGTGTGGTGTTTTTCCCATGTTGTTTTCTACATGGGTGAGTGTATTCTCCTCCACATAGCTTCCTTTCCTCGCTCTGCACCGAGCTTGTGCTCCTCTTGCCTACTTCAAGTTGACTTCCCTACATTTCCCACCTGTGAAGTCTCCCTCGCCGCATCCTTCCCTTGGCCCTGATTTGCCTTTGGCTTCCCTACCTCGCACACCCCCACAAGCCTGCAATCCCCTACTATGTGTTGAGTCACCTGCTCCCTGCATTTGCCCTGATCCCCAAGCCCATCTACACCTTGGCCCACTCTCCAACGGCTTCAAACTGCGATCCACGTCGGGATCCTCACTTTTCCCTCAACTTCCGAACCCAACTCGGGATCCTCCCATGGTCTCCCTTCAACTCGGGTTTTCAAACAACCGTAAGTTTGTTAACATTTATTAATGGTAAGTTTTTTAAATCTTTTGGTAGATTTTTTAAAGTGGGCAGTTAGAATTATTTAAGGTAATTTTTTAAGAAAAATTCATTTAGGGTGTTTCTTTTTAAAAGGGAAATACTTTTAAATAGTTAATTAGGAATTAATTTTAATTAGATCTTAATTAGTATTTCTTTCTTAATCGTAATTAATTAGATTTAATTATATTAAATCTAGTTTTATTAATTATGAATCTCATTTATTTATCTTTTACGATTAGTAATAATTTAAATCATCTTTTAAATTAATGTTAATTATCATTTTTTTAAAAACTCCCATAACTTTAAAATTAGTTATATTGGACGCTTCAAAATGGTAATTTTTTAGGCATTATTGTCGATTTTTTTACTAATCATGCGCTCAAGTGTGCAATTACACTCTGAGCACCTATTTTCCTTCCGATCAATTTTCCAGCATTATGAAGATCATTAGGACTCATATTGAGTTCATCCAAAACTTGTATTCTATCCTTATTATTTCTTACGACTAGTGAGCACATTCATCATAGTTTGTAGCAAGAGGGTATACTTTGCGACGTGAGACACTCTTTCTCACAACCAGCATTTGATTTCCCCTCCTTCCTAGTTTTTTTACAAATTGTGATTGTGTATGATGTCACTTTGTTGCACCCCATGAAAAACGATTGTGGTCTCCTCTCTTGCGCATTATTACGTTGATTACAAGGAAAGTTACTAACTATTTGAAAATGCATGCTCGGATCTGATTGTATTTAACACACTAAACTATAAAGTGCCGAAAGCAGGGGGTTATTATATTGTCCTAGGTGGTTGTGATTCTTGAGTTTCTTTTCTTCATTCCTTCTCTCTCTCTTCACTATGGATGCACTTTCAATTCCTTTTCTTATGTTGTTCAAATTCTTTGAATGGATATCGAAAATGATTATGAAACTAAGGGGTAAAGGGTTATTCCGCATCACCATGGGAACTAAGACTGAACCAGACGATGACCCTAAAAAATATAAGTGGTTAAACTGTAGTGATGAAGCTTTAGGTCTTCTTTGCATGTCTGTTTCTCCTGACTTTCTCTTCCACATTGAGTCATTCGAAACACCTAATTCTGTGTGGAAAATGTTAGATGGAATTTTTGGACAACAAGATGACATGAGAGTGCATGAGTTAGAAAACAAACTACTAGGGTTAAATCCTAGTAATTTTGAAAACCTACAAGAATTATTCTGTAAGTTTGTCCACACTAGATTGTTGTTAAAGGAATGTCAAGTAGAGAAGAAAGATTCTCAAATGATCTTGTCAATTCTCTCTAAGTTAGGTTTAGAATATTATGTCTTTGTGTCAACTTTTTACGCTACAAAAGATGCCTTGGGAAAGGATTAGAATATGCCCTCCTTTGACTGTTTTTCATCCCAACTCATTCGAGAACAGGAAAAACTCATTCAAATGGGGTCTCTGAAGTCCAAGTCACATGCCCTTGTAGCAAGTACTAGTAAGGAAAAGAAGACTGAAAAGAAGAAAGAAAGAAAGGATCAACCTAAGAAGGAAACCAAGACCAAAACTAAATTTAACACGAACGGTTTGACTTCTGAGCCTAGAGCACAGAAAGACAAGTTTTTGTGTTCCTATTGCAAGAAGCCTGGTCATAAAGAGCATAAGTGTATGAGAAAAAAATCGATCATCTTACTCATTTACTTGAGAAAAATCAAATAGGTGTTCCTGAGTCTATCAAACAAAATGCTCCAAAGGCCAAGTCTTCTACCACAAAAGGGTCTAAATCTGATAAGAAGAAAGGAAAGACCCTTGTAACCAAAGTTTCTCCTTCATCAACATGGATTATAGATTCCAGTGCCTCACACCACATGGATTCTTTATATGTTGAGTTCTCCAACATTGAGCCTTGTGGTATGTCCCAAATTACGATGAGTAATGACGCAACAGTTTTGGTTTCCAGTACTGGATAAGTAGAGATGGATGGGGGAACATTAAACCAAGTTTTGAGCATTCTTGATCTCTATTAATCTCCTATCGGTTTACCAAATTACTCACCTTGGTAAAGGAATGCGATTGGAATTTGGTCCTAACTCGGTGATTATTCATGAGCTTAACGATGACACTACAGTGGCTGAGGGAAAGGCAGATCACCATTCGCGGTTGTATACCTTTCCCCCACTTTACTTTTGATTCTATACCCACTTCCTTGCTCACTCATGTAAATGAGGTTAGTAAGATATAGCATGAGCGTTTCGGACATCTAAATTATCGCTACCTTCAACAATTGAGCCAAAATGAAATGGTCAAAAGGTTACCCTGAGTCAAGTTTTCTAAGGGTCTTTGTGAGGGTTGTACCCTTGGAAAGCATCCTGAAAATAATTTTGACAAAGGAAAACCCTGGAGAGTTACTGTCCCTTGGATCTTGTTCATAGTGATATTTCTGGTCCATTTCCGTCTCCTTCATTTACTAGAGCTTTTTATGTGCTCACCTTCATTGATGACTATTTGCGATATACTTGGGTATATTTTCTTAAGCTTAAGTCTGAAGAATTTGAACATTTTCAAGACTTTAAGGTTCTTGCTGAGAAACAAGTGGAACAGTCTATCAAGGTTCTTCAAACCGACAATGGAGGTGAATATGTAAACAATAGATTCATGGATTTATGTACTTCTGAAGGGATCTCCTTGCAGCATATAGTTACTTATAGCCCTTCGTAGAATGGAGTATTAGAAAGAAAGAACTGTACCCTTAAGGAGATGGCCACTTGCATGATTCACTCGAAGTCTCTTCCTCCGCAATATTGGGCTGAAGCAGTGAATTGTGCTAATTACATTCAGATCCATGTTCCACACAAGGCAGTAAGAGGGATGACACCCTTTGAAGCCTAGTTTGGATGCAATTCATTTCGATTCTTCGAATCCCAGGCTATGGCTCAGATTCCTAAGAATAAATACAAGGCATTAGAACCACAATCCAAGCATTGTATCTTTATAGGGTATCCTAATGGTGTGAAGGGATATCAATTGTTGAATCCTACTTCTTATGATCTTTATATTGAGAGAAGTGTTATGTTCGATGAGTCTTATTTGACTTCTAATTCTCTACCTATTGAGGTTCTTCAGCTTATTGATTCAGATTTTGACTCATCAGATGATGATGTTGTTAAGCGTGCTCCTCTTTCTGATCCTCCCAACCATCAAACCTTTGAGTCTTCTAATTATGACATTAGTGATGATGAGGACTATGTCCCTTCTCACTCGAGTGATGAATCTTCTGACGTCAGAGCCTGATCCTCCTGGTCCTCTTTGGGCTAGGAAAAATTTGTAAAGTATTGGAGATTCAGTTAGAGATACTTTGGATATGAGACGTACTCACTCAGATTTCATTGGACCCCACTCTTTCTTTGCCTTTTCTTCTGATCCACAGTATTTTTGGGAGGCTTATGGTATTCCTGAGTGGGATTCTTCCATGGATGAGGAGTATTCCTCTCTCATGAAGAACGATGCTTGGGATCTCACACCTCTTCCGAAAGGAAGAAAAATCATTCAGTGTAAATGGGTGTTCCAAACAAAGTATGGAGTAGATGGTGACATCGAAAAGTTTAAAGCATGATTAGTAGCCAAGGGTTTCTCCCAGATAGTTAGGGTTGATTATACTAAAACCTTTGCAACGGTTGTGAAGATGACTTCTATTCGACTGACCCTTGCCATTACCACAGCAAACAGATGGAAAGTCCATCAAATGGATGTTAAGAGTGCCTTCCTTCATGGTGACCTATAGGAAGAGATCTACATGGAACAACCTCTGGGTTATATCCATGATCCCTCCCTCATTTGTAAGTTAAAGAAATCTCTTTATGGCCTTAAACAAGCCCCTTGGGCTTGGTATGCCAAGATGGACTCTTTTTACTTACATCAAGGTTTACTAGGTGTCACTCTGATCTAAATGTTTATATTCTATGGCAAGATGACTCCATACTCATCCTTTTTCTCTATGTTGATGACTTTTTGACCACAGGTAGCTCTTCCTCTATCATTGATTCTGTGAAGATCACCTTGGCCAAAAAGTTCTCCATGACTGACTTAGGTCTACTTCATTACTTTCTTGGGATCCATATATCACAATCTGACTCAGGAATTTTGATTTCACAACCTAAGTATGCTCTTGACTTGTTGCTTGTTTTTAGATGTCTGATTGCAAGTCTTCTCCTACTCCTTTTCTTTCCAGGGTTAAGTTGGTTTCTGATTTCTCTACTTCCTTGGTTGATGGTACCCTTTATCGACAGTTGGTGGGGAGCTTGATTTACTTGACTCACACTCGACCGGATTTATCTTATGTTGTTGGGATCATGTCCAGATTCATGCAGGAGCCACATGAGTTGCATTGGAAAGCAGCTAAGTGGATCTTTCATTATGTTTATGGCACCTATACTTATGGTATTCACTATTATGGAGGGGTGGATATTGACTTGATTGGGTTCACAGATTCTGATTGGGTCGGTGACTTAGATCATCAGAAATCTACCTCTGGCTACAATGTCTCTCTTGTTTTGGGTGTTGTTAGTTGGTCTAGAAAGAAGCAGAATGCAATTGTGATATCTTCTACAGAGGCATAATACAGAGGAGCAGTTAACATGACCACATAGGTTGTTTGGCTACAGGGTATTCTGACAGAGTTTGGCATCCACTTTTGATGGCCTACCATTATCTATTGTGATAACATGAGCACTATCTCAATTTTTTAGAAATCCAGTTTAGCATCAATGAATAAAGCACATTGAGATCCATATGCACTTCATACGAGAGCTTATTCATGATGGTATCATCGACATTTAGTATATTTAGAGAGTTGATCAGATTGCAGATATATTCACCAAGCCCTTCACTGAAGTGAAGTTTCTTCACTTGCAGTATCTTTTTGGGGGTGAGGTATTATACATCTGCTCATTTTCTTTAGGCTATATAGTTCCTTCTCTTCTTCTTCTTCTAGGAAGATGTTGCTTGTATATGGGCACCTTATGAGGCCTTTAGTTGTCAGGCCCCATTGACACATCTTTCTTAGTTGTTTAGGAGTGTCTTCTTTTTCTGTCTGATTCATCATAACCACTACCCCAACTTTGATGAAGGGGGGTGTTGGTGTGTGGGATCCTATGTTTCCTCCACTCACATATGGAGGGTCATCTCACATGGTTAAGGTTTAGGGTTAGGTTTAGGGTTTACTTGTGTGTCATGCACTAGGGTTACTCAACACCCTATATGTAGCATTTCATTTCTGATTTATGAGTATGCCAAGACACTTCATTGTCTTTCCTCTTTGTGCAAGCTTTATTTCTGTTGATGTAATTTATTCCATTTTTGATCGATCCTTGTGATTACGCTGGAGCTATCACAATTTCATTTGAGTGTAACTACATCATGGTGCATCATTTCCGATTTGATTCTTGCAAACTCTTTCACCTCCCTCCTCTCACACTTGGACATTCATGGCTTGATTACATTGGTGGAAAAATAGACACTCATCACTCCTTTCTCACCCTTCCCATGCCCTTTGGAAAATTTTTTATTCCTAGTGATTATTCCCCTCCTTACGTTCCAAATATTTTCTCGTTGGCACACCCATGGTTTCCCACTGATAGCCTTTAAAAATGAATAATATGCAATGAATGTTTATACACTCCACAATAATGGGTCTCTCTACGATCCTTCTCATTCTATAGGCTATCAAGTTTCTGATGTGACATTGGAAGGTTTCGATCATAATAACGATGAGCTACTTGATATCGATTCCTAGTCATTCTTTTTCTATTTCACATGCTCGAGGAAGCACCATACTCCACCTTGGCCCCTCCTTATTTACACTAAGCATCATCACACTCAGTCTCCTTTACATTCTTTTACACTCATATTCACTATATCTCTTAGCCTCATTACCCAATGACACACTCTTGTGCTTCGGTTCACACTTGATTGTTGAGGGATTACTATTACACTAAACACCACACACTGCACTATAGGCACTACACATTTACATTCCATCATAAGCATCACACATCATACACCATCCATTCTACACTTATTCCACATTCTACATTATACTACATACACATATCAATCACTCTACATATTACATACGCCATTAGGCTATTTCACTCTGCGCATTTATACATCACCTATATTCTACATAATACGCTAGATTACATTACGTACGAATCTAGCTTTACACTTCATCACTGCATCTTATATTACTAGTTTATCTATACCTATTACATTGCATTTTATACATTACATATCCTATCCATTTAGCATCGCATTCAAACATATCATGCATTTACATACCCTATTCAGCACTTGGTCATCTATACTACATTGTCTTTTATGCGTTGTACTCACTACCCAATGACGCACTTTAGTTCATCGATCCATACTCAACTGTTAAGGGTTTACAAATCAAATGGACCTTACAATTATCACACATTTACTATTTAATCTTTCATCATGTGTCATTACTATCTTAGTGACGTATGCTTTAGGTTAAATCATCACTTATTCTATCATCTTGTAGTGGTATACATCTTAGGTTATATCACCACTCCCCATTATTTATCGTATAGTGATATACGCTTAAGGTTAAATCATCACTCCACATTTCATATCCTAGTGTTACATGCTTAGGCTATAAGTTACACACACATCTCTCTCACATGTCACACATCATCACCATTATGCATACACATTCATCATAGCATGCTAGACATGATACACACTACTCGACTATTTCCCGATGACACACTCTCGTTTACAGTTCATTCTTGAATGTTGAGGGGGAAAACAAAATGAATCTCACTGCATACATTTCCATCCACTCGGGAGGACACGAGGCTTCAATCATTCCATCTTACATTCCATTCCACCCATCCACATCATACTGCATTGTCTTGGCAGCATTTAATCATGTTGCTCATGTTTTGCATGGTCACATTACTACACATGTTATAATTATTTCTTCTATGTCATTACTTATATCATCCACACATGTGATTTCATGCCTTCTTCTAGTTGTGATTGTAGATACATGACTCTTACATGCAACATGGATGCTCACCTTCTACCCTTCCTATACTAGTCGCTAGGGGCATGTACATTCGTCTCATCCATGTGTTATTGTTTCATTTTTTACTTAGCATCCTATATCACATGATCATACATATTTTTACATATTTTTTATTACTCTAACATGATAACCAGTGTTCCATGTGCAATACTTGTTTTAGAGGATTACACATTTCCATGACTACTTGTTTTATTGTATGTACTTGTCTACTCTTGTTTGTTATTGTTTGTAGGCCTTGCCCTATGTTTGGTGTGCTTACTTGTCTATTGTTTGTGGCCATGATGGCGTTACATTTATTGTGACATCGTGAGTGATGTCCCATGTTTGCATCCCACTTTATGTGGCTTACTTGACTTCTTGTGTGTTTACATTACATTGTTTGGTAGCTTTTACATTGTTTGCGTAGCTTATACACTGCTTTCTACATGCATTTCTTTGGCTAGATTTTTCTTGTTTGTGTGAGTCTTGGTTTCTACCAAGAAGTTTTCACTATTACAATGTACATGTGGTTGGCCTTCTTTTGGGGCCACATGTATCCTATTTGCAATGTCACATGTGCCCCCAAAGAGGGGGGGGCAACATTTGGGGTTTTCTACATACTAACACAACGTATTTACACTGGTTCAGTTCAGTAAACTTTCTGCCCTTGCAATTGTGGGTTACATACAATGAATGGGTTCAAACCAGTCTATGAACTCCATACACAGTGGCTTTTACAGGACATGGTGTCCTTAGAATTTCTACAGAGTAGTTATAGGATTGGAGGTTACAGTGGGTGTGCCTCTTTACACTAATTCATCCAGTGGCGTCGGATCACCCAAAAAACTTGGAAAATACAGAGATCTCTACACATATTTCTATGGATCATTTATAGGCTTGGAGGTTATAGTGGGTGTGCCTCTCTACACTACTTCGTCCAGCGGCATCAGATCACCTAAAAAACCCAAATAGCACAGAATATCCTTCTACACTCTTTCTTGACATGTATTAGGTGCACATGTTACATTTACATTTCCATTTACACTTATATTTACATTTTACAATTACATCAGCATATTTTACATGTATCTTTTACATGGAATTTTTACACTTACATACATGCATATTTCATTACTTAAGTGTTTTCTGCTTGCAGGTCCGGTCGTATGAGAAAAAATTAGTCAAATGGGGGGCAACAACAAATGATGAAAACAGAAATAACCTTCCGTGAAAGCACACATGATTTACTAACCATGCAGGTACACATTGCGACACCTACATACATGTGTTTCATCCTCGGTTCACTCTCATCACTTTTTCTTTGAACATATTTCATCTATAGTTTCCACACTTCTTAATATTTTTTATCATTCCATGCTTTTTCTAATCCTTCGACACTTTTTTACTACACTCTTCATGGACATTAAGTATGCATCTCTATCTACTTTATGCTACCAAGATTTTTTCTCAACAACATAAAGTGGGGGAAAATGTACTCAAACAATCATGCATTTTAGATAATTATTTATCTTGGTCTCAAATTACTATTTAGAAGGTTCTTGATCAAAGAAAGTACTAATTAACCCTAGTCCCTTTAGCCATCTTGTTTATTTTATTTCATAATTTGTGACCTATTGCACCTAGACGCCTAACCATTTTTGCACATCCCCCTAAATTTTAGTCATAACTAGGGCGTCCATATTTAGTACTGGGGCACCCCCGGGGTGCCCCTTGTCCCACCGAGTGGCACCCTGATCCTTCTAGCACTTCACCACCACTTTTTGTGCCTCTTCTAGTTGTTTTTCATCCTTGTTTTTTCATTGGTCTGGCCTTTTCAAGTTTAATTAAAAAATTGGAGTAAGAGAACCCAATAAATATAAAGTTATGAGACCATAATGAGGGTCCTAACATCACTTACTACTATCACTCCATCTAGAGTTGCATCCATTTCATCACTTGTATCCACATAGTTACAAGCATCAAGGCTAGGACATTTGCATCAACACACACTTCATAGGCGGGGATTCTATTTTGTTCCATGCGCACATGCTATTACATTTTCTACATTTAGTTATTTCTCTCTACTTCACATAATGCAACTAACACTAAGAGCACCTTAGGTCCATGACATGCACACACACACACACACACACACACACACACACACACACACACACACACACACCACACACACACACACACACACACACCAGAACTACATTTGGGTCCAAAACTGTAGTGCAGTGCTTAGTTTAGTAAACCCACTATTATGGAAGCTGAGGTCAGTCCCACCCATTCATTTGCATCTTTTATTTTTTTAGCGATTTGATACTTCTTTCTCTTTTACAGACCTTCAAACATAATCTTGCTTCGTTTGTTACATTCAGTGCAGTCCAAAAAATCCAGTGTGACAAGTAGTGAAAGTTACAGACTATCTTCTGAACCTAAAAAGACTAGCTGTGGAGCTTTAACAGAGAGCAGGGCACATCAGGGCACTCCAATACCTTCCTCAGTGTTGCACTTTGTTCAAATCCTCTAGATCCACCCTTTTCAGGCCCTCTGTGCAGTCATTCTTGCTTTTGGAATTTCATGTCACACCTATGATAGCCACCTATAATCAGTTGAGTTCTTTTCTCACTTTACTCTTTCACATTATGATTTTATTTCTATCAATTCAATTATTTAGGTAATTTTCATTCCTTTATAGTATCTATTTACATCGTTTATTTTCCTCCTTGATTAGATTAACTATAATTATACTTTTTCCTAGTTAGTTGATTTTAGTTAATTATTCTTAATAAATCAATCAATTTGACATGGAAATCAAGACTACAAAAATTGCCATTGAGGTTGTTATGTACTTCCTCTTATCACTTCCCACTTTTATGATGTCATGGTCTGATAAAACATAATATCTTGAACATCAAGGCTACATACATGTCTTTAGTCTATATGTTATCTCAAGAAGAAAATGAGGGAAAAGATAAACCCATGTATTTCATTAATTATTTCCTCCTTGAATATGATACATGGTATTCCTAAGATGAAAATATTCAGACACCAAAAATGGATGATTTTTACCTTTTTATCTATACAACAATCTATGTTCCATGATTTGTAGATATCAAGCAGATAAAATCAAGTCTCCCCTGCATCGTGGTATAATTTTGTGGATCTTCAAAGAAAATAAACCTAAACTCAATAAGAGGGTGAAACCTAGTGAATTCCTTAGCAATGATTATGTGAATCATGTTCCTCTAGCGAAGAGACTGTTAGAAATTTAAAAAAAAGGTTAAAAATAAACTTAGGCTTAGGGAAATAGGGTAATATATTTTCTTACTAGCCAAAGTGCATTAGAACCTATCTAATTATAGTGAGTGTTCAAAAGGTAAAAATATCTGCATGAATGATGGGCATGATGGGAACAACAATAAGGCTCTAGAACATTTGAAAAATAGGGTTGATATCTTAGAGAAGGTTATTGATTCTTTGTTGGAGGTCAATAAAAACCTTGTGAAGGAGACAAGGAAGAATGAGGAAAAGATATGAAATGTTTCCATTTATATCATGAAGGTTAAGTCTGATTGTGTGGTTAGAGAACAATTTTTTAACCATTATTCAAAATAATTTAGCCGCATGGGAGTATTCGGGTAAAAGGATGAAATTGGCTATTAGTAGTTTAGATGAGGAAATGGAGGTGGAGGGGAAAATATATTAGGGAAGAGATGGGGGAAAGATTCATCATAGCTATGATGGGCATTGTACTTACACCATGGGAAAAAATTAGAGGAAGCTCTAGTATTTTTTCCCTGTTGCCAACATGTTGTTCTTACTTTCTACTATTTATTTGCGATACCATCCCTAGATTTTTTATGTAAAAAATTTGTTTTCCATGGTTGGAGTCAAGTGGTTCTAAATCCTTTTTGGATTTTTTTTTATGCTCTTTGAATGTATTTCAGTGTTGTAAACGGACCTGGGATCCTTTTCCAAAAAAACTAATAAAAAGTTGTCTTGTTACCATATTTACAATGAAATGATTAAGGCATTACTTATTAAACCAATCAATAAGAGTTATTGTTAAGTTACAAGGCCTTTATACCTTCATCACTCGATTGGACCTCTCGAAGAAGTTTGGTCATCTAATCACCTTGCTAAGATAGTTTGAGTAACATATGTAAACAAAAAATAAATCAAAGGAAAAATCATATTGAATTGGTAAGTCAATTGAATCTAGAGAGCTTGTAGATATAGAATTCCCTGAAGAATGGATATGTTACATTGATAAACATGGTATCATTTCTTCTTTGTGGTACATAAATATAATCAATTACCTAGTCAAGAAAAATTATGTTGAGGATACCAAATCCCATCAAACATGAATCCTTTGCGTTCTTAAAATGAAATACATAATACTTCATAGTGTGATATAAAGGTGAGCCTTGGATAAATTACTAAATAGGTGCATTGAAAAAGAATAATATGAGTTTTTTTTTATTCTATTGTCATATTGGGGTATGTGGTAGTCACTTTGATGGTCACATAAGAGTGCATAAGATACATTGGATGGGATATTTATGGCCCACTTTAGAGCATGATGACATAGAGTACATTATAAAAGTCCCAAGTGTTAAGAGTTTTCACATGTCATACACATTCTAGTGTAATCTCTATAACATGTAGTAACACCTCAACTCTTCTCTACTTGGGTCCTTGATAATTGATTTGTAAACTATTACTGATATCCTCTAATGGACGTAACTTCATAAATACAACTATTGAATAATTTATAAAGTGTGAAGATGTCATGTGTCTCACCATTTTCACTAGTTTAGTCATTGCCAAATTAATCTTGAACTAAAAAAATTGTAGATTTGGGTTTTCCCAAGTCATCATCTCTAACAACGGAAACTTCTTCAAAAACCCTAAGGTAAGAAATTTTGTGGTAAGTTTTCTATCTCGCACCACATAACATCCCTCTACTACTTACAAGACAACAATAAAGCCAAAGCTATATGTTAAATTTGAATATATACTTGTCAAAACTATTGAAAATAGAAAAAGGGAATGGAAATTATAGTTATATCTCGCATTGTTTGCCTATATAACCAGCATACATGCACCCATAGGGAGCCACCTCTTATTCCTTAGATTTCAACTCCAAATCTATTTCACTTATAGAGGTGGGGATCCTAATTTTTAAGTCTGTCTCTATGGCCTACTTGACCAAGAATAATTTAAGGTTACACATCTCACTCATCTAGAAATATTAGATGAGAACCAATTTAAGGCTTTTTGATATCACAAAGTTTATACTGACTATATGGCTTGGAAATACATTAATAACATTCATCATCATCCCATCTAAGTTGGAAACCTTGTCTCATTTCAAGACCACTAAATCAATAAAAGGCAAGAAAAGGTCATAAATTTAGTCCAAATTGAATATGACCATATTTGGTCACTAAGGAATTTAACAAAGGAGATTTCCACCACTTCACTCTTGAGGGTGAGGAGTTAATCTTTGAACTCCATCTACCTTAAAAAATGTTATATATAGGGTGTTATTTCACATTTCCCTTTATTTCATGATGTCTTTCATTTTGTTTCGCCATTTTCATTTTCTGTGTATACTTACTTAACCATTTGTATAATAAAGATCTCATTTGTTAGTTTGCATGGCTTTACTCTCAGTACAACTCATTCCAGTCACATATGTGCATTGTTATGAATTTCTTATCATCACCAGTGGAACTAATCCACAATGAATCTCTTGTAGTTATATGACTTAGTTATCATGATTCATGTATTCCCATACAAAACTTGGTGAAACATGATTTTTTTGGCTCATAAAGTAGTCTACAAGATTATTTGGTGGATTTATCCATTTTATCTCTCTTTGAAAGTACAAACTAGCATATCTCTCCCTAATAAGCCTCGCTCACCTTCCCCAATATTTATTGATAATCCCTTGTATAATATTAGTTGCATGGGGCCGGGTGTGATAGAAATGCATCTTATCTCAAAAAATTAAAAGGTATTATCATTCCTACCACATCAATTTCCCTTTTTGGTCTTCAATGACAAACCCTCGTATCCTACTGGTCACATGGGGCCAACATTCAAGGGTAATTCCATTACTTTCTTATATCTAGCATTTAGTTATGATCCCATGGTTATTATTATTTTCATGAGGCTATACATAGGGTTAATCAATAATTCAATTGAAAAACACCATAAAAAGGGGGAAGAATGATAAAAATGACATGTGAGAAAAAAAATCCCAATCCTCAATTTTACCTAATTGTTCATGATTAGAGAGAAAGCTTCAATCTAACCCATCTTATCATGATTCTCCATTGTGAGATCTAATTGTAGACGTATTTCATCACCAATTTTCCTTTTGTTTGGACCTATGATACATCTACTTCCTAATTGTGACTTATAGGAACTAAGCGCATATGATTTTATTCATGGAGTTGGTTTTATCACACTCCCTTATGTTTTTTGTCCTTCCTACTCCACTAATTTCAGGAATTTTTATCAATCAATGAAATTATTTCCATGCATGTGGACATAAAATGTATTCTTTCCAACAGTTTTTTTTGTTAGGGAACTTTTATTCATCCATTAAATTTGCAGACATTGTGTTATATAGAGTAAAATCAAAGTAGTAGTATTACACCTATAATTTTTCATCCTTAGCTTCTAAAAATTATATACATACAAAGAGTCAATAAAATTCTAATCATGTCATACTACCATCCATAAAAAAATCCACATCATATATTTATAATTTTACATTTGTACATGTCTCATCGCATACACACTAAGTGGGAAAGTGTGGACTCAAAAAAATGAAAAAAAAAAAAAGATACAATGTAATCCTCGTGTATAAAATGTCTCATAAAATAACTCTATAACTAACTAGGTTCATCATTGTGAGCCACCTATAACATTTTTATTGGGGCTATTTGATCTAATTTAATACCTCCACAAGGTTCCTAGCATGGAATGGTGGTGAATCCTCAAGAAACTCTAGTGCCTCAGTCAGTAAGGGCCAAACTGTGATCTGATGTGATTGGTTGTATAACTAAAACTAGATGTGTGTCTCCCAAACTGGAATTGAAAAACATCATACAATATCCTCACCTACATTTGTATCTCAATTGATGGAGAGCATCATATACCTTCAACACTCTCAACAAGTTAGTTAATTCAAAAAAATCCAAATATCCACTTTATCTTGTAAGATGTTTGATTTTCACAACCCAAAACAACTCCAAAAACTTGATAATTTGGCTTCAATAGATCCAAAAAACTGATGATACATTCTTAACATGTCCCTGAGCCTATAATAATGTTATTACATACCACAAGTTTATTCAAATCATTCATTTTAGTTGTTTTGACCACCTCTTATTAAAACTGCCTAATTTGCCTTCTTGACAACAATGTGGAAGGATAAGTATGAGTTAGGGGAAACCATCAATAAAAAACAAGCCAATAGTGTTCTTGAGTACCCTTGTACATTTCTCAGGTGTGGAAAAAATAGTTTGAATCAAATCCAAAAGCTAATTCTTCCTTCTTCACAATGTTGTCTTCTAGACCTAGTTCACTTTTATAGCCCTGATTGAAATGAAATACAAGTCTAACTTTTGTTTCAAGGATTCCTCCTACAGTATCATCACCAATTTTAATTCCCATTAGGCCAAATATTCAATGTGAAAAGTTTTAGTTATCACTCCTTTGTATAGAAAGCTTCGAAATCACAAATTTAACTTCTATTGTAGGTCTCTTCATAGTGCTACAGGACTTCAATCCAAACTATCACTAGTTTCAAAAAATGGAGAGCCCTTTAGGGTTCTAAACTTCAAGAATAACCTTTTTTGGATTCAACATGATCACTACTAGTTTTGATGGCTGAATTATCTCTGATGTACAAGTTATGTGCAAGATTTCTAAAACCCTAGCAAGGTTTACACAGAGAACCCGAGAGTACATTTTCCTTCTCCAAATTCATTAAAATCTCTTTCAAGTCCTAAAAACAATTTGAGTAGGTTAGAATAATCTTTTAGAATCATATTTTCTTACCAGAAAACTCTATCTAAACCTCGGAACACACATTTGAGGAAAAATCCACCGTTCTCTATCTTTGGAGCAAGGTACTCGGGCTGTCAAAGCTTAAGTGATTCAAACCATGATTAAGCTCAACTTCCAGGACTTTATGAATATTGGGCACGTATGATTACTATTAAATTACTGTTCTCAAGGCTTTATCCACGTTTTCCTTCCAACATACCCCTTCATCTAATGTCTAATTGATCTCCTTGACTAAAACTACAGTATTCACACCACTTCACAAGTTACTCATGTTGTATTTTGAACAAATGCCATTGAAAATAGTACTATATTATGCATGCAAAAGTTAACTAAAATTTCCTTTAACTATTTAAACACATTTCAACTCAAATTCTCTGGATTAGATCATTAAAATGTATACTTAGTCATGTATCTTATATTCTTTTTTTTACAAATAAAGTTTCCTTCAAACAACACGTTCCTTAGAGCTCCAACATGCTTTATTAGATTGATTAATTCCTGATATATAGTTACAAAAGTTTATCTATATCCACCCTTACTCAATTTCTTGAGTGTAACTACCTCATCATGACTCATGATGAGGTCATAGATGTAAGTTACATATAAGGAGTTATAATTCAAAGCAAGGAGTTACAAATTCTCTCCACAGACCATAATGGAGCCCTCAAAACAATAATATAGACTCTAAAAACCTCTAGAGAGCATATTTAGACCTTTAAAGTACTTACCTTTACTAAGGAAGCCAAAAATGGCTCAACAAAATTCAAATTTTCAAACTATGCAAAATGGAGGGAAACCTCCTTATCTGAATTCTTGACCACTAAAGCCTAAAAGGACCACATGATGACTCTTGAGACAACCTAAGGGACCTAGAAAGCCAAAATAGAAGTAGTGATGCCCCTACATCATACTACCAAGGGGGAAAAGATAAGCTTCCATGGTGTTGTGTTTGAAAGATGGTGTTTGGCTCTTTCTTTATTTGTTTCCAATTATGCATGATCTTGTGAGAATGTTTTTGGACTTATTTTATTGCCTCAGGTGTTCCTTGGAACTGTATTAGGATCTTAGCAAGTTGTCTCACCCATGAATGAGTTGTTATCACAAGCTCCTTAATTTCCACTGGATTGTACAATGTCCTTTCCAACTGTTGACTGATTTTAAGCACCTAGTTCACCTCCATTTGTGAGGTTTCTTCATGATGTTTGACTGTGACATAAGCTTTGACTTCTCCCTTTGAATATTCTTGACTCAATTCACTCTCAAGATTGATAAATTTTGTGTGTTTATTTCTCCTTCACACCTACACAAACAACACTAGATATATTCCTAACCTTTTCCTTCATCCTTGACCTCTCCATGTGACTGCTCCATCCTTACTTTCTCCTTCACACCTACATCAAACAACACTAGAAGCAAGATTAATATGAAAATCCTAACCTTTTCCTTCATCCTTGACCTAATCTTAACTTCATGCATTTTTAATTTTTCCTTTGATTCCTTGCAATGCTATTCTCTTTGACCTTAGATTATGATGCTTTAGTGTCTTGAAACAGTCCACTTCATGACTAATTGGAGTTCCTCCTTTTGCCTTGCATAGATCTGATTATTCTTCATGTTTAGTCCCATTAAGGATTCTGAATCTTGCCTATTACCTCCTTCTTTCTTGAGGATTCAATCATTCTGATCTATTTCCAGCAATTGAAGCATCTGCTATTGTTCACCTTACCTCTTCCATATCCACCTCTGCCTCTATGAGTATCCACTTCATACCAGTTATTGGGGTTAGCACAAGGTTATAAAGATTATATCAAATTAAGCATCCATGCAATAAAAATGGATATTCTACTATGATAAATATATAAAACAAGAGACATTCATATTCATGAGCTTTAAGCCAATCTTTTAGAAGATATACAATTGAATAACTACAATCTTCAGTATACCTATTCTATCTTAAGAATCTCTTTCTCACAATTATTCTCACAATAATCATCAATTCGTACTCCTCTACTTCTAAACCATAGCTTTCATCTCAAACTCAATTAGTCCAATTTTGCAATAGATCTACACACTTGGTATTCAGTTCCATTCTCCATCAACCATTTCCACACTTTCTTGATCTGTGTTGAAATTTCATATGTCATTTGTCATTGCTCCATAACCTTCACCTTCTTGCTCTCTACTTAAGCCATCCATTGTATGTCCCTCACTGGAAACATCAATGATTGTCTTCCCATCCTTTAGGCCATCCTGTATGTTTGTCCCTCAATGGATCAAAAGATCACCTGTCTTGTCTCTAATCCCATCCTTTACATATGTGTATTGTTTTCAACATCCATCATGAATGGATTTTCTATCAAATTTCCATGGTCTTCCTAATAGATTGATGGGCATTACATGACATCAAAATTTGTCCCTCAATGGATATCTTCCCACTGTGAAAATAAACCAAAAATATTTGATTCACTAACACCTTGATCAATGTGTCTCCACTTTGAAAATCAACCAATCATGACTATATTGGATTTTCTATCAACATGCTTCCATGCTCTCTTCGAACTCAATAGATTGATGGGCAACTTTTCATGGACACAAAATTATCATGATACTACTTCCCACTTGTCTTCATAATTCAGTTTGATTCACTAACACCTTTTCTCTTTGATATTTTTCTAAAAATTTTCTTCTATGCACTGGTATGATGCTTCATTCTTAATAATGAGTACATTCAGAAGCACTTTCTCATATTTTTCTCTAGTTTCAGACAAACAATGTATCTTCTCTACACTGGTTCTTCTTTGTTCCATTCATTAATAATGGATGGTGATGTTAGGCACTTCTTCATCATTAGTGCCTTGTGTTATTTTTCTAAACAATTTTCTTCTCTGCATTAAGGATAACCCTTCATTCTTCCTCTTCATTTGCACTAAGGATCCTTCAATACATTCATTAGTGCTTCTCTTGCAGCAAAATTCAGGTTCCTCCATTAAGCATCTGCTGATTGAATTCACACTCTATCCTCTTCCATCCTGCACCTACATGCCTCTATATGAGTATCCACCTCTTGTGATACCAGTTAACCCTTCTTCTGCTTTCTTGAGGATCATCTCAATACTATTCAAATCACCTCTACCTCTTAGCCAGCAAAATTTTTATACTTGAAGCATCTGCCTATATGAGTATCACCTCTAAGCATCCATGTTATAGCACAAATGGATATTCCTACTATAATAAGTATACAATATACCAGTTATTGATCATAAGCACACAGCATATTTAACGTGGTTTGGCATGGATATTCTACTATGATAAATATATCAAATCAAGAGACCATAAATCAATCACCATATTTATCCAAAGTTCTACCCAGAGTAATAAGATATACAAGAACTAAGAATCTATCTAATCAATCTTCAGCATGTTTAGAAGATACGTGGTTCACCCAGAGTGGGCTATCAAAGAAGGTTGGTTATCCTACCTCTTCAAGAATAAGCTAATCTAATTCTCACAAGTTTATTAAAAGATTCTACAATTGAATCATCAACTCGTACAATCTTCAATGTATATTAGCTTTCTCACAATTTTATCACAGTAATCATCAATTCGTACAATCTCTGGAGAAGACTTCTAGGAACCATAGCTTTCATGTTTATATAGGCATATACAAACTTAGGGAAATTAGTCATGCAATTACAATCAATAGATCATACTTTGATACTCGTAAATCCTTAGATTGCTAATTCCCAAGATTTAAATCAAAATGTTGCGCCTCCTGAGGTGCAAAGGACTTTATGTTGACACTTAGGGCACCTCTAGTTGTGCGCCTCTGACCTGCGCCATGTGCAACCTTTGGCGTGTCGACATCTTATTATCCCAAACCAATGTCGGTTCCTCCATTTTCTTGACCGATGTTGGTCCTTTTGGCGTGTTGAATCCATTATTAACTGATGTCGGTTTCTGTGTCGACACCTTCTTACCTGCTATGGGCACATCCATTTTCCTGCAAGTTTAATATAACATGTGTTATTCTGATGTGCGCCCTTTACGTAATGGCAATAAATTTTGGAGTCTCCTTACTTGACCGATGTTGGTCCACAATCCATCTGCTGTCGGTTACTATGTTTTACCTGCAAGGGGAATATAACATGTTAATATAAAGTAATTGAGCTCCACAACTCAACAATCTCCCACTTGGAGATAAATTACTACATTGTACATGTACAACGTCATTCTTGGATCCTTTCCTTAGCTTTGTTTCTTTCTCTTCAAGTCTCAAACTCAAAGACCAACAGAATTGGAGTGTAGCTCTAACTTCTCTTTTGCTAATGGCTTTATTAGCATATCCGCAAGGTTTTCACTCATATGAATCTTCTCCAGTTTCAGCTTCCCATCCTCCAATAGCTACTATATGAAGTGATACCTCAACTGAATTTGTTTCGTTCTAGAAATGTAATGCTGAGTTTTTTGCCAAATGAATTGCAATCTGAATTTCACTAAAAAATTTGTAATCATCTTTCTCCTTTCCCAACTCTTCCATGAACCTACTCATCCATATTATCTCTTTGTTAGCCTCTGTAGCTGCAACATACTCTACCTCTATAGTAGACAAAGACACAACCTTCTGTAATATCAAAATCCAGCTAACTTGCATCCCACATACTATGAAAATATATCCAGTAGTGCTTCTTCTACTGTCTAGATCTCCAGCCATATCTGAATCAACATAACCACATAAATTAATATCAAAACCTCTATAGGATAACTGTATGTTATATTTCCCTCTCAAATACCTGAGAATCCATTGGATTGTTTTCCAATGATCTTTACCTGGATTAGCCATAAATCTACTCACAACTCCCACTACTTGTGTAATGTCTAGTTTGGTACAAACCATAGCATACATGAGATTCCCAACTACTGAAGCATATGGCACTCGTGTCATATATTTGACCTCCTCATGTGATGAAGGACACTAATATTTTCTCAATCTGAAGTGTCCCACCATAGGTGTACTTACAGGTTTTGAATCTTGTATGTTAAACCTTTCCAACACCTTATTGATATAAGCCTCTTGAGATAAATACAATTTCTTGTTCTTCCTGTCTTTGCGTATTTTCATGCCAAGGATTCTTTTGTCAGCTCTTAAATCCTTCATAGAAAATGTGTGAGCTAGCTTTTCCTTAATCTCACCAATGTCCTGCATACTAGATCATGCAATAAACGTATCATCCACATACAATAAAAAAATAACATAGCTCCCATTTTTAAACTTCTTGAAATAAAAAAATGGTCAGATTCACATCTCAAATAACCATGCTCATGCATGAAACTATCAAACCTCATGTATCATTGCATTGGAGCTTGCTTGAGCCCATATAGACTCTTTTTCAACCTGCACACTAATCTCTCCTTACCCTTGACTACATACCCAAGCGGTTGCTGCATATAAATCTCTTCATCCAAATCACCGTGAAAGGAAAGTTGTCTTCACATCTAGTTTCTCTAAATGTAAATCATTTACTGCAACTATACTCAATACAGTACGTATGCAAGTC
The DNA here is from genome assembly GCA_019776745.2 of Taxus chinensis. Lineage (NCBI taxonomy): Eukaryota > Viridiplantae > Streptophyta > Pinopsida > Cupressales > Taxaceae > Taxus > Taxus chinensis. The sequence goes on along the minus strand of CM034150.1, from coordinate 653,147,572 downwards.
ATTTTAACAAAAGGAGAAAATATTTCACCAAAGTCAATACTTGTTTTCTATGCAAATCCCTTTACTACAAGCCTTGCCTTGTATCTTTTTTATCCACTCTCTTCTTCTGTGATCCTATAAACCCACTTGTTCTGTAATGTCATCTTATCTATTGGCAACTTAACCAAATCCCAAGTCTACTTTTATTCCAATGATTCCATCTCCTCATCCATATCATGCTCCCACTGCACGTGGTTCTTATCATGCATTGCTTCTTCAAAACTTTTTGGTTCACCATTATCAGTCAATAATAAATAATATAGATAAGGTGTAAATATTTTTGGAGGTTTACTTACCCTTTGTGATCTTCTCATAGAAGTTTGGGGTACTGGAGGCTCATTCTGAACCTCCTGGACATTTGTTTCCAATTCTGATAGTGACCACCATTGGTCACCTATAACTGACGCTAGTTCTACTAACCAATGTCTTTTTGGCTCTTCTGTAACCCATACTGGTTCACCTAACCAATGTTTGTCAGGAGTCAACTAACACCAGTTACTATGTAACCCTGTCAGTATTATTTTAAAATCCAAGAGTTCATTTTCATTCAAGGAAAATTCACATCCGTTTCATCCTTGGCTACCATAATTTGATCCCTGTATATTCTCTTTTCATTCCATTCAATGTCATGACTCCTAATAATTTTTGAATTCTCTAAATCCCAAAAATAGAATCCAAAATCACCAGATCCATAACCAATAAAAGTTCATCTATTGGATTTTGAATTCAACTTTTTCTTATTTTCCTTATCAATATGCACAAAAACTTCTGAACCAAAAAATTTAAGAAAAGAAATATCTACCTCTTTTCCGGTCCAAGCTTCCTTTGGTATTCCTCCATCTAGTGAACTTGAAGGCCCACAATTAATCAAATAAAACACTGTATCAACTGCTTTTGCCCAAAACTGCAAGGTCAATCCAACATGTATCCTCATACTTCTAGCACGTTCCATGATTATTCTATTCATTCTTTCTAAAACATCATTCTCTTGTGGTGTTCTTGGAACTATCCTATCTCTACGTATTCCATTCACTGAATAATAATAATTTAAATCATTGCTATAGTATTCACCACATTGTCATATCTAAGACACTTTAACTTTGAATTTGATTCATTTTCAACAAGGGCTTTCCATATTTTAAAAGTCTCAAAAGCATCATATTTATGTTTAATACAATAAACTCGTACCTTTCTTGTAGCATCATCAATGAAAGTAACATAATACTAGGATCCTCCATGAGAAGCTACCTGGGCTGGTCCCCACACATATGAGTGCACAAGCTCCAATTTCTGCTCCTTCTTAGTTGCCCCAAATTTGAGAATCTCACTCTTTTTTGCTTTCCAAAGACACAATGCTCGTAGAAATCAAGATCTAAATCTTTCAAATCTGATAACTTACCCTTAGCCTTTAAGATCTGCATTCCCTTTTGATTCATATGGCCCAACTGATTATGCCACATGCATGCATCTGAATCTGAAGTGGATAACACAGAAAAACAATCAATAAAACAAGTAGGTAAATATAATGTTCCTACCTTCTTAACTCTTGCTACAACAAAATCACCCTTGGTGACTTTCCAAGAGTCTGTTGTGAATGTAACCATGTAGCCAACTTCACCTAGTTTCCCTACAAAAATAAGATTCCTCTTGAGGCTTAACACATGCCTCACATCTTTCTATACCCATGTATTTTAATTATGCAATTTTAGATGAACTTTTCCTTTACCAGTAATACTGCAAGGTTCATCATCACCCAAATAAACATGACCAAAATTTCCCTAGACATAATTTCTGAAATAGCCCTTATTAGGGGTTACATGGAAAGAAGCTATTGAATATAAAACCCATGATTCTATTCTATTATCCAAAGAAAGAATAAGAGCATCTTGCATTACCTCTGTTGTAATATTTGACTCTTTACCTTTTTCTGGGTGTTTGTTCTCTTTAACCTCTAACCAACAATCTTTCTTTGCATGTCCTTTCTTTCCACATTTCCAACAACTAATTCCCTTACATATGGATTTAGATCTTCCATCCCTTGACTTTGATTTCTCATTATTCTTACTCTTGGATCTCTCTTTCTTCCTGCCTCTACTTTCTACATTCAAAGCATCCCCAAATGATGATTCTATTAGGGTTAGCACACCAGTTGTATAGACAATATATCATATTTAAGCATACATGCAAATAAAAGCAGATATTCTACCAGAAGAAATATACAAAACAAGAGACAAATCAACACTAGATTTAACGTGGTTCACCCAGTGTGGGCTACATCCACCAAGAAACAATTCAATATATTATCCAAAGCTTTGATAAGATATACAATAAATATTTACAATCTTCCACACCTCTCAGATGTACAGTACTTTCTCTCCCTCAAGCTTTTACTTCATCACCAAGAATTCTCTCTCACCAAATTTTTTCAAGTTCTTTCTAATTCTTTTTAATCATCTTCTTTCTTACTTCTAAACCTTATCTTTTATGTTTATATAGTCATTTATATACTTAGGGCACTTAGTCATGCAATTACAATCAATAGAAATACTTTAATGCTAAAATAGATCTAATTCCCGAGAGTTAATTAAAACATCCTCGCATAGGTAACTGACACCAATTAGCCCTAACCGCTACTGGTTCCTTCCTTACCAAACTGATGCCGGTCATACCTGACTGCTACCCGGTCCTGGGTGACTGATGCCGGTTCCCCCTTACCCAAGCAATTACTATATTTTCCAGCAAGTTTCCATTACATGCTAAACTAAAGTAATTGAGCTCCACAACTCAACAATATCCCACTTGGAGATTAATTACTGCACCATACCTGTACAATGTCATTCTTGGATTCTTCTTAGCTTTGTTTCTTCCTCTTCAAGTCTCAAACTCGAAGACCAATAGAAGTAGAGTGTAGCTCCAACTTCTCCTTTGCTAATGACTTCGTTAGCATATCCATAGGGTTCTTACTCATATAAATCTTTTCCAGATTCAACTGTCCATCCTCTAATACATGTCGTATGAAGTGATACCTCAACTGAATGTGTTTCATTCTCGAATGAAATGCTGAGTTCTTTATCAAATGAATTACAATCTGACTGTCACTGAATAATTTACAATCACCTTGCTCCTTTCCCAACTCTTCCATGAACCTACTCATCCATATCATTTCCTTACTAGCCTCTGTAGCTACAACATACTCTTCCTTTGTAGTAGACAAAGCTATAACCTTTTGCAATCTTGAAATCCAGCTAACTGTTGTTCCACCTACTGTGAAAATATATCCAGTAGTGCTCCTCCTACCATCCAGATCTCCAGCCATATCTGAATCAACATAGCCACGTAATGAAATATCCAAACCTCCATAGCATAATTGTGTGCTAGATGTCCCTTTCAAATACCTAAGTATCCATTAGACTACTTTCCAATGCTCTTTACCTGGATTAGCCATATATCTACTCATAACTCCCACTTCCTGTGTAATATCTGGTCTTGTATAAACTATAACATACATGATTCCAACTATTGAAGCATATGGCACTCGTGTCATGTATCTGACCTCCTCATATGATGAAGGACACTAATATTTTCTCAATTTGAAGTGTTCGGCCATAGGTGTACTAACAAGTTTTGCATTTTGTATGTTGAACCCTTCTAACACCTTGTAGATATAATCCTCCCGAGACAAATATAATTTCTTTTTTTTCTTGTCTCTATGTATTTTCATGCCAAGGATTATTTTTGTAGCTCCTAATTCCTTCATTACAAATGTGTGAGATAGCTTTCTCTTAAGCTCACCAATGTCTTGCATACTATATCCTGTAATAAACATATCATCCACATACAACAACAAAATAATATAGGTCCTATTTTCAAGCTTCTTGAAATAAACACAATGGTCAGATTCACATCTCAAGTAACCATGCTCTTGCATAAAACTATCAAACCTCATATACCATTGCCTTGGAGCTTGTTTGAGCCCATATAGGATTTTTTTCAACCTGCACACTAATTTTTCCTTACCCTTAACTTCGTACCCAAGTGGTTGCTGCATGTAAATCTCTTCATCCAAATCACCATGAAGGAAATCCATCTTCACATCTAGTTTTTCTAAATGCAAATATTCTACTGCAATTAAACTCAATACAGTATGAATAGAAGTCATCTTAACAACAGGAGAAAATATTTCACTAAAGTCAATACCTAATTTCTATGTAAATCCCTTTACTACAAGCCTTGCCTTGTACCTTTTCTATCCACCCTCTTCTTCCTTAATCTAGTAAATCCACTTGTTCTGCAATGTTCTCTTACCTGTTAGCAACTTAACCAAATCTCAAGTTTGGTTATGTTCCAAGGAGTCCATCTTCTCATCCATGCCATGCTCCCACTAAACATGAGTCTTATCCTACATTTCTTCTTCAAAGCTCTCAAGTTCACCATTATAAGTCAATAATAAATAAAATAGAAAATGTGTAAATCTTTCTGGAAGTTTACTTACCCTTTGTGACCTTCTCATAGGAGTTTGGGGTACCAGAGACTCGATCTGGGCCTCCTGGAAATTCCTATCCAAAACTGACAGTGACTGATGTCGGTCACCTCTAACCAATGTCAGTTCTACTAATTGATTCCGGTTTGGATCCTCTGTAACCGATACCGGTTTGTCTGACCCGTGCCGGTCAGAGGTCAACTGACACCGGTTACTATGTAACCCTGTCAGTAGTTCTTTAAAATCTGAAAGTTCATTTTCATTCACAAACTTCTCAACTAGTTCATCCTTGGGTACCAAAATTTGATCCATGTACATTCTCTTTTCATTCCATTCAACATCATGACTCCTAATAATTTAGAATTCTCTAAATCCTAAAAACGGAAACTGAAATCACCAGATCCATAACCAATGAAAGTGCATCTCTTGGATTTCACATCCAACTTTTTCATATTTTCCTTATCAATATGCACAAAAGCTTCTAAACCAAAAAATTTAAGAAAAGAAAGATCTACCTCTTTTCTGGTCCATGCTTCATCTGGTATTCTTCCATCTAGTGAACTTGAAGGCCCACGGTTAATCAAATATACAGATGTATCAACTACTTCTACCCAAAACTGTAAGGGTAATCCAGAATGTTTCCTCATACTTCTAGCACGTTCCATGATTGTCTTGTTCATTCTTTCTGCAACACCATTCTCCTGTGGTGTTCTTGGAACTATTCTTTCTCTATGTATCCCATTTAGTGAACAATAATCATTGAAATCCTTGCTACAGTATTCACCACCATTGTCAGATCTAAGGCACTTTAACTTAGAATTTGATTCATTCTCAACAAGGGCTTTCCTCCTTTTAATAGTCTTAAAAACATCATATTTACGTTTAATAAAATAAACCCATACCTTTCTTCTAGCATCATTAATGAAAGTAAAACATAATATTGGGATCCTCCATGAGAAGCTACCTGAGCTGGTCCCCACACATCTAAGTGTACAAGCTCCAATTTTTTCTCCTCATTAGTTTCCCCAACTTTGAGAAATCTCACTTTCTTTTACTTTCCAAAGATACAATGCTCACAGAAATCAAGATCTAAATCTTTCAAATCTGATAACTCACCCTTAACCTTTTAATAGTTTGCATTCCTTTTTTACTCATATGACCCAACTGGTTATGCCACATGCATGCATCTGAATTTGAAGTAGATAATGCAGAAAAGGAATCCGTAATACAGGTAGATAAATATAATGTTCCTACCTTCTTACCTCTTGCCACAACAAAAGCACCCCTAGTGACTTTCTAAGAGTCTCCTGTAAAAATAACCATGCAGCCAGAATCACCTAGTTGCCATGCAGAAATAAGATTCCTTCCTGAGGCTTGGCACATGCCTCACATCTTTCAATACCCATGTATTTCCATTTTGTAATTTTAGATGAACTTACCCTTTACCAATAATATTGCAAGGTTCATCATCACCTAAATAAACATGCCCAAAATTACCCTGGACAGAATTTATGAAATAACCCTTATTAGGGTTTACATGGAAAGAAGCTCTTGAATCTAAAACCCATGATTCAATTCTACTATCTAAAGAAATAATAAGAACATCTTGTATTAGCTTTGATGCAACAAGATTTGCTTCTTTACCTTTATCTGGTTATTAGTTTTCTTTATCCTTTGACCAACAATCTTTATTTGCATATCATTTCTTTACATATTTCCAAGAAGTAATTCCCTTACTTCTGGATTTAGATCTGTTATCCCTTGAATTTGATTTCCCATTATTCTTACTCTTGTATCTCTCCTTTTTCTTGTCCCTAATTTCTACATTCAAAGCATTTCCAGATGATGATTCCTCTGTACTCTTCCTGCGAATTTATTCATTCAATATTATACTAACCACATCATCAAACTTCAAAATATTATTAGTAGATGTTATATTACTAACAGCCATTACCAAGTTGCCCCAACTATCAAGCAAAGAACATACAAATAAAAGTAATTTCACTTCATTATCAAATGGTATAGCAACCGATTTTAACTGATTTACAATAGATCAGAAATCATTCAAATGACTAGAAGTAGATTCACCTTCATGCATCTTAGAACTAAATAGTTTCTTCATCAAATAAACTTTATTTGAAGCACTAGGTTTTTTATATAAATTAGCAAGATATTTCATTAACTCTATCGTAGAAGCCACGGATTCTGCTAGGCTCAATCTTATAGATCCTAAAGCCTTTCTGTCAAGAATCTTCCATTCTTCATCACTCATATTCATAAGTTTAGACTTCTCATCCAATAGTAAGTATAAATCTCTTTGATACAGATAATCCTCAATCTGCATCTTCCATAATTGATAATTTCAGCCATCAAATTTCTCTACCTTGTATTTATTATCTTCTGCCATTGTTCTAGCTCCCACTTAATCAGAAAACCCTCTATGAGTAAATCTTGTCAACACACAAAACCCTCAAATAAATCTCTGATACCATTTGTTGGGGTTAGCACACCAGTTGTACAGATAATATATCAGATCTAAGCATGCATGCAAATAAAAGTAGATATTCTACTAGAAGAAATATACAAAACAAGAGACATAAATCAACACCAAATTTAACATGGCTCACCCAATGTGGGCTACGTCCACCAAGAAACAAGCCAATCTATTATCCAAATCTTTGACAAGGTATACAATGAATATTTACAATCTTCCACACCTCTCAGATGTACAATATTTTTTTTCCCTCAAGTTTTTGCTTCATCACCAAGAATTCTCTCTCACCAAATTTTTGCAAGTTCTTTCTAATTCTTGTTAATCATCTTCTTTCTTACTTATAAACCCTAGATTTTATGCTTATATAGTCGTTTATATACTTAGGGAACTTAACCATGCAATTACAATCAATAGAAATACTTTAATACTAAAAATAGATCTAATTCCTAAGAGTTAATTAAAACATCCTCGCACAGGTAACCAACGTTGGTTAGCCCTAACCGCTATCGGTTCCTTCCTTGCCTAACCGATGCAGGTAAGACTTGATTGTTGCCAGTCTTGGGTGAATGATGCCGATTCCCCCTTAACTGATGTTGGTTACTGTATTTTTCAGCAAGTTTTTATTGCATACTAAACTGAAGTAATTGAGATCCACAACTCAACAGATTCCTCTGTACTTTTCCTAAAAAAATCTTCATTCAAGATTATAATAACCACATCATAAAACTTCAAAATATTATTATCATATGTTGTATTAATAACAACCATTACCAAGTTATCTCAACTATCAGGAAAATAACATAAGAATAAAAGTGTTTTCACTTCATCATCAAATGGAATATCAACCAATTTTAATTAATTTTCAATGGATCAAAAATCATTCAAATGACTAGATGTAGATCCACCTTCATGCATCTTAGAACTAAATAGTTTCTTCATCAAATAAACTTTATTTGAAGCACTAGGTTTTTCATATAAATTAGCAAGAGATTCCATTAACTCTACCGTAGAAGTCGCTTCTATAATATTAGAAGCCACAGATGTTTCCAGGCTCAATCTTATAGATCCCAAAGCCTTTATGTCAATAATCTTCCATTCTTCATCAATCATCTTTGTAGGTCTAGATTGTTTTTCCAACGGTAAGTACAAATCTCTTTGATGCAGATAATCCTCAATTTACATCTTCCATGATTGATAATTCAGACCGTCATACTTCTCTACCTTGTATTTGTTTTCTTCGTCCATTGTTGTAGCTCCCACTCAATCAGAAAATCATCTACGAGTAAATCTATCCACACATAAAACCCTCAAACAAAGATCTAATACTAGTTTTTGGGGTTAGCATAAGGTTATACAAATAATATATCAGATCTAAGCATACATGCAATAAAAATGGATATTCTACCAGAAGAAATATACAAAACAAGAGACATAAATCAACACTAGATTTAACATGGTTCACCCAGTGTGGGCTACATCCACCAAGAAACAAGCCAATCTATTATCTAAAGCTTTTAGAAGATATACAATTGAAGATCTACAATCTTCCACACCTCTCAGATGTATAATACTTTATTTCTCTCAAGCTTATCCTTCCTCTTCAAGAATTCTCTTTCTCACAATAATCATCAATTCTTACAATCCTCTACTTATAAACCCTAGCTTTCATGCTTATATAGGCATATACAAACTAAGGGCACTTAGTCATGCGATTACAATCAATATATATGCTTTAATACTAAATTTAGATCTAATTCCCGAGAGTTAAATAAAAATACTTCCATACAGGTAACTGACACTGGTTAACCCTAACTGATGTCGGTTCCTCCTTGCTTGACCGATGTCAGTCATAGGTGATTGATGTTGGTCCTTCCATAATTGATGCCGGTTAATGTGCTTTCCTGCAAGTTTAATACATCATGCTAATTTGAATTAATTGAGCTCCATAACTCAACAATTAACCCTTCTTCTTCTTTCTTGAGGATTCTCAAGACATTCAAATAATCTATTTCCAGCAAATGTGTTACACTTGAAGCATCTACTAGTGAATTCACCTCTACCTCTTCCATATCCACCTTTGCCTCTATATGAGTATCCACCTCTTATGTAGCCACCTCTGAATGAACTTTGTGTTTGTGAACTATTCACTTCTTCCTCATTAGTTTGTTTTTTATGTTGTCCTCTTCCTGATTTCTGATTTCTTACCCTCATTCCTCTTCCTCTACCTCTCAAATATTGAGTTTACTTTCTTGATAGTTTCTCCTCTGCCTTTAAGGCTTCTTGATATGTCTCTTTTACTGATCTCAAATGAAATAAATTGATCTCATCTTGTACATTCAACCTCAAACCATTCACATACCTTGTCACTTCTTCAACATCATCTTGTATATGGCCATACCTCATAGCTAGTTTGTAGAATTCCTCAGTATAATCAGCCACACTTATTTATCTTTGTCTCAAATTTATACTTTTTGAATAAACTAGTTTGGTAGTCTACAGGAATGAACTTACCTTTCAATATTTCCACCATCTTGTCCCACTTCTTGTTCTTTTCTTTTCTTCTGTTCAATCTCTCTTCTTGCACAAAGTCCCACCATATTGCATCATGTCCTATAAGCTTTGTAAATGCAAATTTCACCTTCGTATCCTTTGTAATGTTCTCAAATTAAAATTATTTATCCATCTTTTCTATCCATTCTATTTTTTCTTTTGGATGTAAAATCCCTCCATACTTGAGTACCTTTAGCTTTTGCTTATTGCTTGCTCCCATGATTTCCTTCAGTATCTTTACTTATGGTCTTTCTTCTTCTTGTTCTCCTTCTACTGATGCCACTTCTCTTTCTATTTCATCATAATTATCATCATCTAGTGATTTTCCTATTATTTGAGAGACTTCTAGTGCTCATAACTTGTCTTGAATGTTTCTTAACGCAAAAACCAACTCAACACCCCTAGGTTGCTCTCTATTTCCTCCTCTGCCCACTCTTCTTGGTGGCATTTTGTCAACTCTTCACTTCTCACTATTTCTTTCTCTTTCGTCTTTATTCTCCTTATCAATTTCTTCTCGTTCTAATATCTGATACCAATATGATGTAAAACACTCTCAACAAGTTATTTAATTAACAAAATTTAAATATCCACTTTATCTTGTAAGATGTTTTATTTCACAACCCAAAACAACTCCTAAAACTTGTTAATTTGGCCTTCAATAGATCCAACATATTGATGATACATTCTTAACATGTCCCTGAGCCTCTAATCATGTTATTACATACCACAAGTTGATTCAAATCATTCACTTTAGTTATTTTGACCACCTCTTGTTAAAACTACCTAATTTGGTTTCTTGACAACAATGTGGAAGGATAGGTATGAGTTATGGAAAACCATCAATCACACAAACAAAAAAAAGTATTCTTGAGTACCCTTTTACATTACTCAGGTGTGGGAATTTTTTTTTTGACTCAAATCCCAAAGCTAATGCTTCCTTCTTCACAACCTTGTCTTCTAGACCTAGTTCACTTTTTTAGCCCCAGTTTCAATGAAATACAAGTCTAAATTTTGTTTCAAAGCTTCCTCCTATAGTCCTAACAAAAATTTTAACACCCATTAGACAAAATATTCAATGTGTAAAGTTTAAGTTCTCATTCCTTTGTATGGAAAGCTTCAAAATCACAAATTTAACTTCTAATGTAGGTCTCTTCACAGTGCTACAGAACTTCAATCCAAATTGTCACTAGTTTTCAAGAAATGGAAAGCACTTTAGAGTTCTAAACTTCAAGAATAACATTTGTTAAGGCTTCAACATGATCACTACTAATTTTGAGGGATGAATTGTCTCCAATGTACAAGTTATGCACAAGATTTCTAAAACCCTAGAAAGGTTTACACAGAGAGCCCAAGAGTATATTTGCCTTCACCAAATTCATTACACCTCACTTTTAAGGCCTAAAACCAATTTGAACAAGTTAGATAATATTTTAGAATCTTATTCTCTTACCAAAAAACTCCATCTAAACCTTAGAACACATGTTTGAGGAAAAATCCATTGTTTTATGTATTTGGAGCAAGGTACTTGGGTTGTCAAAGCTTAAGTGATTTAAAACATGATTAAGCTCAACTTTTAGGACTTCATGAATATTGGGAACGTATGATGAATTTTCAATTACTTTGATTGAGTTTTTATCCTTGTTTTCCTTCCAACAAACCCCTTCATCCAACCTCTGATTAACCTCCTTGACTGAAACTACACTCTTCACACCACTGTACAGGTCACTCATGGTGTATTTCGAATAAATGCCATTGAAAATGGTACTATATTGTATATGCAAAGTTTTACCAAAAGTTCCTTTAAGTGTTTAAACACATTTAAACTCAAATTCTTTGGATTAAAGATCATTAAAATGTTATACAGTCATATATCTTATCTTCTTTTTGCTTACAAACATAGTTTCCTTAGCCAACTCATTCCTTAGAGCTCCAACATGCTTTCTTAGATTGATAAATGCCTGCAATATAGTTACAAAAGTGCATATATCTACCCTTGCTCTAGTTCTTGAGTGTAACTGCCCCATCAAGACTCATGATGAAGTCATAGGTGTAAGTTACATACAAGGAGTTACAATTTTTTTCCACATACCTTAATGAAGCCCTCAAAACAATAATTCAAACTCTATAAACCTTTATATATCCTATTTAGACCTTTAAATCACCTAAATTTACTAAGGAAACCAAAAATGGATCAACAAATTTCAAATTTTCAAACTATGCAAAATGGAGGGAAACCTCCTTATTTGAATTCTTGACCACTAAATCCTAAAACGACCACATGATGACTCTTGAGACAACCTAAGGGACCTAGAAATCCAAAATTTGATTACTACATGCCTAGATTTACCCTTGTAGTGATGCCCCTACATCATCAATAACCTTCATACTCTATTATGTTAGCATCTATGTTACATGGTATGTTGGGACAAATATGTTACATTGTCGTCCTATAAAGGCTAAAAAATGAGGTTCTACTAGAAGCTAGACTCATGTCAACCTAAATGGGATGAAAAAGGGATCCAAAAAATTTATTTGATCATGTGCCTCAACTTTGACACACTACTTGGACACACACATACACATGCATAATAGTGTTAATCCTATATTAAAAACCAAAACTAACTAATAAAGCGATCTAATGAATTTGAAACAATTAAAGTAAAGAAAAATAAAATACAAAACCTACCTGGGTCCCTTTCTCACTAGTCAGGTTTAAATCCTTGTTAGAGGTCCCCAACTCCTCTTTTTTATCATCATCCTACTCCCCTAGGAAGCCTTCCCTACTTGATGTCATGATCCAACCAGAGATTGTCTTTTCATCACTTCTACCACCAAATGTGTTTTTTATTGATGTTTTTGTGGTAACAATCCTCTCCTCCCTCTCCCCTGTGATCCTAAAATCTTACCACCTATGTTGAAGTAATGGTCATGCCTAAACTAAAGGGTCTCCATACTATCCTCTATAACCAAGTTTCATCTTTCTCTCACTCATCATTGTAAATTACCATGCCTGCACTAAAAATGCCACTACACATGGAATCCTAAGCTATTAAGGTACTTATCTTGGATGCCTCTCCACTTGGTTGTGAAAATCCTTGACGTTACTTGTAATAGATAAGGTCATCAACAAAGGACCCTCAATTTTACATGAATTTACCATACCCTAATAGGGTTATGTACAAAAAAAAATCCCCAGTATAACAATCTCCACTATCTATGGCACATCTCTAAAGGGTGACATAACCCCACATTGTCCAACCCTGATATATCTTATATAACTTACACTTATTATGGTATAGGGGATAAACTGCTCACAAACCCATCTCATAACCAAGGTTTGATAGGTCATTGATTTTGTTCCTAACCTAAAATTCCTATGAAATCCCTAATATGAGGAAGACAACATATCTTACACCTAGCTAAAGAGACACTCATAATATTCAATATCATTCACAACAAGATCCCAATAATAAATTAGCGTATGTTTCCCCTTGTCCCCAAGTATATAAGATGCTAACATACCCATGATGACCTTATAGAAGTTTGGGGTAGGGTAATTCCTTAAACTCATAAACTTGACACCCTACTTGAAACCCATATTGGGCATCCGATCAGCCCTTAAATATGTATCATATCATGACCTCTCTATTGATTTGATTGCCTCTCTCAAATTAATAGTATGAACTATGACAAGTGGACAAATAATCATGTAGACGTCATCTAGAGTGATGTTCTATGCCGTATCTCTGATAAAAACTATAAAATGTTTCATTTTGCATCCCTATATGTAAAAAGGTCGCATATAATCCTACTAGCAAGTGATACCAATGGTATTTGTGCAACCTGTCATATGTTTGTCCTAACCATACACTAAATCTCATGTGGTGGAAACAAAAGAAGAACCCTCAACAAAAAATCATATTATAAAGCATAGGTACACCTCAAATAGCCTCCTTGCACCCATAGAAAAAAGTTTAGATAAGGAAACAATTTGAAACTACATTTTTTGTTAAAACATATACAATGTTGTAGGCGGTGGTTACACAACTAGTCTGATAATTTCGTAACTGCTAGTGGAAATTTCACAACCATCAATCTTCATAAACTAACAGTTGTGCATACATCTTAACAATTTAAAAAATACCACAATGGTGACAAAATTATTTGTGTGTTTGTACACATGTTAACTATGCTTTTATAATTTCTAGTCTACAAATACCGACAGTTCTGCCGCTCATACCTGTCAATACAAAAATTACCTAAAACATTAAAAACACCACAAAATAATTATTTTTCCTAGACGTGACTAAATTTCCCACCACAATGAATATGTTGGCTAAAATTTTACACAATTTCATTTCCCCTACATCTAAATCTAGAAAATTTCACATCTCCCCTCCCAAAACACAAAATTGAACTATCTTGGTATGACAACTCTTTCTGTTGGTACTCTTACCATACCCTCATTGTAAACTACCTATAGATTGTCTCCATATGTAAAATAATCAAAAGCTAGCCAGAGATCTAAAATATCAACAACACTATGGTTCAAATGATTTTCAAATACAAAAATATTTCATATATATGACCATCAATGTTTTAGTATTAAACTTGACATTTTTCTTGTTATAGTATGTGGTGGCATGTATGTGATGTTTTGACTATTTTATAGTAAAAATAACAAAAATCAAGTTTACATGGCATCACACATCCTTTGACACTATATTTATTTTTCACTAACACTTTATTTTTTATATTGTGTGTTGTTTTGTGTCTTTTGTGACTTCTTATGGGCTTCAAAAATGCATTTGATGGTGATACTCACTCCCTCTCATTAATATGGTTAGGTGGTATTAATCACCCTGCAAAAATGGTAATCCATCCATTTATGTTACACTTACGTAGAATTCATCATACTTTTCATTTGCACTTAGTGTTCATTTTTCATAGTGCAGGTTGGACGAATGTCTCAATTGGCCTCGTTTCATGTCAAGGTAAGTGAGTTAAGTAGGGTCGGTATTCATAACCCTTCCTCATTTTATTTTGTGTGCACTTCTTGGGTAACACACCCTAGTCAATTCATAACAGGGTGTCTCCCTTAGGAGGAAATATGTACATACCCAAATTTTAAGCAAAATGAAGTTTCAAAAAATCCAATGATGATGACAGGACCTCCAAAGTATTAAAAAAGTGCTCAAACCATACCATGACCCTTCCAATCACCTATATTTTCCTATTATTTATTTTTTCTGTATAATGTGCCTCGAAACCTTCCTTGAATACCATGTTTGACTTGTTTTACCCTATCATAACATTGTCTACTTTGCATACCAGAGCCGCCATGGTGGTTTGTGAATTTATGGTGGGACCTCGCAAACTATCGCAATACTTACGTTAACCACAGTATCCGTCTTGTATCCTCATTAACGGTCTCACAAGTTTCTGTAAAATTTGAGCAACGTGCCTATATATATTGGCAATTCTACCATGATGCAAGTGATTTTTTTATTTTTGGTCCCAATAATGCTTTTTAGACTCATTTTGGATATTTAACTATTTTCCTTACATCTCAAGCAAACCATTTCACCTCCATCTCACTCTTAGTTAACTCCACTCCACTCCTTAGCATTCAATTACAACCACTGATCAATTTTTTTATTTCCCACTTATATTTAAACAACTTCACTTTTGTAATCTCCCATCTCTTTAAAAAGGAGATTGTGCATTTATTTTACAGGGTTGGAACATTTGGAGTTGGGAGAATCCATTGTAAAGATAAAATTTAATAATTTTCCTCCATTCTAAGCCATTTCCATAATTATTTTATTATTTCCATCTCCTACAATTGTTTCTCTTGCCAAATATTATTGGGACACCATCAAATTTGGTGTTAGTTACTATACAAATCTCAATCAAGTTCAATCTTCTTCCTGTTATCATAAGAGGAGAATACAAAGGATACCAAGCCCAATTCTCTCAGTCACTTTGAGCATGCCACTGCACAACCACTATTCTTCTTCCACACCACCCAATTATTTTACTTTTGGCTTCATTTCTACAACCCCAAATCAATTTGAGAAAAATAGAGAGGTATTAGACTAAGGTTGAATCATAAAATCACTTTCATCCATTCCTATTTCATGGAAATATGTTGGAGTTTCTTTGTTTTGTCTTGCTTATTTTGATATTTAGATTTGTGACTCATTTATTTGAAATATTTAGAAAAATACCAAAAAGAAAGCAAAATAGGTAGATTTAAGTTCTTAAATTTCAATTTCCTTTTATTTAACTCATCCTCTAGCTTTGATATAATCTCATATCAAATATTATACTTCATATTGTTATTTATTACTTCGTTTTCATTATCTCTAGATTAGTTTAGAAATCATTTCATCTCAAAAAAATCAAAGAGAAAAAGCCAAACAAAAAGAGATGTCTTTTTTCATTTTCATTCAAGTATACCAAAGGAAAATTATTGTCTTGCATCTGCATAAGAAGAAAGAAAGTATATTTTCTTACATTTGCATCTAGGCAAAGTATAGATCTACATACATAACTTGCATGTGTATAGTTAGATTTCTTACATTAATTAAATCTAATTACTATCATTTATTTTTTTATAAATTTAGAAGTAATAATTTTTTTTTTGCATACATTGTTAAAAAATTATGAAAATATAAAACAAACCTGAACTCATAGTTAAAGTTACTTGATTTGTAGTTTTCCATTGCATATTGCACATAAAGATCTAAAATTTGTGGTTCAAAGAAGTAATTTTCAGAAATCGATAACTTTAGGATTTATGTTTATAAACCTCATCAAATCAAAATAAATTGATGTCTCATCTTTACATTTTAGCCCAA
Organism: Taxus chinensis; assembly: GCA_019776745.2. Classification (NCBI taxonomy): domain Eukaryota; kingdom Viridiplantae; phylum Streptophyta; class Pinopsida; order Cupressales; family Taxaceae; genus Taxus; species Taxus chinensis. The sequence continues at coordinate 653,131,146 of CM034150.1, read as the reverse complement.
AATCCAACACATAAACTAATACTTCCTTCCACACAAACAAATTCCTCCTTCCAAACAAATAAATAACCATAACGTTGCCATAATTTCCACTCTTCGATGACAAAAATAACAAGTTCACAATTTCCAATAAATTTTCAAAACAACATCCAAATAACTCTAGTTTAAGCTCAAATATTTGTACAATTCCCATACATGCTAAACTTGTATGCCTAGCTCCTGATCTAAACTAGAACATCCATTGGCTATCCCCCTTCATACCCTTGGATAAAACTTGAGAACTAAGTAGTTCTAGGTAGGGTAGGGCAATTTCCATGAATTACCTTTCCTTTTGAGTGAGATAATATACAAAATGACATCAATTTTGAGTTACTACATGAGGTATTTTTCTCACCTATTAAACCGCACCTCCTCATCAAGTAGTTTCATAGCTTAGACATATAAGCCTTGCCAACACGTGAGCAATTCCACCAACAAATCCATCATCTTAGACAGTTATAGGATAACCTTAAGATTTCAATTCTCTCTTCACCCTTAAGCCTAACCTCATCCTCTTTTCTCCTCATTCTTCCACACATGTGATTATCCTTGGACAAGATCCACATTGACAAAACAAGAGAATTCCACATCTAACCCAACCTAATTTTTTTGCATTTCTAAATACAAACATCAATGAAAATTGTGATATTTGGCACTCACTAAGAGCAATTATTGTAGAGCTTGCATACATATCTAGTTGGTCACTTTGGATGAAAAATTTAGGGTGGTAGAGTGTATTTTGTTTGTGTTATATCATCCACATTCACAACATTAGCCATCTATACCATGTCATCCTCATGTTAGTTTTCTTGGCCTAAGATGGGAATTTTAGTATGCCTAGGATAACTATGAAATTTTTTTGGTGCGCATAGTATCTCATTCATTTAATTTCCTTATCTATTATTTATTATTTTTCAATTACCTACGTATGTGTAAGGAATTTCTTTTGTATATTTTGAGACATCATTGCCCACATCAGAATTCCAAATCAAAAATATAATTTTTGACATCATTTTATGTTCTACTTTGAAGTGCATGCTTACACCACCTCTTGTTTGGTTGGGTACACATATGCGATTTGGAAAATGTAGTTTTATAAAATGTAACCATTACCTTATTTATGTTTTTTGTGTTATTTTTGTACATTTAATTATATATAGAAAATTTGGTCCAAATCAAGTGATATTGGTACTATTCTTGACCTTTGAAGCATGAAAAAATCCTTTTAAGTTCCCTAGAGTAACCTCTATTTTATCTTTCATAGCCCAAGTCCCCACTGTTTTGACTAAACTATATGGTCTTGACAACTTGTCTTGACTGTACAATATGATCTTGACAAATGCTCTTTCGCTAATTGTGCTTGGTTCCCCCTTTTTACATTTCCTTTTTCAAGATGTTAGAAGTCAAAACATATGCCAATATTATGAAATTTGAAATCAAATTCACCTATAAATAGATTTTTTTACTTTATTTGGATACACAAGGAATTCTCAATTATATTGCTAGCATTCCATTCAAGAGAACTTTTAGAACATTCAAAATTTTATTCCCTATGTAATGTATTATTTTTTAAAATATTTGTTCCCACTCTAGTTACATGATAAATTAGTGGGATTGAGCATTGAACACACTCCTTAGAATTTTTTTGTTTTTCTTAACACTCATGGGCGAAAACAGTTATATGTTGCACTTACACAAGTTTCATGGTATGAGATATGATCGCAAGAAAGCACAGAATGAAACTAGTCTTACAAAACCTAGAAGATTTCAACTAATGATATTTTACATTTATTGTAAATTTTAGTGCAATAATTGTTAAAATAGAGTTTACATACCTAGTAGTTGTCTCCAATTGTATCTAAATTAATAGGTTGTGCTCATGTTAGCACTAATTATGTATTTCCAAGTTCAAATTTCTCCAACATGTCTTTTCCAACATTGTATACCCAATTATGAAATTTCTATTATTTTATAGTTATTGTTTTCATGTTATATTTATCAATAAAGTATTATTATTGTGTTTAGTTAAATCACATTTCATTGATGTGAATATATGATGCAAGATCCTGATTGTTAAAATAATGACAAAAAGTTTGAAGAGAATATTTGATTGTGGATACTAAGGGTGATTATATTGTAACCATAAAGTTTTATTTTGATATTAAAATAATTAATTATAATTTATATATTTATTTAACATGATGCCTATGACAATTGAACTTGAGTGGTATTAGAGACAACTCATTTATTTAATCAATCGACCTATATTTTGTTAGCCTCATTTAAGATTATTTATATTGACATTTATTTCCTTGTTTGGGTTGATGATCCACCCAAATTAATTCTATTGATTATAGAATTCAAAAATAAGGGAATATTTAAGGTTGATGTCAACAATCACAACTTGTGACACCAAGTTTTGATATAGGACTAGTTAAATTCTAGTATATTAATGTATTTATTGATTATTGGTTCAAGTTAAGTTCTTATTGACACATTTTCCTTGTGTTAGGTTTTATATTGCCTTCCCTTGACTTATGTTTGAACATGAAAACTTTACTTTTTGTTCACTTTGGATTATGATAATACCACCATTCAATTTGAAACAATTGAAAACTTACAAAACGACTATTTATTTTCTCTTATGACAATTGGTTCTCTCGGAATGCAAAAACATTATTTTGCACCTTTCTAATATTTCCATTGGGAAGCGAGCATTTATACACGTGGTAATGGTCATGTATTCTAAAGGAAATGGTCTTTCACATTATTGGGGCCTTTTTAACCCCTAGACTTATTTTATTGAGTTATGTGCCCCTTTTGGTTTGCTTTGTTGTTTGCTATGTGTCATCTTATTCGCCAACATGGCCCTAATTTGAATTCAAGAAGTCTATAAATACAAATGTACATTAGTGTGTTTAGGTCAATGCATGAATATAAAAAATCAATTGCAATAGTGATATTGAAATTATAAGAACATACTCTATTTTATTGTTTGAAGCGTAGATATACTAAAAGTCTACGTCAAGCATGTCGAGAATTCATTATAGTTGATATTAGTTGTTGCACGCATTGAAAGGTAAGGGTTTGATACACTTGCATACACATGATTGTTTTTGACCTTGCACGAGTGTTGATTATGTTTTTTCTAAATACAAGGGGTTTGATAAGAATTTGGAAGAATAACACAACCCCCCTCATTATCCCTCGTTTTACAAGGAGATGAGCATGAAATAGGGTTTCCATATACAGGAGACCGATTTCCTGTTAATTTGCGAGTGATTCAAACATTCTGAGACATATTTTTGCACATTAAGGTACATCAAACACATCAAAGTCATTTATGGTACAAGGGGATGATTTATGTGTGCACAAATAAACAATAGATGACGGATTTGGTCAAAATATTTTTATGGACTAATTTTGTGGGAAGGTATTCATATTAATATCCAAACCTATATTTTAATTCTACTTTTGAAAAGTACTCACATAACTATATGAAATCAAATACTATCCTTCACAACTCTGAATTTAAATATTTCATATCTTTTAAAACTTATTTAACATAATCAAATATGTAGCCATTAATAAAATGTAATCAAGTATATGTAAAATATATTTCGGTTAATAAAGTGCATTTGTAACACTACACAACCACCAAACCAAACTCCATAATAAAAATTTATTATTATTAACTATTGAACCACAATAATTCCAAGAAAAAAGAATAGCTAAACAATCACAAGTACCAAATCAAATTCTATACCAAAATAAAATAAACAATTTAATTTACATTAATAAATTCTACCGACCATTCCAATGTATAAAGACATTAGGAGTCCACATTATCCCATGCACCATAGCCGGAAAAAATCAAATTAAATAACCAATAATTTAATTTGAGGAAATGTTGTCCATATAGTTTAAAGTTTGAACAATTATACTACGAACGTGCCCACGTGAAAAGAGGAATATATTATTGTCCGTTTGCCTTGTCCGAATTTGTTTTATTTTACCCTACGGATTTAGAATCTTTGTGTCAAAATCAAGGCTCCATGTTGCTTCTCACCCATTCAAATTAGGTAATAAGTATGGTTCCAATTTATTTTTTTTGGGCTCAAGGTTGGGATTTTTTCATGCCTTCTTGAGCTTAGTGCTAACATATTTTAAATTTTAGGAATGTGTTTTTTATCTTGGTTAAGGTTGGAATTTAATGTTCGTCTGTGTCAAAAATAGTAAGTGATGTTGATGTTATTCATGATCTGAGTCATAAAGCTCTTTCTTTTAACGAGTTCTCCAAAATTCTTATCAGAAGTAAAAAAATATTAACCCAAAAACAAAATAAGAAAGGTATGAAAATGTAATATAGGAAATGATACGGAATTTAGAGTTGTGTCCCTTTTTATTTTAACTGAATGTTAATTTCTTCAAAGTTATCGGAGATATACTCGCAAACACTGTAGGGAAGCGATATTTGGTCCTTGTGGTGTCTTTTGTATTGGGAAACAATAACGATTGTAAATGAACATGCCACAAACGTCTCCTTTGAGAGGAATGTAAAATGAGTATTAGAGAGCCTTCTTCAAAAATTGTGTATACCATTTATATGAAAGTTGAGGGTAGCTATAGAAATTAGTAAACATTTCCTAAATTTGAAGAGGTTTCAAGGCTTGGGTTTAAATAAATTAAGGAGACTTAAAACTCTTGTTCTTAACAATTTAATGGTTAGTTGTTCATGTCTAAAATCTATAGCTTAAGTTAGATTCCATGTCTTGTTTCAAATATTAGTATCATTTTTATTTGTCTTTGTAATTGTCATTTGTTAGGTTTAGGGTTATTTTCTAATTTACTTTGTTTTATCATTTAAGTTATATGTCAAAATGTTTATGATGTTTTGTACTAAAAAATAATGTTAAATTATTATTCTCATTGAAGATTTCACTTACCATAATCTAATTTTTAATTAGATTTTATAATAGCTATTTAATTTGATATATCGTCTCGTTGAATGTAAAAAGTTATTGTCATCATTATCATCAAAATTTGATATAAAGTCAAAGGTCATTTTTTATAATAGAGTCATCATAGAAAATCTATAGTATTGTAAAACACTTTAATTTTTAATCAGCAGCCTTCGGCTATATTATAAATTAAAATAAAGTTGTCATGTCATTATTAAGTGTCAGAGTTTGGAAGTTTTTTGGGTCCATTGTAAAAATTCCCTAAAATAAAAAAATTGCCTCACAGACGTATTTTCGGTGTAACCTGACGTCCTAATAAAATTTATGTTTCATTGAAGGGGAAAATATAATAGACAATGTGGAAAACATTAAGTTTCGTAGATTTATTTAGTTGAGTTAACAACACATTAATTGGAGGATAGAAGCATCAAAGGTTGGAGGTTGATCGTTGACCTCTCGTCAGTCACCACCAACGGGACCGCATCAAGGTTTGATGACATTTTGTTTCAGTGTGTATTTTGATTTCTGTTGTGTGAAAAATAAAAACAAATGAATCACACTTTTTCAAATTTATAATATGTGAGCAACAATGCATGTGGCATCCCCTAAGGTGAGATGTTGATGAGAGTTGATGAAAGTATTATACATCATGATGTGGTTGTTGGTACGCCACTTGTAAAACCATCATTTGTGGTTTGTGGTAAACCACTTGTAAAACCACTACTTTTGGTTGTTGGTAAACCATATGCAAAAGCATCATCTTTTGGTTTGTGGTAAACCACTAGTAAAACCACCTTTTTGGTTGTTGGTTAACCATATGCAAAATCATCATTGAGGTTTGTGGTTACCACGTGAAAATCGCCAAATCATGAAAGTAAGTGCAACTACAAGTTTGATGTTTTCCCCATGTTCACACTAGGGGGAATGTTAGGAATATATATATATATATATTATCGTTAAATGCTTTTTGACCGGAGCTATGAATTGGAGGGTTGGTGGGGCCCCACCCTACAATAATGTCCTCAGGCAGGATATTACAATTAAAACCAACACAAACCACCGCAGCCACTAAGCCCGCACCGACGATGTAATTTTTCCACCACTGCCGTTTTTAGAGCCACTAGCCGCCACCAATGCCAACGATGCAATTTCCGCCACCGTCGAGAACCACCAACCGAAGCCACGAGCCGCAACCATCGGTGATGCTACACCCGCCACCACCGAACAGCTGCAACCTACCGGTGATGCAACATCCGCCACCACCGGTAAACCGCCCCGAAGGGATCATGTCCAGCGAGATTTGAACCTGGGTGGATCCGAACACAACCGTCAGTCATAACCAATCCACCTAAACCCCATTGGCAATGTTAGGAATATTATTATTATTGTTGCTCCATGGTAATTGTTGAGTTAGTGTATAATAAAAGAATACTTACGGTTATGTTGTTTGGGTTAGTTATTAGATTATATTATTTGAGAATAATATTGTTGTATGCACCATGGTAATTGTTGAGTTATCGTATAGTAAAAGAATACTTATTGTTATGTTGTTTGGGTTAGTTATTAGATTATATTATTTGAGAATAATATAATTGTATGCATATAGGAGAAAGTTAGAGCTACCTCCTTGATTATAGGAGTCACTTCTCCTATATATGTAGGTTTGTCGTAATGAATTATTAAGTGAGTTTTTAATTGTGTTTTAAGCTCTAGAATCTGGAATCTGATCCAAATTTACATTTGTGTTATCATTACAATAATACATTAGAAGCTAAAAAGTCATATTGAAGATTAACTAAACAATCCTTTCATATTGATAAATAGTGAATGAAAATTGGATTTCCTTCTTCTATTCCAATTTGATTGCATATTCCATTTCCTCCCTTAGCAACATTTAAAAAAATAAATAAAAAATCCATTTCATGTTGTAACAATTTTCACTCACAACAAATAAATTTGCATTCCAAATTTTTGCTTACATTTTTTTTTACCTTCAATACTATTTATTTTGAACCTTCATTCAATTTTCATTCCACAAACTCAAGTCTTGTTAAGACAATGCTTTGGTTGATGAAAACTCTAAAATTATCGGAAACAATAAGCTAGGCAATCCTTTATAAAGGATTGTTTGAAGGTAAATGTGTTATAGAACAACAAATGTGAAAGATGATCAAGGTTGTATTGTGTACAATGTTATGTGTAGGCAATAAATGTAATACCATATTTTTTTATTATCATTACCTTGATACATTAGAAGCATCATTTCATATTGATAATTATATATTTTATATCACATTTATTAACGTGATAATTGTATATGTTGTACTCTATTTACTAATGAATGAGAATTGAATTTCACTCTTCTATTTGTATTTCATTTTTACAATTTATTTCTTACGTTATAATTTTAATATGAAATTATTTTAAAAATAAAAAACTAAAAAATAATAAATTTCATTAACTTTTAATTTTTTAATTTGTAAAAAATATACATATATAAGATTATTACATTTGTTAATTTTTTTATTGATATAAAATTGTGTAATGTGAAGATGAACCTCAATATAACACTAAATAAATATTTAATAGTAATGATTACAATTTTATTTTTCACATTTAAAATGATTTTTTTTTTTCCTTGGGTTGTGATCAAGTGGAGGGTAGGAGAAATTTCTAATTGGTTTTGTTGTAATAATTTTATAGGTAGTTTATATATTCTTTTTGACATTCTTTACTTTCCAAATTCAAATAAAAAATAGCGGTAAATGTTTTCTTATAGAAAATGATGTGTTAATTATTTTATTTAGACGTTAATTTACAATTCAAAGTGATGGAATGTAACATATGGTACATGTTGTGTAGGGTAAACCCTTTTGTCACATACATAAAGGTGATAGAAACTATGGGTATTATTGGTTGTATATGTCGGGCGCATTAGGGTGGATACCTCCTGCATCGGTTCACATATTAAAACATTCCCTGAAGAGCGGGATAACAAGTAATCGAAACCTGACCGTGGCGGTAGCACAAATTTGAAGTAACCCCTAAAAAATATCTTGAATCTAAAAATAAATATAGATTGATGCATACATAGTCTATAAATATTATTGAATCAAAATCAAAATAAAAATTTAAAATTCAACCTATAATTAATAAAATTATTATTTTTTAAATATTATAATTTATAATAATATTTTAAAAAATAAAAATAATTATCAACCTTTTAAATTATGTAAAAATAAAATATATATTAAAATAAATTATAATATCCTAAATATAATATAATATAAAGTTTGAAGCCCATTTATTTAGTGACATAATTTTTGAAGTTTCGAAGCGGAGACAATGGTACACCCAGATTGTTACTATCAAGATCTATTGTTACTTGTTATTATCAACTGTTTTTTTTTTTTACAAAAACCAGTAAGTATACAGCAAATGTGAAGTAGACACCTCAAATTAATATCTGCTGGTGTTTCAGACAAATATATTTATCTTTACTGGTAACTATGCCCAGTGATACATTCCTCTCCTTCGTATATATAAGTTTTGTGTATATACATTGTATGTATAGCAGTCCTCGTTTGACGTGCGAAAGAATTAATCCCTTTAAGTAGAAACGAGTAAATTCGTTGAATAAAAAGCCTGCACCGGCCAACTGTCTTGCACTGGACTTGTTCCGTGGATTATTGACTCTGTTTGTACTTATTCAATTTGTTCATTTAGGACATGCCCAATCCCCATTCACGAGAAACTCATACTGTAATCTTATATTCAACGAGTATATGCATTCTGTAGTTTCTGCAACGGTCCTGGATTTCAAATTACCAGCCAAGAAAGAACCGACCACTCATGGAAGAGGACTTATTTATTTTACTAGTATGAATCTATGATATGGGACTTTCTTCAGCTATGGATCCTGCTAGAGTGTTTGGGTCTCCAAGCCCATCTCCATCTCTAGCTCTATCTCTGTATGCCGCCCCCTTCGATGGAGCACATAGGAGCCATGCAATCACTGTAATATTACCCACAATTTGCAGCTTGGTGGCCCTTGGATTGTTACTGCTTGGTTTCTACCGCTGCAGAAGACGCAATGCAGCAAGGAAAATTGACGAGTCTTTCAAAATCCCCATCAAAAGCGATAGGCCAAGGCAATCCAGTGACACCAACAACCCAGGTACTATATATACACAGACACACACCCTTTAACATTGCGTCCGATTTCAATGGCTCCCACATTCCAGATTGATATATGCATTGTTTATATGCCGACCAAGTTTTCCTTTTTCAATTGCACCCACAAACTATATGTTCACATAATTTTTCTTTTTCAATGGTACTGGAAATGATACCCACACTTTCTATATTTCCTTTTGAACTCCACCCACATTCCAGATTATATGTTCCTTGTTTATGTACCCCCATAATTTTTCCTTTTCGATCGGATATCTTCTTTGTTTATTTAACCACATTTTTTTCATTTCAGTAGCACCCATACCCATGATAGGTTTCCTTTTTTCTTGGGTGCAATGTACAGTCAGGACTCAGTATATAGCCTAAAGCAAGAACTGGGCTGTATTCAAAATCACTTTGTATAAATGTAGGATTCGGCTGCTTAAGAAATTGGCTTATCTCTGGTGCAGATTTGAGGAAAAGTTCATCAGCGGATCACCTAAATCCTCCGACCCCCGCCATCCGTGTAATAACACACAAGGAAGCCCAGGTGTTCACTTACAGAGAGCTCCAATTTGCTACAAACAATTTTACCCCTGCTAATGTTATTGGCAATGGAGGATTTGGGTCGGTGTACAGGAGTGTCCTACCTGATGGCAGAATAGTGGCAATCAAGCAGCTTGATAGAGGAGGCAAGCAAGGAGAACATGAATTCAGAGTCGAGGTCTGCATTTTTGCCCTGAATTGGTTTCTTCAATAGAGGGAATGTGCTTTGTTTTTTCTTTTCAAGCCGATGAAAATCATGCATTTGATCTTGCAACAGGTGGATCTTCTGAGTTGTTTGCATTCGCGATATCTTCTTGAGCTGATAGGTTACTGTGCAGATCAAGATCACCGCCTTCTTGTGTATGAGTACATGTCTAATGGGAATTTGCAGGAACATCTTTACTCTGACGGTGAGACCAACTTTTTGATTTATTCCAATTGTTGTATACATGAACAAGCATAAGACTTAGACTAAGGCCTACATACTCTGCTGTTTCTGGGATGGTAGAGAAAACTATACTCTTTTGGGTTCTTAACAGAAAACCAATCTGGATCTGTGGGAAGGTAGCAACTCATTCTATGGTGCCTCTTCTATGTAAGCACTTTTGCTTGGCCTCAACACACCAAGGTTACATACTTCTTAAGGATTTTATCTTTAACAACTGAGGTTTTCAAATGCAGCTGCACAGAGAGAATCATCTGTTTCCAAACCACGTTCTATGTTATTGTTGAAGATGAGCTTTCTTTAGGCATGAACCCCGTCTACTATGTTTGGAAATGTTTTGATGGACCTTAGTAATCCCTAGGGAAGTCTACCCCCCTGCAGATCAGCCCAGATAATGGCCAATCCTGTATCTCAGCACCTTTGCAGGTTGGATAGAATCATCTGTGTTCTGTCACTCACGCTGATTAAGAAATTACTTTTAAATCAGAACAGACAACCCAACAAGGACCGCATTCCATGTGGGCACATGCAACATTCTGATTTTCTTAAATGTGAAGTTTATATTTGTTCTACTAGAGAAAAGCCTCACAGATCATATCTTTGATCTGTGCATTTAAGGGAAAAGGGTCTCATTGAGGTTTTTTTTTCTTTTTCTTTATGCATTAAAGCATTTGATCTGTTGAGGATAAGATAGTTGATGAATCTCGTATTATATTCAACTTGGCATCATTTAGCTTTACAGGGTTTAATTTGCTCTCCCATGATGGAAGAACTAAGCAGCACTGCTTTGGAAATTGGAATTTAAATGTATGATTGTTTCATTACAGGTTCACAAGGAAATCCACCTTTATTAGACTGGGGAACAAGGTTGAGAATAGCTTTGGATGCAGCTAAAGGTTTAGAATACCTTCATGAGCGGGTCACTCCCCCAGTGATACACCGTGATTTTAAGGCCAGCAACATCCTGCTTGATGAACGTTTCAAAGCTAAAGTGTCTGATTTTGGGTTAGCAAAACTTGGCTCTGACAAGCTTAATGGTGAAATTTCAACTCGGGTTCTAGGAACTACCGGATATGTTGCTCCTGAGTAAGTTTCTTATCGTTTAAGAAACTAATATTTCTTAACAAAACACAAGGACTAAATTTCAGTAAGTTTTAATTTCCAGACCATTGTTCACCAGTTGCAAGATTTATGGCAGGTATGCTTTGACAGGACACTTGACTACAAAATCAGATGTATACAGTTTTGGCGTTGTGCTTCTAGAGCTTTTAACTGGTCGTGTGCCTGTGGACATGAAGAGACCTCCTGGGCAAGGAGTCCTTGTCTCTTGGGTATTTATTCTTCCCCCATCTTGTTCCCATGTGCCATGTACTGTATAGAATCAGGTTGGAAGCACCAGATCTTCTTGTAGAGTGAAATGGCCTTTGGAAATCAGCTTGTGAATTGGCAGAGTAAGAGAAATGCTTTCTTCAAACTAGTGCCTATAAAAAAAATGAATTATAAAATTTAAGGGCAGTCTCTCACAATCCGTATGATAGGCAAAGATTAAGGGCAGTCTCTCACAATCCGTATGATAGGCAAAATTCCTGCTTAATGGTAATGAACTCCTAAAGAGCATTGGAATCTTCGGATTGCATCCTCAAAAGAGTCCATATAAAAGCAAGGAAATCCTACCACAAAACATCTGTAATTACTTTAGATAATGTGCTCTGCAACACAAAAGCACTTTAAGACATTTGCCTCTCAGAATGAATGCAATCCGTGTGAAATATCGATCTTTCAAAATGTTGAGTTAAAGCCTCTGCAACTTTCTACCCTGAAGTAAGAACTTACCTGAACAGTTTGATGCCTAGTACGCTACTGATTGATGCTTACTGTTTATTTTTGGTGGTTAATCTTAACATGAGCTATGGAAATGAATATGCACATTGCAAACTGTAGAGAACTCTAGTGAGATGGCCACAAGCATATGTTTGTGAAGAAACTCCTCTGTGATGCATTGGATCCTTCTTGAATCTGCAATGTGAATATTGGCTCACAAAAGCTATTTTCCTGTCATTGTTTGAAGTTTGACATTGAACCAACCGAATGTCTACTTTTTTCCATGAATGAAGTATTGATCTAGATTTCTTTTCTAGAGTGATAGTTGTTTGGTATAATTGTGCCCATTTGAACATTGTTTTCGTTTACATTGACATGGGAGAGTTTCTTGCTTTTGTTAGGCGCTTCCGTACCTTACTGACAGGGAGAGGGTCAGTGAGGTGGTGGATCCTTTTCTGGAAGAACAGTACTCAAAGAAAGAACTAGTACAGGTATTTTGAGTTTGTTTATCTAAAAGTACTGTCAAGCTTCTTATCCTAGTGGCTTTTGAATCACCTCATGAACTTATGCATCTTGCGTGTCTTGCAGGTTGCAGCCATTGCAGCAATGTGTGTTCAATCGGAAGCAGATTATCGACCTCTTATGACTGATGTAGTTCAATCTCTCATTCCCCTTGTGAAACAACACACTGGAGCCAGAGTGACAAGCTCTCCGAACTTTCACCATCATGTTGTTACTGTCAAATCGTCTTCAATTGACAGTGGAAGCAGTGGAACTAGCCTTAACAGCCCACGTGCATAACTAGGTTGAACTGAACACTGGGATAACTATCCATACAGCTAATCCTGCATCCACTTATTTTGGGTGCTAATGTAGGTTTCTACACTACAGTTTACAAAGTACTGGTACATGACCAGTATAATTGTAAACAAGGTTATCTATATCCCTGAAAGCTTAAATGTGGTTTACTAAACCAGGCAATATTTATCTTAGTCCCGACTCCTTGTCGAAGAAGCTAATGGGATAAGGAAGATGTCCAAGTTGTCCTACAACTCCATGCAGACCCAGTCTTTCATGGATATTGGGTACAAGATCCCTATGCTATATACTACAACTACAGTGGATGATAAGCTATATACTAGCTGCTAGTGAATCTGCGCCGGAGAATTTTGCTCTTATTTCAGCTACTATATTTTTAGAAGAAAAAGTTTCAGTAAAGACCTAGCTTTGGCTTTGCTTATATCACCCAAATATTCAAGGTCTGAATTAGAGTATACTACCCTGTATTGAATTGTAGATTTCCATATGCCTTGGTTCCAGTTTCACGGAACATTCTTTTATGATTTATCCCTACAATTTCCATGCTAAATTATATTTATTAAAAGACACATTATCCTGTAAATTTTAACTTCTGTGCTTTAAATTTATGGCTTGGCCATTTAGTCTCTTATTTCTAAGATTCCATGCAAGCTACCAGTTCGGCTCTTGTTGCACTTCATCACCGTCCCATCCTGCTGAATTTGAACCCCACTATTTCATTTTTGATGGATTTGTAGAATTCATATTCTATTAAAAAAGCAGTGTGTAAATATTTATTGCAGTGCGGTGTAAATGCTTTTGGTTATGCCAGATCACTTTGTTGTAGGGAAGTATTGGCCAAAAATATTGTATTCAATATCATTGCAATGGTGTTTGCATGCTTGAGGTCTTCAATAAAAGTCAATGAAACATGCAATCCATGTAAAATTTGGTAGTTTGAATAATTCTAATATACGGCATAAGAAAATAAGATTAAAATGAAAAATGAAAGAATTCCAATACATTGCATTCCTTTGTGAAGACTTGGATGTATAGAAAAATATGGCAACTGCAGGTACATGCACCATTCAGATTACTTTAAATGAAGTTTAATACCAGGTTAATAAATAACACTGCCCAAATAATAGAAAGGAAATGCTACCATCACCATTGCTTGTCATGGATTTATTCGGACTATGACAAGATGAATCATTTGATTATATGCTTTCAGCTGAATCAAGAAAATTTTCAGAGGCCCCAAGATCAAAGAAATTTGTTCCCTCAGCCTAAAATAGTTGACATTGATGAGGAACCCAGTAGGCTTGAAGAACAAAAACACAAGGACAGAGGTGAGGGATTAGACCATCCCTCCAACGAACTCTTGATGCAAGACCATAGGGATTCAATCCTTGATTTCATATGCAATATTCTCTCTGGGCTCTTGCAATAATGTGAAATATCTTCTTGGAAACTTATCAGGGAGTAAGTGTGGAGTAGATGATATGCCTTGGATTTCAACTCATGGACCTGTGCTCTGACTGAACAACTCTGTTCATAATGACATTTATGTTCGCCAGATTCTTATATTTTCAGTCCATTTCTTCCTCCTGGTTTATTCCATAATGCTCTTCTTTCATTGTATAGTGGATCTTGTTTATTCTCACCCCATCAACCATATCTTGACATCAGTCCATTACCATCCAATCTGATGAGAAGCATCTGTCAATCAAAGATTTGATACAGCATACTAATTATATCCCAATCAATGTTATCAGTTGTTTTTGGCGCCTTCCGGCATTCCATGCATGCCCCTTATCCTCGCATTGCACATTGTCATATTCCAAAAAATTCATGAGCCTCAATGGTGTAAAAACCTCCACAATCTAGCAAACATGTTCATATACATAGACGTAGCAAAATCAAATCAGTAGCTGGTCAGGACGATTATTGTTATGAAATTAATTGGATAGATATGCAGAATTATGGCAATGAACAACAATATCAGTTATAGAAGTGATTCACAATAACAAGAACACAATAGAGCATATTAACACAATATGATTGAGAGATCTGGAAATGTTTGTTCCACCCCGGGGAACTTCCACAACCTTATGATAAGATTAAAATATGTGATACAATGGTCACATGCTAATCACTACTTCCCATATGCACTTTACTTAGGGTATGGTTACTGAGGCCAACCCTACTACCAATACGAAGATATAGAGAATTATCATTTGGCTGAGTACAAGGTTGTGTTAGCCTCAAGCCGGACACACATATCCCGATACGAGTTATAGGTTAAGAGTGTAGCATGCTTCTCCCCTTCAAATGAACATTGTCCTCAATGTTGACTATCACTAGATGCAAGAAAGCTGCACCCTTCCATGTCACATTCTCACCAAACAAATTCTTTCACTTGATAAGTATTATGTAATTGCCCTCATATACAGCCTCTTAGTGCATGTTTGAAGGATTTCTTGAAGTTTCAAAAATGATTTTGCCCTCCTCATTAAGCTTTATTAACTTCGTTTGGGATGGAACTCTCTATCGATTGACTTTCGAGCAAGAAACATGGAAGATTGAATGTATTCTTGTTGAATAAGGTAACTCTAGTTTGTTTGCTACACTGCCAATCCTTTGCAAGACCCAACAAGGACCGCAATACTTGGAGAAAGATTGTTATTCTTCTTTCATTGTTTGAAGGACATTTTCTTATATGACTATAAGCATACAAAAAACCAATCCCCTACTTCAAAAATCCCTATTATCGTGGTGTTGGTTAACTTTTGCTTCATTTGGTTGTGTCATTGTCAAGTTCTCCACAAGAGTAGAAAGTATCTCCTAACGGTGGTGAATGTGTTCTTCGACTCCCTAAACTTTTGGTTTTACCCTCAACGCTGAGTTGACAAATGGATAATACCCACATAATGCCAACAAATGGAGACATTTTGGATGAGGTTTGGAAAGAAGTGTTATACCACCATTTTGCTAGTCATAACCATTGAACTTACCTCTTGTTTATCAAAGGAAAAATATCAGAGATAACCCTCTAAGCATATGTTAACCACCCTTGTTTACCCATTAGATTGAGGATTATATAATGAGCTACAATACAATTGAGTACCCAAACATGAGAATATTTTTTTCAAAAAAATATAGGTAAAGATAAGAAAAAGATAATAATATTATCTTTGGGATTCTATATAGCTTTTGAACAACGTCCATAAAAGTTGATGTCATTGTACTTGTTGCAAATGGACGGTGACAAGGCACAAATATGTGCATATTTGGTGAGTCTATCCATGATCACCATGATGACATTTTCCCCTTTTGACTTGGGTAACCTTGTTATAAATCCATGGAAACCTCCTCCCACCTATGGCTGAGAGTAGACATCGATTGCATAGGGTTTGGGGGGTCTTAATTGTCTTGTCCTTTTTTTCTAACACACCATGCATTTTGCCAAAAGAAATTTGGCATCCCTTTTGAGTCCTTCCTATAAGAAATCCTACTTGATTCTATGATAAGTCTTCAAGAAACCCGAGTGCCCCTCTACTAGGGATGCATGGAGCTCCCCAAGAACCTAATGCTTAAGGGTTGAGTTCCTACATAAGTAGAATTGATCCTTGCATCATAGGGCATCCCCTTTCCCCACAACTTTTTCTGACGCACTTGAATCTTATTGGAGCTTCTAAATGTGATTTTATCTTTATGTCATTCTCCCATTCTATTCTTGCCTCATCTACCCAATCTGCTTGTAATATGGACATGGTGCACAATACTTCCTCAATGGACTCACCCTTCTTGGAGAGTGCATCAACCACTACATTATCCTTTCCTTTCTAGTGGGTGATCTCAAAGTTGTATCCTAACATCTTTGTGACCCATTTTTTGTTTTTTTTAAAATGAAAATCTTGATTCCAAGAAACATATTAGACTATCATGATTTGTATTCACTTTAAAGTTTCTACCCATCAAATGTGGTTTTTCATTTTTATATTGCATGAAGGATAACCATCATTTCCTTCTAAAAAATGGGCTTCAAAAATTTCTTTTATTTGAATTGACAACTCTCAAGTGCCATACATCATCCTTCTAGCATGATTACTACTTCATTGTCATTATCCCAGTGCATCACATTCAACAATCAAGGTTTTTGAAGAATATGGGCAGCCAAAACCACAATGGTGCATATGGCCTCCTTCAACTTCTCAAATGCCTTGGTTGGTGTTTAATCTAGTAGAAGGATTCCTTCAACAATGATGCAAGTGTTGTTGTATTGAACTAAGGAAATGGCATGCGCGCAAGAAGAGAAAGTAAGAACATGGTAGTGCATAGAGGTGTGTGCACCATGGAGGAACATGGCAGTGCACAAGGTTGCACACATGCATATAGAATATTGAGGACTTAGCCAATTTTCCAGGACAGGTCTAAAAATAGCAAAGTAGAGATAGAGTGTCGCTCAAGCAATATCTAGGAATAGACTAAATTAGAGATGACTTAGCTAGCCAAGAAAAGGCTATAATTGGGGAAAAGCACATGCAGGTAAAGACATTGACGGTGCATGAAAGTGAGCTAAAATAGGAATTAACGCATGATTAAAGAAAGCTATTTATAGCTTGATTTGTTGTAAAGTAAAGTTAGAAAAGCATGACCAGCTATTGTAAAGCATGCCTATTATTAGGAAAGGTGCATGGAAACGGTGAAGGGAAAGTCCCCACCGAGTATATATATGGAGGTGTATGCTCTCATTGTTTAGTGCACTAGTTTGAGTTCTTAGAGTGCTATATGCGAGATAGTTATGATAGTGGTGAGTAGTTTTGGGTATTCTTGATGTAAGCTTGTCTAGAGTGCATATGTGAGTGCGCATGGTCCAGCACATAGATGTAATGGTCTGTAATGTAATCAACTCCTTGTTATTTAATGAATGGTGATTGTGATGGATGATTGTGTATGGATAGCTGAAGTGAATATGTTTGAACATGGGTTGATTGGCATTCAGATCTTATTATTTATTTTATATGAATGATTTCCTTATTATATGTGTTATTGAATTACTATGTTATATCTCACTTCTCCATGGTTGTATGATGTTATGGTTATGATTACAAATATGCATGCTAACATCTTGCTAAGAAAACAAAGGAGGGACTTGGATGTTGCGTATGCTTCAGGTGAGCTTCCAGACTTGTCTGGATGAAGTGCCAATGCACATAGCTATGTGTTGGGTAAATAAAGACTACATTTTTGTTCTGTTACCGGGACCTCTTTTCAATCTATCTACCAGGATGTTGCATGCAGATGGCATTTTGAATTGTCTTTGGAGAATATTGAGAACTCGATTGGATGATATGGCATCTAGGATGCAATTTGCTCAAAGATATAACAATGGACCTAATTTTAATGCACGTAAGTGGGTGGAAAGACAACCTCTATGATTTTTGTATGAAACATTCTTCAAATTCTTTCCAGTAGAATTATATGAGTGGTTGGTAGCTTATGTGCAAAACATAGGTGTCTATTTTGGAAGAAAGCAAGTGTGGAGATCAAGAAGACTATCAAGAACTCTTTAATTGGATGAACCTTGGACGAGAGTTGTAGATCGCTGGTGGGAAGGTGTGATACGTAATTATACCTTGGAGTATGCAATTTTGACATATTCGTGCCCTAAGGAAGCAGAGTTATGGTTTTTATACGCGAGCCAAGAGGATCATATTTGTGAACGCTACCTTTAGCTATCAAGATCTTGATGGTTGAACTTGGAATGGAGAACCTACCAATGGCAGGCTAAAACCCCCGCACACAGGGGTAAGAGATAGGTTTGGGAAGGATGGTAGTGGTCCAAGCAGAAGAAAGAGAGAGGGAAGAGAATATGACTCAGGTATAATGATGCATGACAGAGGGAAGTTGAGGAGGCAATGAGGTCAAGAAGAATGATGACTGGAGGAAGTGATGAGAACCCTGGAAGGCGAGGGACCACAAGATCATGTCCTCTCTACATTGGGAAAGTGCAATAGAGAGATCCCCTTCGGCATCTGATGAGAGTGAGTCATGAGGAGAGAATTGAGAACCATAGGCACACATCTGACCCCACCTGGCCACCCTAACCCTTGTGCAAGGTGTTTAGAATCCAAAGTTGTTATAGAAGATCATCATAGTGAAGGTGAGCAAGGAGGTAATCTGGTATCACCACGTTGGGTAGGAGATACAAGTAGGCATATTTTAGTATCAACTTAGGAAGTGCAATAGATTAAGGACATGCATATGGTAGCACAACAGGCACCAGTGTTTGGACAAAGTTTTTTTGGAACCAATTTGGTAGGTGCATCGTCAGGATAGAGTAGTGGTTCACTACCATTTGGAAGTAGTACTCTTGGTAGTGTATAGGACAGACGATTGGTGTGAAAGTTTAGCACAACCACTGGGACACAAGGTAGTTCATCTATAGGCCACTAGGTCATGAGGAGGCTCAGGAGGTTCAGGTCCACCACCGTGGAGGTAAAATCCTGGTGGAGGATTAGGTTTAGGATTTGGCCCCACTCCAGGACAAGGGCCACAACAAGCCACAACAAAAACCTCAACAACCACAGTAGCAGACACCTCAAATTCTTATTTGAGATGTCACTTCACTTGCCATAGTATAGGGGTGTGGAAGATGTAACTGAACATGTGCATAAGTGTGAGTTATTATGGAGAGCTAAGGGAATAACAACTCCTGATATGGAAGGCAAGTCAATTTTCCACCACACTTCAAGGGCATGCACACAGCTGGTATAGAAATATGATCCACATCAAGACTGTGGTGGATTATGATGCATTGCACTACCTTTTTAGTTGAGTTTCATATCCCAGAGTTTGAGAAATAGAGCATTAGCGCACTAAAGGACATCAAACAAGGTTTTTCTGAAAGTGTGAGGGAGTATGATGTGCATTTTAAAACTTTTTTCTAAATATCCTATGATATTCATCAAATCCAACATGCTAGTGGTTTTTAGAGGCTTGTTGACTCTTTTCAAAGAGCATTGTCACATAAGACATTTACTGATCTGCGCACAGGCCTTGGAAACAGTTCCATGCAGAAGCAATTGGGAGTGTTGATACAGGGGTAAGACCTTTCCTTGAATCCCAAATTGCAGCTATGGCCTCTCAGATTGGAAAATATCTCTGCTAATTCAGCTCATGAGACGTGCAATGGATTATGGTGTACTGATTGTGAGGTTGAAGGACATACAAAGGATAGTTTCCTGTGAAGGAGTGTGCGCACATTGTTAACATCTTGTGAGATTTTCCACAAGAATCATGATGTTAGGAATTATCCACTTTTGCAACGTGTGACACAGAAGACCATCTCCATGTATTACAAGATTTATGATGCACATACCCATGATACTATTGACTTTCATTTGATCGACCATATTCATGAGGCATGTGAGATCTAGGTTGCGCAGACCATATGTGACAAGTAGTTCTCAGGAGCAAAGAAGGAAGGACAAGTGAAAGGCACAAAAATGGGAATGGTGGATTTTGAGGTGGATATCAGAGTAGAGGTTGTGGTGGTAGAGGAAGGTTCACGTGTGGGACATGTTATACTTGTGGATCACTAGATCATTATCAACATGAGTGTCCTAAGAATCAGGTATGCATGTACTATGGGAAGGCACATAAGGTTGAAGGATTTCCTAGATCTCTATGCTCATATGTGTAAGAACAACAAGAAGGAAAAAGGTGTGGGGATGATTAAGGTGGAATGCACAAAGCCTGAATAGTGGGCACCTAAGAAGATGGTGATCCAGAGCTTCAACTTGTGTTAGTTACTATGTGCAGAAGCAACGTGCACATGAGAGCATATTAAAGTAAAAACCTCTTATCAGGAGAGAGGAGGTCATACATGTTAAGTATCTAGATGTGGCTCAACAGAAGGAGGTGTATCAGGAAACTATGGGATTCATCAGAGAGCTACAAGGAGAGATCCACATCTGAAAGAACAAGTTTGAGAGAGGAACATGTGAGAAATAGAACTGAGCTACCAAAGAAGGATGTTGATGATTTGAAAGAAGTATGCAGGATGTTGCAGATAGGAGAAATATTATTCCTTTTCTAGGAGAATGGTTGTGAGAGAAAGTACCATGTGCACGGAATTGAGTGAGAGCGTCAGATCCTTCATGCAAATTTACCACCACAGGACCATGAATATGATAAGGAGATCACACTAGATGCAGTGATAAATGGTTGGTTGGTGAGTAACATTCTTATTGACATAGGTGCAAGATTCAATGTTTCTGACATTGGATGCTTGGAACCAAATGGGAAGGCCACCATTGCATAACCATCTTCTAAATGTGTTGTATATGGAAAATAAAACAAGGGCCATGCCCATTGGGGTATTGAAAGGATGCTTCAATCACTATTCAAGGAGCTAAATTTACAGGTGATTTTGAAGTATTAGAACTTGCTAAGGAAGATAACTTCCCAGCACTGCTTTGGACATCCTTGGTGTTATGCTAATAATGTAGAACTTGCACTTTCAACAAAAGATATATCATTTTTTAGAACAAGGAGGAGTGCATTGTCATACCCTTAGATGATGTGAAGGTTGTCACCTTATATAGAGCCTATCAATGAGGAGAGATCTTAATAGAATATATGCACATATAGTGCGTGATCCAGAAAACATGTAGAACCATCAAAAGAAGGCATACTTCATTGGGAAGACACACATCTATCAGTGATACTACCAGTGTTACTTGTGACAATTGGGCCCATGGAACTTATGAGATGGTAGGTCGTGAGGTCAAGGGAAGATTTGCTAGATGATTAGGTTGCACATGATTAGGCACTTGGGCAAGAATTGGTTACCAAGGTATACTAGAGAAGAGAAACCTGACTCTTTCTTGCATGTAATGGAATACTAGTGGTGAAATGAGGGAGATAGACAGAACATGATGGTCTATACATTACATGGGATAACAACGTACTTCTGGTGGGTGACACATAGAGATAATCTATTGGGTTGGCATGAGGTAAGAGTATATTTTTAACAAGGTTTACTTGGAGTAATGTTCCTTCTCTTGTACATGACTATGATGGGAAGACTCCTTGCTTTGGTACACATCCACAATTGTGAGAGACAATGGGCACAAGGACAAGAAGCTATACCACCATCCCTTTGGGTACATAAGTTCTACTCTACTTTGCAGGATGCAGTGTGCTTGGTATGTGCATGCTGAGTTAAAGCAAGAAACTGTAAGTTGGCGCAACATGACGGAAGGTATTGTTCATACTTTTGACTATTTTTCCACTAAACCACCAGTTCATGAAGCCTTACAGATCATGAAGTGCATCACATTGGGAGATAGTGCAAAAGGCAGAGGAACTTATGATTCAGCTGTTAGGAGAGCTTGAGATTGAGTGCACACAAGGATGTTTGGAAACAGAAGAAACACTGCTAGGGTACGTGTGGAAAGAGAAAGAAAAAGGAAAGATGGTCTACCTCATTGATGATGAGGAAGTTGAAGATCTAGATATAAAGCACATTGAGGGTGTGTAAAGTTATGGATTCTGTAGATGAGCAGGTGCACACATACCATGTGCCTATGAAGACTAAGAAGGTGAACATTGAGACTTGAGGATGTGCCTAAGGAGGCTATTATTGGAGATTATTGGTCAGAACCAGAGGTTGCAAAGATCATTGAACTATTACGTGACTTCCAGTGATTTATTCCCAAGGGGATATCATGAGTTAAAGGGCATACATCCATCATTGGGGGAGATGAAGATTAAGTTGAAAGAAGGTGTGCATCCAGTTTGGAAGAGGCCTTATAGGATGAACCCAAACCTGCATGAGAAGGTAAAAGAGGAGATTGACAAAATGCTTAAGTCAGGGATCATAAATCCTATTGAGGAATCTGAGTGGGTCAACCCCATGGTGATTAGTATCAAGAAGGATGGTCAGGATCAGGATCTGTGTTGACTACAGGGTACTCAATGCTTCATGTGTCATAGATCCTTTTCCTACACCATTCACTAAGAGATCTTGGAAGGTGTAGCAAGGATGCAAAATCTATTCATTCACTAATGGATTCTCAGGGTACCATCAAGTACGCATTACGCATGAGGATCAAGAGAAGACCACCTTCACAACTGAATGGGGAAGTTTTTGCATACACTTTCATGCCCTTTGGGTTAAAGAATGCACCAATGGTGTTCTCACGCATCATTGTTCAAGATTTCAAGGACTTCATTCATAAGTTTTTGTAGGTCTATACTTGGATGATTGGACCATGTATGGGCTAGTGAAAGATCATTGTGACAACCTGAGGTTGATGTTTGAAAGATGTAGGTAACTTAGCATCTCTTTAAACATTAAGAAGTGTATTTTTTCCACCCCCTTTGGAACATTACTTGGGCATATCATTTGCAAGGAAGGATTGTTGGTAGATCCAACTAAGATTGCAGTCATTTTGGGGCTGGAAGAACCAACCAATCAAAGTGAAGTGCGTGGTTTCTTGGGGCACACTGGTTACTATAGAAATTTCATTAAGGGTTATGCAAATATTTTCACGCCCTTGGAAGAGTTGTTGAAGGCCAAAGGAAAATTTTATTGGGGGATGCGCAACAATAGGACATTTGAGACCTTGAAGGAAAGCTAACCACCATGCCCATCTTTGCTTTCCTTCTTGGAACAAGCCTTTCCATGTACATGTTGATGCCTCTGGTATGGAAATTGGATTAGTCTTGGCACAACCAGGAGAAGGAAATGTTGATCACCCTATATTTTTTGCAAGTAGGAAGTTGACACCAGTGAACAAAACTATACAACTATGGAGCACAAAGCATTATCTATGATCTACGTGCTTCATAAGTTCAGATAGTACTTATTGGCCACACCATTTATCTTTTATATAGATCATATGGCATTAAAGTACTTGGTCAATAAACCAGTTTTGCAAGGGCACATCTTCCGATGGATACTTCTTTTTCAGGAATTTGACTTCACAATCATAGTAAAACTAGGAAAGAGTAACCTGGGACCTAATCACTTATCAAGGATCAACTCTGGAGAGGACACATAGAGTATTGAAGACACTATGTCTAGATGCACAGTTTTTTAGATTGAACTATGCACATCCAACTAATTTGGAATACATTGCAGTATTCTTGCACACTGGATTAGTGCCAGAAGGAATGAAGACATTGGAAAAGAAGCAACTTGTTATTTGAGTAGCACCATATCAACTCATTGGAGGAGACTTATATAAAATGGGTAGATATGAGGTCTTGCATAGATGTGTTCTGGAGCATGAGTGTGAAGCTATCATGGAGGAAGCTCATGGAGGAATAGCTTAGAGGACACTATGCAGGTGATGCCACAACATGTAAGATCCTTTTAGTTGGTCTATGGTGGGAGACATTATATAAGGACACTAAGGCTTTTACTCAAAGCATGTGATCATTGTTAGAGAATTAGAAATCTTGGAATATAGATGAGATGCCATTAAGGCCCATAACAAGTGTGGATCCTTTTGAGAAGTGGGCCATTGATTTTGTAAGACCTATTACACCACCACATGCATAGATTAGTGCACGCTACATCATCACATGTACTGATTACTTGAAAGGTGGGAAAGAGGTTGTGCCTACAAAATATTTCACAACAAATAAGGTTCCTTTGGGAAAACATCATCAACAGGTATGGATGTCCATTGAGCCTAACAAGTGATAGAGGGACTCATTTCTTGAATGAGACTATTAGAATTTTGTTTGGAAGAGTTTATGGTGGCACACCATAAGACTACCCCTTATCACCCCCAGGCTAATGGAACTACAAAATATTTCAACAAGATCTTGGGTCAGACACTAACGAAGATATGTGATGTTGGAAGAAAGGATTGGGATGATAAGGTATCAGTCCATGCTTTGGACATATATGAACAACCTATAAATGGTTGAATAAGGCCACACCCATTTCAGTTGGTGTTTGGCACAGAGGTTGTATTACCTATAGAATTTATGTTGCCATCCTTGTGTATTGCACATGTGTAGGTAGATTGTATGATGAACAAGAAGTTGATGAGTGCATTGACAAATTGATGCAATTAGATGAGTGTCGCACCATTACATTGGATTCAGAAGATAGAAAAGGCACGATATAAGGCTTGGCATGATAGGCACATATCAAGAACAAGTATTTTGTATTTGGAAAGATGGTACTTCTGTATGACTCCAATTTTGTGTGCCATCCAGGAAGTTGAAATTCCATTGGTTGGGACCCTTTGTAGTGACCAAGATACTTGAATCAGGTGCATGTCAATTATAAGCATGTGGATGACACCATGTTTCTGGTTATTTCAATGAGAGTAGGTTGAAGCCCTACTATAAATAAGCTTCCTTTGTGTTTGTAATAAGGTAGTATCTCCACTTAGATTAGATTTCCCTTTCATGTTTATTTTCTTTGTTTTTTGTAATAAGCATGTTCGCGCACATGAGATGATTACTATCTGTTAAGTTGATGCGTAAAGGACCACACATAATTTTAGTGTGGGGTAAAATAGGTGTGCATGTATGGAAAATTAGATTAGGTGATGTTGGTACGATCTATTAAAGTAATGGTTCATGGGTGTATGTGTGACAATGTGAAAGAAGTGGTGCTTGATGGATATGAATTGGGTATGCATGAAAGAAAAGGGAAGTGTCACAGGTGCTTGAAAAAAATTACTCGGAGTTGAAAACCATGCAGAAATATGGTCACTTGAGTGTAATGTGAGGGAGGAAACAACAGGATAGACTACTTGGTATGTGGCACAAAGGAAGATGGGTTGCAGTGCATGAAGGTGCACACAAGAAAGAATGCATCCTTAGAAGTAGTAGTGCGTGCTAGAAGGTTACGACTACCACATGGAGGAAAGTAGGAAAAAGAAAAAAGTGCATTTAAAGATTAGGAACAAAGGTAGGTGAGGAGCAATTAATGTGATAAAACTTTGGAAAATCTATAAAAGGGGCGTGGAAACGTCTTTCTTACCTTGACTTATTGAAGAATTCAAGTGACTAAGTGTGAATTTATGTTTGAGCAATAAAGAGTGAGTGAAAACCTAGTACGCAGATCGAGTGAGAGATTTAAGTAAAACTAGAGTAGAGTGAACACATATTTGAGTGTGGAATCCTTTAGTGGAAGTAGAAGCATAGAGAGGAGCGTGAAGGGTTCACATGGTGTGAAGAGTTTGAGCTAGGGTTTGTAGAAAAGTGGATTCACAGAGCTCGAAGTTACAGAACTAGGGCATGAGGTTACAAATTATAGAACAAGAGCACAGGCAGACAAGAGAAAGAATTTTAGATATTGAACGCCTGAAGTTGAAGCACAAAAAATTGAGTAAGTTTATTTAGCACCTAGGGCACACAAGTTCTACAAAATTTGAAGTTTGATAAATTTGTGAAGTTGAAGTTATTAAGAATAGAAGTAATTGACACCAAAGAAGGCCCTGTCACCAATCACCCAAGGGTTAAAATAAGAATCCTGTAGTAGAGGACGCATAAGAAGAATGGTTTTCAGAGATGCAGTACCCCCTAGAGGTGGTAGTAGGGCATCCATGGGAGTCACATTTAACTAAATGAAAAATTAGTGATTATAACCATCACTAGAGGCCCATGAAGGAGAAATAAACAAGGACGTGATGACAAAGTTGACCCAGAGGACGGAAGTAGGGAAAATGGTTTATGATGACATGATGAAGAAGGAAATAGAGAGCACAGGAGTGTTGTAACTCTATAAGCTACCTTATTTTGGTAGGCATAGAGTGACTTTACCAGTGGTTGATGTTGAGATTCTATGAGGATACTTCTTTTACTTCACAGGTAGGAGGATGCACATAACCGTGTACAATTAGTTGGAAGGTTACAAGTTTGCGTAGTTCAGAATTGAGATTGGGAAAGACTTGGGAGATGATGAGGTGGTGGAGGCCACTGACCACATAATTTAATTATCAAAGGGGGAATTGTGTAATGGATGTTACAAGCATCATTGACCTAGGAACAAGAGTTACAATGTTACCTGGTCAATTGTAAATTGGGCACATGTCAAGAGATGGGCTCAAGTAAATAAGAAATGGCTGTACATATCACACAAGATGGTGCAGAAGACCATGTACAACATTACAAATTCATAGATTGAGGGGATAGTAGAAGAGGCACAAATCCAAGTAAGCAAAGGAGAGAAAATAACTTGGGGTGCTATATTGTTTTTAATAGTATTTTGGGAGATAGGGGTACTAGATGGGCCAGAAGATAATAAGTGGATCTACCTAGTGGATCACAAATTCCCCCACACAAAATTTTTCCAAACTCACCTGCATGTGATGGCTATAAAAAATGTATATAAACTAAGGGTAGACAAGTGGTACAAGCGAATGCGTGAAGCATTCGAGAACGAGTGGCACATACCAAGGGAACTGCCCTCAATACTGAATGGAAAGGTAGAGTTTGCAGTGCATCAACACTTCTACCTTGGAAATTTTATTATGAGTAATGGAGAGATGGGACCTTGGTGTAAATTTCCCTTTCCTTCACTGCTAAGTACTTTCAGGCATCTATGAATAAAATTAAGGATGTACGGAAGTTGATTTTTGATGCAGATAAGGTTGATTCTGATTGCCATACTTTGCACACAACATATGTATACCCCTCCAAGTTGGATTCTATGTGGAAATGATGGATTCATATAATATGGACATAACCCTACAACTCTTGTAGTGGGATAGGGTGCATTTAGGGTATATATATACCTTAGGCCAAAAATGAATAATGGAAGGTATGTGGATACGAGGGACCTTCATATTATGAAACCTCCAAAGAAAAAGTAGACAGTTAGGATGACAAGAAGAATGCATGAGGAGACCCCTCCTCGAAAAAAAGAAGAAGAATAAGAAAAGGATAAGGAGGAAGAGGAGGAGGTGGTGGAAGAAGAAAAGGATACTGTGCTAGACCATAACCATAGAAGGAAGATGCAAAGGCACCGACATAACACAAAGCTAGGGTGTGGGAACCTCATAATCACCTAAGGGGTCACCCTTAGTCACTCCAACTAAACCAAGTCCAGAGAAGAAAAAAATTCCACCAAGGAATAGAAGATGAAATTTGGTTCACGTGGAGGAGAGTCGAAGAAGAGAAATCAGTAGAGGAGGTTATGTGCAGTGTAAAGCCAACTCATGAAGAGGAAGAACCAAAGGATGAGATAGTGCAAGGTGATGAGGAAATGCATGACATGCACATTGGGAAGGCCTTGAGGGAGAAGAAGAGGAGAAAGGTGATGGGGAACTATTGGAGCTCAAATGTGTGCCCACTCCCGAATCTTAGAGGACTTGGGATATGAGTCAACATGGGATTGTCTCTCATTTGTGGGACCTGCAAACTGATACAAACCTCCGGAGAAGGACGAATTCCTCTACCTATGCTAAAGCTAACACTACTCCTAAAAATGAAAGAAAATCCTAACCTAAACATGTCAAGGGACCAGGGATAGAAGGAGATGTAGAAAAGGGAAAATCCTAAGCTAAGGGTGGTGATAACACCAGAAAAAGGGGTGGTTAAGCTCTCTCCATGAGGGGAATGAGAGGGGAGAAAGCAAGGGAGAGAGGGTAGAAAAAACATGTGACAGATCAAGAACCTTGCATACTCCACTCACCCACGCATTGACAACACTACAAAAACAAAACCTATGAGTGGTAAATACACAAACATGTCAAAAAACTAATAGAAAGGAAAGGATGTGCAAAATAAAATTAGCTAGGGAAGAAAAAACGTGCCACAAAACACACTTTAAATTGCATGAAATATGCAAAAGTCAATCATATTTATGGTAGAAGGCTAGATTCAAGGTTTAGAACTCATGGGAAATCGGTCACTATTTGGCCATGGTGTCGTTATAAAGAAAAC
The DNA here is from genome assembly GCA_019776745.2 of Taxus chinensis. Classification (NCBI taxonomy): domain Eukaryota; kingdom Viridiplantae; phylum Streptophyta; class Pinopsida; order Cupressales; family Taxaceae; genus Taxus; species Taxus chinensis. The sequence continues at coordinate 653,102,439 of CM034150.1, read as the reverse complement.
TCAACCTTTCAAATGAGGTACACACACTTACTAATCTTCAAATGGGAAATTTATTACACACACATAGATTTTTTCTCACCTACCCTCAATAAATCCCTAATAAGTGGTTGAACAACCCCAACTACCACTATAAATGTGGTAGTTGAGCTATCTTTTCACACCTATCTTCACTTGATAATGACCTGTGAGATGTCCAACCAAGTGGGGTTAGACGACCATCTATCCTTTATCCATACAATCCTGAAGCAATCTCCCAACCAGATGACTAATGACCCTTCACTATGGTTCATCCAACTTGTGGTGTTAGACGTACCATCTAACCTTCTTCTATATAACTGTGTTAGCAAACCACCCATCCAATCGAGCCACATCCTTTGTTGTATTCCATATAACTAGGTTGGATGACCGTCTAACTGCATTGGGTCGTACGCCAACCAATGGGCAGACCATCCTTCATGGGATGTCCAACCTAGAGGGGGTGGACGATCATCTATCTTCTGTGGCTGTACCTAGGGTTGGATGGCCATCAAACCCTGTCATCCAACCAAAGAGGTTGGATGGTCATCTATCTTCCATCCAACCCTGTGATCTTTACCTTGCGCTGCCTCAAATACCTGAGCCCACCAAGCTGCCTCACTACTTCACTGTCTATCTACCTCTCCCATCCAGCCCAGGGGGTTGGATGATAGTCTGTCATCTGTCCAACCCTAGGGATTTGACAACCTACTCCATCTAAGGGGAGTAAGACGACCTTCTAGCACTGTCTAAACATGTACTGTTAAGTACTCTCAACTCGAAACTTATTCATCCATCTCACTATGTAACTCGGCCATCATCCAGCTTGATTTCAACTCGCCGGAGAACCCAACTAGCTTCGTTCTCCATGGCTCACTAGCTCGTCGCACATGAAAATCAACTCAGATGAGCTATCCTATGCTGTCTTTTTCCTCTGATACCCGGGAATGAAATTTTTAAGGTCATCAGAACATCACAAGCCTTGTACTTAAAATTGTAACAAGTTATTCGAATTTACAGGGGTACAAATTGGGATACTAGTTTTGGTGACCTTTAGGGGACTTCTACCTACTAGATGTGGAGACTAGTAGCCTTGAAGAATCCATTGGGCATGGAGTCAATCCTAACCTTGAAAAATTGATCTTTTGAAAACCCGTCCCCTAGACTCGCGTGAACTTAGGACCTGGAATGAAACTTCCTTGGTTGCTCTTAAATATGATTTTTGGGAATTTTTTTTACTACACCTGTAGTTGTTCCCAAAACTAATTTTTACCAAGGAAGGACGAGGAGAATCTGAACCTGTAATTGATCTATCGGGGCTTAAAATATGCATTGCGAAAGCATCCCCAAAATATGATTCTACTATGATGCGCAAAAATTTTGTACAAAAGAGAAAATCATACATATCCCAAGTGGAACATGCAAAGTGTGCACAAGAAATTATTTTGCTAAAAAAATACCTACCTACCCTACACTAACTAGAGGTAAGGGACGCTAAACAAAACCCGCCATAGGTTGTGAGAAGTAACATCCCTTCCTCACAAAGTGTAGGCATGTGATCAATTTGGCAATGAACATGGCTAGTAATAATAGTGGGAAACCATTCACCACCCTTCCCAAAGTATCAACAACTGTAGATTGAGCAATAGGGCGGAATCCTGATAGTAATTTTATCAAGCCCAATCAACCAGTTTACATTTGTAGGACTGTAATATTTATAGATATTACATAGCCAAATACAAACAAGAAACTAAGTTGCACAGGTACAACCATATTCCAAATTACATTAGCTTCCAATAACATCCAAGAAGCACAAATGAATAAATACAAATATATAGTTAAAACAATAAAACAACATTCCTGAAAGACAAATACAAACAAAAGGATGGTTATAATTAACTATAACCATAAAAGAATAAATAATATAATTATTAATATGCAATTCATAATTAATTAGGATAATATTTTATCCTAACATTCCCCCCCTTAATTGTGCATTGTTTGAAGAGATGAGGAGAGGAACTCTCTAAACAACTCAAACTTGTCACGTGCAAGTGAATTTGTGAAAATATTTGCTCGTTGTTCAATAGTTGGACAAAATTGAAGCTGGATGTTTTACTTCAACACATGCTTGCATATGAAATGAACTTGTACCTCAATGTGCTTTGTTCTCTCGTGAAAAATTGGATTGCGAACAAGTTTGAGAACACCTTCATTGTCAACATACATGGTGGTCGGTTTTTCCTGTGGTATTCCAAGTTCTTCTAGTATGCGACATAGCCAAATCACTTCATAGAAAGCTTCACCTGCAGAACGATACTCGGCTTCTATGGAAGATCAAGAAACAAAGTGTTGTTTCTTATTTCCCCATGATATTGGTCTACATCCCATAAATAATACAAATCCAAAAGTGGATTTTCTATCATTAATGTTACCTGCATGATCTGAATTTGAATATCCAGTCAAGAAGAAGTTTTCGTTCTTCTTGTATTCTAGACCAAGATCCACTGATCCTTTGAGATATCTCAAAATGCACCTTTCTACTTTCCAATGAAAAACTTTGGGTTCCTGCATGAACCTGGATAGATAGCTCACTGCAAAGCTGATATCTGGTCTAGTGTAGGTCAGGTAAATGAGACTCCCAATCAGCTGCCAATAGAGAGTGGCACTAAGCTCAAGAGATGGATCTGAACGAGATAACTGCAATCTGTTCTCCATGGGTGTAGCAATTGGTTTGCAATCCATCATCCTAAAATTCTCGAGTGTTGTCTTGGTATATTTTATCTGAGAAACAAAAAATTGATTCTCTTTCTACCATACCTCCAATCCAAGACAGTAATGCATCAGCTTGAGATCAGTCATGTCGAACGATCGATTAAGATCTTTCTTCATTGCATCAATCATCCTCACTAAATTTTCAGTGATGACTAGATCGTCGACATAGACAACAAAAATCACCATCTCCCCCCCTTGCTTTTTGAGGTAGATATTGGGATCATATGGATTTCTAACAAATCCATGTTGTACGAGATGCTCATCAATCTTGGTGTACCATGCCCAGAGTGCCTGTTTGAGGCCAACAGAGATTTCCTGAGTCTGTATACCTTTGCTTCTTGACCAAGTCCTACATATCCCTCAGGTTGAGTCATGTAGACTTATTCTTGTAAATCTCCATTTAGGAAGGCACTTTTTACGTTCATTTGGTAAACTTTCCATCCAAACTGAGCAGCTAGAGAAAAAATCATTCTGATTGTTTTGATCTTAGTTGTGGGAGCAAATGTCTCCTCATATTCAATGCCTTTTTTTTTCATACCCCTTTGCTACAAGTCTTGCTTTATACTTGTCCACTGTCCCATCTGCTTTGTACTTTGTTTTAAATATCCATCTGCATCTAATGGGTTTCTTCCCTGGTGGAAGATCGACAAGCTGCCAAGTGTTATTCTTCATCACTGATTGATATTCAGAATCCATGACATCTTTCCAAGCTTTTGACTATAGGGATTCCTGGACTGTAGAGGGCTCATCTGATTCAATAACTCTACTCATTAAAGCAAATTTAACTTCTTCTCTTGCTTTACTGCGAGTCCGTGGTCTAGGGGTGGATGTATCCGGTGGAGCATCCAATCTTGCATCACGTAATGTACTTGTACACCATTTAGGCATATGATGAACTGTTCCCATGGGTCGTGGTTATATCTGATCAACATCATCATCACTTTCATCTTCTGAGGGAACATCAACCTCAATTTTTACAACAGGTGAAAAATCTACATCTTGTGAGTCTGGAGGAGTCTCTACTTCCTTCTTCTAAAAAAACTCAACATCTCTACTGGTGTAGAATTTTCTGGTCTTAGGATCCATCAATCTATACCCAAGAGTCTCTTCACTGTACCCAATGAAGACGAGTTTCTGTGACTTCATGTCCAATTTCTTTCTGTTCTGTTTGGGTATGTGCATTCTTGCTTTGCACCCGAATATGCTGAGGTGTGTAATAGATGGTTTCCTTTTTGACCATGCTTCTTGTGGTGTTATTCCATCAAGAGTAGTTGCGGGCACTTTGTTCAACAAATATATAGCTATCTTTGTTGATTCTGCCCAGAATTTCTTTGCAAGTCTGGAATCATCAATCATGCATTGCACCATTTCCATGATAGTACAATTTCTTCTCTCAACAACACCATTTTAATGTGGTGTGTGTGGAGGAGGCATTTGACGACGAATCCCGTGAGTTTTTCAGTAGTCTCTGAACTCATCACTGGTGAATCCCCCCCCCCCCCCAATCTGAGTGGGGAGTTCTGATGTGACGTCTAGTTTATTTCTCAACTGCTACTTTGAAATTTTTGAAGGTTTCAAACGCTTCACTTTTCTTGCGAAGATAGAAAATCCACATTTTTCTTGAATAGTTGTCAACACAAAGCATGAAGTACTGGAACCCAGAATGACTTGGCTACATCGGACCGCAAAGATCGGTATGAACCAGGTCAAGTTTACCATGAGCTCGAAATGTACTCCTCTGGAATGAAGCTTTGTGTTGTTTTCCTGCTAGGCAATGAGGACATTTGTCTATATCCTTCTGAAGAGATGGTATCCCATGTACCATATTACATCAGCGAAGTGTTTTGAGATATTTGAAACTTACAAGACCAAATATTTGATGCCACAACTATGCTGAGGTGGAGTTCTTAGTGACAAGTGCTTGATTGTCTTTGTGAACAAAATCAAGTTGGAACATGCGTCCCACATTGGAGGCTTTTGCAATTATTTTCAAGCCTCTTGATTTATCTCAAATCAAACACGTTTTCTTGCCGAATTGACTATCATAGTCAATTTTTAGGTTGTGATCTAGGAGTTGACTAACTAAAAGAAGATTCTTTGTCAACCCGGGGACATATAAGACATATGATAGTCTGCATTTGCGTGAACCAAGGGGTAGAGAAATGTTCCCTATCCCCTGAACTGTATATGGAGAATCATCTCCCAAAGAAACATGATTTTTCGATGGCATGTCCCTCATTGAAATAAACTAGTCTCTATGGCTGGTCATGTGTCGAGTGGCTCTCGAATCAACATACCAGACATCACTAGATTGGATGGTTCACTTGATTGAGTAGTGAACAAGAAGTCTTCATTGTCTGATTGTTCTTGTTGCTCAACAATATTACCTTGCTGTTGGGGTATTATTTTCTAGTTCCCCTTTTTCTACCCGTGATTGTTGTTAGAATGTCCCTTATAAGATTGTTGTTGTTGTGGTCCAGATTTGCTAGATGAACCTTTCTTGTAAGTATTGTACCAACAATCTTGTAGGTTATGTCCTCTTTTGTGGATTGGAAATTGCTTCTTCTGTTGGCTGTCCCCTTCATACTGATTTTTATTTTGGGACTTCTGATAGGAATTAGGTTTTCCTTTACCTTTTCCTTTCCATTTTTGATGTGAAGACAGTGCCTGCTCCTCTTCATCAGCCTTATTGTGCATTGCTTCCTCTTGTTGCAATAGGTTTACTAGTTTTTCAAAACCATCTGTCGTATCTGACACATTTAGTGTTGTGACAAAAATGCATTAAGAAGAGGGGAGTGCTCTTAGAATGATGGGAATGAGAGCATCATCTGTGACTAGTTCTCCCAGGGCTAGAAGTGAAACCCTCAATTCTGTAACTCTTCTTAAGAAAGCTTCAATTTTCTCATTCTGCTTGAACTTTAGTGTATGTAACTGACTCTCCAGATTGAGTATAACATTCTTGTTCTTTGCCTTGTATACTGTGCTCAATTTATCCCATGCTTCTTTTGTTGTTTTGGCATCTCGAATGTGGGGGTTGCACATCATCAGACACTCCTAAACAAGATGATGAGTATGGCCTTCTGATCTGCTTTATCAAACTGTCATTGTTGTGTTGTGTCAGTGGCTGATTTGGTCAAAGTACCATTCACAGTAGGCCAGATTTCTTCAAACTCAAGTTGTGTCTTGATTTTTGTCTTCTAGGTAGCATAATTGTTTCCTCTAAGTAATTGTAAATCCGGAAGAAAAAAATTGGGGGCATTGGTGCCCATTTTGTAGAGATCACTGATAGGGTTTGGCTCTTATCACTCTAGGTATTAGGTCTCCCAATCTATATACCATCAGTTTGATATACAGAACCTTTCTATATACGCACCCTTCTGATATACCTAGCGGTACATGGAAGAAGCTCACCCTTTCTATATACCTGGTGGGTACGTGAAAGAGGCGTTAATGTACGTGAAAGAATTCAATACGTGGGTACCAAGACAATACTGATGGGGTCTGTGCAATTATTGAAACTGGCTCAAAGAAATATCCTCATACGCTTGCGTAACTTTGCTATATATTCAGATAATTTCTCAGTCTGGATTTATGTCGTGCAATCGTTCACAGACAGATGGGATGGTTCATAGTGTGTGCACTGTGACCTTATTACTCCCCATCGATTTATAGGGACGATTCCTAGATGATGTTGTTGCAACTATATTAGGCATTAAGTTCAGTAGTAGTCACAACAACTTTACCCGTAAGCACTTCCTAGAGGCACCGTATATACCGAACGCTACGAATGAGATCTAGGATCTCGTGAGTGTTACAGAACCAATTTCTTATTGTTTTTCATTACAATTATGCCAGTTTTTGAGCAGTTACAAGGTTTGCAGTTGACTATGGCAACCTGTAAATTAGTACAATATTTTGAAGTATACAAATTACATACAAAAAATATGGAAAAATTGAATGACAGGTAATTTTTTTTTGTTTTGTGGGCCTTGGTGGCCTCCAGAGCCCAAAATGACCCTTGATGCAAAGAATTGTAATAAAATAGCTGAAAATACAATTTTTAGCTATCCCCCCTTTGGAGAAAGTTGTTCGAAATGGAAAAATAGGCTTAATGGATTATTTTTATTTTTTTTTACCCCTAAATTAGGGATTTTCTTGCTAAAACATGTGGAAGCCTATTTAGTTGTAACTAGCAATTTAGAGATGATTTTTTGGCTAAATCTACCTCTAAATGTGGCGATTTCTCCAAATATGTCGCCAAATTTCAAAAATAAAAAACTTGTGTTGGGGGGTGGGGTTTGAACCCGAAACCTCCCACTCCCAAAGCTTTCCCTCTAACCGCATTGGCCGCTTAAGCATTTGTAATGTAAAATGGACAAGATTGTATTTAAATAAGGTGCAAATCGACTCACCTTTGTAAAAAGAAACGTGGCTAAGGAGAGATTCCACATGGCTGAGTCGTAGAGGAGAAATGGCCTAGGGTTTCCGAATTTGTAGGAACGGAACTGCTTCAAGTCGTTCTTTAATTAATCAAATCGCCTCTATTTTATTTTGCATCTTTTTTTTGTTTTATCTCATACTTATTGCAAAGTTTGTACATTGCTGCTATTTTTTATTTGCTCACCACTACATTTTTATGCAGGTCGTAGGTTTTCTTTGGAGATCAGACTCGGCCAGAGGAGGGCGGGTAGGGCTGTGCCTTCCTAAAAAAATGGATCTGCAACCTTGGTGGATGTAAGCACACTCACGTTGTTTGAATAGTCTCCTCCAATTTTGTTTGTGTAGGTGCGTGAAGGTTTGCACGGTTATGGATGTGATTGCAGGTTGATTTTATTGTTGGTTCTACCAATACAACCCCCAATGCAGGTACAACTTAACACAACCTGGTCTCAATGCATAAGCATGGGTCGTTCACCCTTTGTAAGTTGCCAATCGAGCCGTGTAAGCAATCTAATTCGGCCTCCAATGTTGATGAATAGCTTGATCAGGAGCTTGGTGCATAGCTCTACTAATATGGCATAGATACCTCTAAACTTGGTGCACTGATTAAAAATGTCACTAACTTTAGTGACAACACCCCTAATGGGGAAAATGGATTTTTTTTTATATAGGATTTTGAAAATGAACAGTTTCCAGATAGCAATTTTTCCTGGTGCAGAGGGCACCAAGGCAAAAAAAAATTGCTTTATGTTTACTTGGAAAACACACAGGAGATTGTGAGTATGTAGGGAGATGTGGGAAGTTACTGGAGGCAACACTGGCTCTCCAATGTTGCAAATTTCTTCTCCACGAATCCTTCTTCCTTTGTAACCTTCTCCAACCTTGCCAGGAGCTTGATTCACTTTGGTACCAAATGTAGATTGAGCAACAGGGGTGTGTAAGCTTGATAGTATTTTATTAAGCTTAATCAACCAGTTTACATTTGCAGGACTACAATATTTATAGATATTGCACAGCCAAATACAAACAGGAAACTAAGTTGCACAGGTGCAACCATATTCTAAATTACATTAACTTCCAATAACATCTGGGAAGCACAAATGAATAAATACAAATATACAGTTAAAACAATATAACAACATCCGTGAAAGACAAATACAAACAAAAGGATGTTTATAATTAAATATAACCATAAAACAATAAATAATATAATTATTGATATGCAATGCATAATTAATTAGGATAATATTTTATCCTAACAACAACAAATAAAATGAATACCTCCTTTAAGTTCTCTGCATTTGGTTGGAGGTTTGGTAGATGACATTTGGTGCATTGAAGTTCATCCTCATACTCTGAAGTGAGAATGACCAGCGAAAACTCCATTTTTGGCTCCAAGATAGCCAAATACCTGATTGGGCGAGGGGCTTTGGGAACCAATGGGATGATCCTTGTGATTTGAACACTCTTTTAAAGCTCATCCCCATAGATGGGGACATCCTACAGACATTCCAAAAGGTGACTACTTGCAAGCGAATTTTTACCTTCTTCCGCTTCTACAAATAAACATGAAAAAGAATCTGCCTCCTCCATGATGAATGATTTGGAAATGATGTCATCATATTTCTCTTCCTCCTTCATAGATGGCTGATGAGGAAATATTGCAGCAAGAGGCTACAAAATTGGTGAGCTCTATAGTTTCCTCCTCACCAATGTGATCTTCCAGGTCTTATAGTAAAATCATCCTCTTCATGATCAAGCGATGCAAGATGCTCCTCTTGGATCTCATCTTCCATGTGCTCCTCATCTTGTAGATTTAGAGCTGATTCTTCCTTCACTTCTAATTCTGCTTCTTGTGAAGATGAAACAATAACGTATGAGAATATAATGCCATCATGCACATTGCACTATGATAAAATAGACTGTTTATAATCCTTTTGTGCTTTCTCTTCTACAAAATCAGCTTCCACCTTTTTTTCTTATTCCTCAACCTCTGTTGAGGGCTTAGCCAATAGTGGCATCTAATCAAACTCAAAATTTAAAGACCAACCCTTCAAAATTTGTATGAAATCTCTTATGCTAGGCTCTTAAACTAATTTTTGTATTTTTTTGGTGGAGGGGAAGGGGTAGGATCTTCTTATGGAGGAGATAGATAATTGAAGGAAATAGGGTAGAAAAAAGAAGGTGGGATGGGAGGGAAGAAGATGGAGAAGGGGAATCCTCAATGGGGGGCAGCAGGTAAGAAGGTAGGTATATGAAACTCAGGCTGAGATGGTGTAAGTTAGAGAGGAGTAATGGTAGGGTTGTAGGATGAAAGTGTAGGGTTACCCCATTGACAGGGTTTACCAACATTACATTGGTAAGCCTCCATTTCTTCAACCCAATATGTAATTTGTAGAATTATTTCAACCAAAAACTGTAGCTTCTGTTGAGGGATGAACCAATTTGGTGCAAAGCCTATCCATGGGTAGGGATTTCTAAAACCAATAGTGGTTGCCTTCACCATGCACATAACTCTAGCCTATGCCATGCTCATCTCCATATTCTCGATCTACTTTTGGAAATCATCTTCTTCCATGAAAATTCCACCATCACCTGTATAACCTTGTTCTTGAAAAACATCTTAGTTAGATGAATAACCATATGGGTCATTGGAGGGGGGGGTTATGCACATATTCTTGATGATAGGGCTCATAAACCTAATTTAGAGGAGGAGTTTGAAATTGTGGGGATGGAGGGGAATATTTTTGTTACTACAAATGAGAATCCCAGGAAGTGAATGAAGTCACGATTGCACAAATTCATGAATGAATGAAATTAGAAAGATATGGAAGAAATATAGAAATGGATGGAAAGAAAGGGGGAAGGTTTGCAACCAAGATAGTGGGTTGGTCAGATTTGTGGATTCACCACCTATACTTGAACATGCCTCAAAAGGATGAAATTACACCAAGAACACATCAAACTTGATGAAATGAAAAAGGAACCAAAGAACACACCTGTTAAATGTATAGCTTTGAATGCTTGTCCCACCAGGCATGCCAAAACTGTTGGAGCCCAAATGTGCACCCACACCCAAATCATAGACAACTTAGGATTTGAGACAACATGGGAATGTCTCTAAGTTGTGGGACTTGAACCAAGACAGAACTCCACCAAAGGTCGGTTCCTCTACCTATTTCTAATGCTATAACACTCCTAAGAATTGAAATGCAACTAATAGAGAGAGAGAGAGAGAGAGAGAGAGAGAGAGAGAGAGAGAGAGAGAGAGAGAGAGAGAGAGAGAGAGAGAGAGAGATTCCTAGTGGGTGGAAATAGAAGCAAAACAAATCAAGGAAGGGAAGACAAATGCACCACAGTCCAAAACTACATTCACATTTCCATCTTCATAGAACATAAAAAATCTAGGTCATATAAAAGAACAAGATATGAAAAATACATCTGCAAATGTAATAGAAGGAAAGGAATGCAACTCAACTTGAACTAGGGTAGAAATAACCACAAAACACAAATTTCATTGCTTAAAAGGATGCACAATCCATTATAAAGTAGATACAAGGAAAGAAATCCTTGATGAATGGCCAAATTTGAGGCATACAACTCAAAAAATCTTCTGGAAAAAATTTGACAGAGTTCCTTTACAATTCTTAGAAAATCCCCCCACAAAATGAGGGGGTCAATTACATTATATAGGATAATGTATCACACCTACCCTGTATTAAATCCCTGATAGATAGTTGAACTACCTCAACTACCTTCATCAATGTTCTGCTCGTACGTGATGTTTTTGTTGATGGCATGTCTAACCTGAAAGAACGGATATCATTTCTGGGTTGGGTGGCCGTCTATCCTTTAAGTCGTTCAAATTGAGTGGGTCATCCAACCTTAATGCTGTCTAACTAGTGGGGTTGGTCAGCCTTCTAACTACTAGGCCGTACATCTTGTGGTAGCTAATCAACTTGAAGACTCCCATCCTTACACTGTGGGCCATCCAACCCAATAGGTTGGATGTCCATCTATCATACTTCGTATAACTGATGGGGTTGGATGATTGTCTAACCCAATGTTGTACAATACACCACTTGAACATTATTGCATCCATCTAACCTATCTGTACGTTATCTAAACATTGATCCACTGCCCATTTGATCAAATGAGTCATCTAACCAAGTGGGGTTGGATGGTCGTCCATCTCTGCCGTCCAACCAGGGGGTTGAATGGCCGTCCATCTCTGTTGTCCAACCTGGGGGTTAGTAATTCTTTGATGAGCCTTTACTATCCACCCCACCATTTACTGCGGCTTGCCAACTTGCTTCGAGTTAGAATCAACTCAACTGAGCCAAAACACGAGCTGTCTTTATCTTCTGACTGGGGTTGAATTTGACAACCATCTGCACGTCACAAGCATGTACCTCAATTTTTTAATGGGTTATCCGAATTTACAAGGGTGAAAATTTACGATAATAGGAACCATTTGGGTAAGGCCTAAGAGTTGCATGTGGAGATGGGAGCAGTGTGTAACTGAATATTGAAAAGAATATGCCCAAGTAAAAGCAGAGCAGAGGAAGAAAAAATAAGACAAATATTCCACAACCAGTCTAGATGATCTATATAAATGATAATATGAAGGTACTGTGGGAAAGGTTCCAAATTACAGTGTCAAGAAAGGGTATTTGTGGCTGGGAGTTGCTAGACCCAGAAGGGGTGAAGATGCACACTAGGAAGATGCTCTCATGGAACATGTAGGTACATATGGAGGAACCTAAATTTGAGATAAATAGCGAAGCATATACCATAAAAATATGATGAAGGATTCAGGTACAGTCATAACGAGCATAAACCCCATAGAGCTGACTGATGAATATGCCATCAATTCACTAAACAAGATGGAAGCCGAGTTGGTGCACATGAATCTGGATAAGGGGCCATAATAAGGGTAGTGCTAGAATATAAGAAGGAAAAAGAACAAGATTTCCAGAAACTTGTAGAGGAATTAAGAGACATAAATAATCAAACAAAGGATGCTTACAACAAAGCCAATCATTTAGTAAGTTCCATCACAACCGCATGCCCCGACCTGGTGGAGAATAAACAAGATGAGTATCCTTTAGAGTTACATTACTTAGAATACTTGGTGTGAATGTTGTTTTATGAGAAGAAGTATGGGCTAGGGACGTCTGTAGAAGAGTTGGCTACACAACAGGAGAAAAATAAAGAAGTAGTTACGTGTAAGATATTAGAGTATGAGGTATTGATCATAGAGATCAAGGAGACTATGAAGAAAGCAGGGTCCGCATTTGACAATCGTCAAGATATAGACCCCTGTATTAAATCACACACCACCCAAGAGGAGGTTGAATTGAAGAAAGTACAGGATTCCATGAAGGAAAACAAGGTCGGACATGAGGAGATTATGGCTAAAGTTGTGCAAAAGTGAGAATTATTTAAGGCCACAAGAGAACACTTGACGTAAGGCTCAAGGAACTATGTCCTTTGGTTATGCAAAGAATGGATGCTTTGGAGGGAATAACATTGGACCTTGATGGAGTAGTCAAGGAACTAAAGGAGAAGGGTGAAGAGTTGACCCCTGAACAATTTCTAAATATTGTTGGGTCATCACCAGACAAAGCTAAGAAGGAGCTTGAAGGGTGGAAAGAGCTAGAGGGTGTTTTGAACGTGGAATTTCTAGAATTCCTCCATCCCCCTCAAGCCTAATTGGGATGCATGCCTTGGTAGATTTTTATTCATTGATTTATTTGGGTAATTACCTTCAGATTATTTATTTTTTCATTCTTCACTCATTTTTTGAAGGACATTCCTTGGTAAAAGTATTGCTGAGGACAAATAATATCTGTGGTGTGGGGTAATGTTGGATCGAGGAAATGGATAAGTACTAGCCATGCGTAGGAGTTGGGAGTCGCGTGCAGGGGAATTCACACAAGAAGAGAAAGTAAGAATAGGATAGTTCCTGAAGGTGTGTGCACCACAGAGGAACAAGGTTACACACATGCATACATAATATTGAGGACTTAGCCAATTTTGAAGGAAGGGCTAAATATAGAAAAGTAGAGATAGAGTGTCTCTCAAGAAAGATATAGGAATAGAGTAAAGCAACATGACTTAGATGCCAAACAAAGGATATAATTGGGAAAAAGCACATGTAGATAAAGATAAGGACGATGCATGAAAGCAGGCTTAAAATAAGAATTAACGCATGAGCATAGCAAACTATTTATAGCTTGAGATGTTGTAAAGTAAAGTTAGAAAAATATGCTAGCTATTGTAGATTGTGCCTATTATTAGAAAAGGTGCATGTAAACGGTGAAGGGAAATTCCCCATTGAGTATAAATATAGGTGATTCCTCATTGAAATAGTTAGTGCAGATTTCAAGTTCTTAGAGTGCTGGATGTGAAATAATTCTGATAGTGGTGAGTAGTTTTGGGTCTTCCTGATGTAAGATTATCTAGAGTGCATATGTGACTGTGCATGGTCTAGCTCATGGATTGAATGGTTTTTAATGTAATAAGTTCCTATGTTATGCAATGAATTATGATTGTGATGGATGACTATGTATGGATAGTTGAAGTGACTATGTTTGAACATGGGTTGTTTGGCATTCAAATCTTATTAGTTATTTTATTTGAATGATTTCCTTGTTAAATGTGTTGTTGAATTACTATGTTACATATCCACTTCTCCATGATTATATGATGTTATGGTTATGATTACAAACATGCATGGTAACATATTTCTAAGAAAAAAAAGGAGGGACCTGGAGGCTACAAGCGCTTTGGGTGAGATTCCATCCTTGTCTAGATGAAGTGTTAGCACACATAGCTATTGTGGGGTAAAAAAAGACTACATGTTGTTATGTTCTATATTTTTGTACAAAACAATGATAGTAACCTCTTAGCCTTTAGAATCCCTATAGTTTATTAAGAGTTTTTGACACTTTCTGTTCTATTATGGCCTTGATATTTTGAGGGCCCATGTTTTAACCTTCATGTGAAACAATGTTATCTCTACAAATTAGTATGTCGTTCACTCGTGTAATCTCAGTTATCTAAATTAATACTTTACTCCAAGAAATCTTTCCCAAAATTTGTCTCTTTCATCACTCAATCCATGTTTGAGAGTGTATAGTGTTAGAACAGGCCATACAACAATCTGGGCTGAATTGTACGGTGTTGAATTCTACCTTGCAATGACTATTTTTTAATTTGAAAACCATTTATGGGCCATTTCATCTCCCCTAGGTCAACTTTAATGCAATACATAACCTACCAAAGCCCATATAAGCAATTCTAACACTCTTCATAATTATCTTGGCATTCAAAAGCAATCTAATTTAAAAATATCAACATTAAAGAACTCAAGGATCTTCTAAGTTTTCTTATAGAAGATGTACATCATTTAGAGAAACCACCATATATTTTTGAAGCACTTAAACCATGTTCAAGAGTCTAGCTTCCTCCATTATCAAACATTTAAAGGTGTTAAATCCATGTCTTAACAAGAGCAAGTCACATGAATAATTTCCAAAGATCTCAAGGGACAAAGGGAATCAACCCACTATATCACTACTACACATGATACATCTCTATTCCATCTATAGTAACACTTGTTGTTTTTTGTGCAAAGAGATACAAGGTTGCTATAGGGGGTTAGTTTATATATGTATAAACTATTGTACCTACACTAGGAGAACTATATGAGGCTTGTTTCTACTTGAGATGTAGTGTAGGACCTATATTGGTTCAACATGGGTTGAATGCCATATTTAGTCCAACATCACCCACACATGTATTTCCCCTTTATTATCTAATAATTGTATGAATTTTTTTGCAAGTATCTAGGATTTTCTATTTGTTGATGGTCATTATAACTAGTCTTAATATTGTGCAAACCCTAGCAAGAGTTAGTGAAGCTCAGTTCTAGACTAGTGACAAACACCCAAAGTTTTAGAACCCCATTATTTGAGGCTAAAAATGTATGAAGTAGGATAAGACTGTACTATACCCCAATATGATATGTATGGTTATGTACATGAGAATTTTCTAGCTATAGTATCAAGAATGAAACACTTATAGGTTCACATAAACCCTTTCATCCATTTCGCATACCTAGATCACTTTTGTACCTCTTATATCAGATAAGTGTCCATCCCTCATATTTTATGATATTTGTTTACCATTCTATCATATTTTTTGGCATTAGTAAATATATTCTATATTTTATGGTTAATGTGGATTAATTTACTAAGAAGATTCTACATGTAACATTCTTAAACCTAATGATAAGTAAGGAAAGAATTCTTATCAAACCTATAACTATTTGATTTTATGGTGTAACCATTTGGTGAACCCAATTCTTGTTCAATCTCTCGCTTTAGCCCTAGTTTCCATAGGGTTTATCTTTCTATGGTGTATAATACGATTTTTAGCTCTAGGATTGATAAATTTGCTTGCTCTCCTAGCTTATTTTACGATACATTTCTCTTATGTATATATCAATGAGACCTCTATTGAATCTTTCATCATAGTGAGTTTTAATGTTGATTTTTCTAATTTTACTCATTATGAGTGTGATGAAACATTTGAGGATGATAATTATCTTATTTATGATACGTATGATCACACATATTCTAATACTTATGTTTTTCCAATACTATCTCTACTTTCATTATTGATC
This sequence comes from Taxus chinensis, assembly GCA_019776745.2. NCBI lineage: Eukaryota > Viridiplantae > Streptophyta > Pinopsida > Cupressales > Taxaceae > Taxus > Taxus chinensis. Next base: position 653,086,517 of record CM034150.1, on the reverse strand, counting down.
ATTCTTAAGGAGATGAATCTTATAATGAATCTCATACTCATACCCATGGTCTTCCCAAGGATGAGGAACTACACTTTACACATGTTTTACAGCACAATCCTCATCAAATAGATGCCCTTTTATTTATTACTTGGAAACACCTCAAGCATACCCCAATTTATAAAAGTCTTGAGCCTACGGTTACATTTTTCATTATGGCTACATCTACCATTGATACCTCCATGATGCTTATATCATCATGGTAACCTAATACTGTAACACTCAAATATGGTAATTTGCACTTTGGCAACCTAGAATTGACTACGCACTCTTGTTATGACAAACACAACTTATCTTTTCCCGCTTAGCATTTCCTAATGTTTTTTGTTTATCTTGTTTATCCTTGCACATTGACATGTAAAAAAACTATGAGAAAAAAATGCATAAAATCTATAGAGACACATCAAATCACTAGCTCTGAACTCATTTGGCATATTCTCTACTCCTGGCTAGGACCATACTATATAGTCTTGACCCTTTTGTATAGTCTTGGACTGACATGTCTTCCAATGACACTTTAAAAATTAAATCTTTATTTATGTATTATACTTCCTCTAGGTCAACCTTTCTTAGATAAATCATCTACAAAACCATATATAATAAAGTAAACACTACCTCATTTGCTAACTTGGAACTCTTAAGACAATGCATTAGATCACTCACTTCATACACTTGCAAAAGGCATCCAAAGCTTCCTAAATATTAAATTTGCATACCTAATATCATTAGGGAAACACCCACACTAGGTATAAAGATAAAAACTAGGTAAAATTAGTCATATCTCTCATCTACAAGCATCGAAACATCCTCTCTCCAAGTTTTTTAACAAGAGCCAAGTCAAAACAAACATGGTCAAAGAAATTGCCAAATCTGATGGTGTACAGGGGTTCTCAAACCATTCCAATGTTTTTTTATAGGATTCTTCATCTATGACTAGGGTTTGAAATGATGATCAGTCCGTTTAAAAAGCTTCATTACTTGTTTGAAAAACTAGGGTTTGACAATGATAGATAAATTAAAGACAGATAAATACTTAGAAATTTGTAGGAGTCATGTCATAGTAGGTCCAAGAACATATATAAGGTCCTAAACTGTATAGTATGGTCATGAACCTTGCATATTTCTATTTTTTGGTTTAGTTTGAAATTTTTTCCGAGTTCCAACTCTCCTAGTTTCTGTGTCGTACATTCTCATATCTTTCCATAAATAAGTTTTGACAAGTTAAGTTCATCTATACCTCTATTTTTTATTTTTTTTTGCATTTTAGGTTGTGTGGTGTGTTGCAATATTTCTTATCTGATATGAATTATAAATTTAACTATTTTTTATATTGTTATATATTTCTTAAATCATTATTCAACTCTTATATCTCATACAATTAGTTAAATCAACCAAGAGATTTAATTTAGGTTTAAACATATTTGTGAACCCGCTTTTGATCAAACCCTTCATCTAATCTAGAATCTTCTTAGTTCCTTGTGTATTAGGCTTGTTGATCTCCAATCATTGGGTTTCCTTTTATTTATCATCATGCCTAGTTTTCATAATTAATATCACCCTATTTATGCCCTCGCTCACCAATATTCCATATACCTTGATACATTTTATGTAACTACAATAGTTCCTCTTGATGTTCTTCCCCACTTGTTAAAGAAATATGTGCTCCATGATTTATTCCTCTAAATTAAATTTGGTACCGCCCCCAAATTGATCACTACTATAGAGTTAGCCATCATTCCACCACATGTAAATGAACATGATAAATTTCTCATAAGAGGCCATAATACCCCACCCATTTCTTCTCATTCTATAGAACCAATTCTTCCATAAAACTTTCAATTCCTAACAATACCCTCTCATGGAGTCTACCCCTCATGATGTTTCACTTCCTCATCATTCTGCTATGACACACGAACTATTTGCTAATTCTTCCTTTACTATCATTGTTGATCAAAACAAAGCCCAAGGCTCTAATTATCAACCTAACCAGCCTAATCATGATCTCCTTGATGAGGATGCCCAATAATTTGATCAATTCTTCCAAGATAGCCCCACTAATATCGATCTCTTACTTTAAGTTGCATGAGATCAACTTAATACTATCTCACCATCAAAAATCTCAGTCTTTATTATCCCCACATATATGGTGCTTCCCCCTTTAGATACACCTCATATCTCAATGCCCAATTCTTCCATGCCTATTCCCACCACTACAATTTTTATCATACATCCCATATCCAATCCCCATGGTTCACATACATCTTACTCTAGCACATAAGCAATTTAATCTCTTGTTCACACTTTACAAGCATAAATATTACAGTTATAACAAGATGCATCTACTTATTCTAACACTATGTGATCCAAATATTTACTTCACCATCCGCTTACACCTTAAGTGGTTTCTTTTCTGCTACCTATCAGTTTTTTGCACCTAAATTTCCTATCTATGATGGAAAAGGAGATGCGACTAAGCATATTCTCTCATTTCATGTTGCTTACCTCTAAGTTTCAAAGATTTTTCATTACAATGGTTTTATGCTCTTCAAACTCATTCTATATGTGAATTAAATACTTTGGAAAACCTCTTTTTGCCTAATTCTCTATCAATATTAAGGACACAATATCTTATGTAAAACAAAATAAAATATGGAAAGGGTCTAATGAACCTATCAATATTTATGTCTTACATTATAATAACATGCTCACCAAAATGAATAATATCTTAGAATGAAGTGCAAGATATTTTCACTCAAAGCTTGTTATCTCCTTTATAAGATTTAGACCTATTTGATAAGTTCTAATCTTTCGACAATCTTTTCCATAGATTGAAAGAGTGCAAGGATAAGTTGTTACACATGAAAAAACTGAATTACACTTCTATATTTGCTCTCACATCTTGCTATCCAATTTTGCACACATGGAAAAATTGTACAACGGGGTTCTGTTGAAATCTAGGTCTTCACCAAAGAACTTAGGGGCCTACAAGAAAGTTCTTGTGTTTCGAGAACATTTACAATGTTCGAGGAGGATTCAGAAACATCTTGAACTATTTTTCCTTTCCCGGGTTTTCAAACCTCAAGGTTTACTCAGAGCAAGGAAATTGATATTTGAGAGGCCCACTCTCAAATGATTCATGTAGAAATGATCAAAATCCATAAATAAGGTTTAAAGGGTCTTGTTTTACATACATTACCCTATAGTTTCAAGAAGGATCCTAAGAAAGTCACTTATCAGAGAAAAATAAAATTTTGAGAGGATTCGCATTAGGGGGATGAGTTAAGGGATAACTTGCCAAGTAGCTCGGCGATCCAAGCTCAAGGCAAAAGGAAACTTCATACTTTAGAAGGCCCGAGCAGCTCCACGAAAGAATGCTTGCTTTAAGAAACTAAACCACGAGATGGTGCATGGTAAATAATGGTATCCCAATGATTTGTGGAATGGATGAGTAGTCAAGCCCGAGATTACAAATTCAAGATGGCGATGACTTGGGACTAGCTCATCAGGGGCTCGAATCATAGATATTTTTACAGAGATCAACCATGAGCTCCAAACCAAGTTGAGAATAGTCCATGAAGGACTAAGATCTTAAGAGCTCGATGAAGAATGAGTCACAGGATTAAACTAAAGATAGCTCAGTGTTTCGATTGATCTCAATGTGAAGGATCGAGAACTAGGTTTGACATTGCAACAAGAGTGGAACCTAGTTTTCCACGAAAGAATTGAGCTCGAATAACGGAATCGAGTTGACTAGAGGACCTCATAGGAAAGAAAGAGCTCGGGAAAGTTTGTGTCAACATCGAACTCGCATAACAACCGAGTCATGTTTTCCAAGAGCTATGTTCGAATGGAAAGATAAATGCAACATAAGGTGGGAGACAAACCCTATTAGTTCGGTCAAGCTATCTTCATCACGTAAGGTTATATCAAGGTTGAATCTTAGTATATCGGACTAAAGGACAATTTGTGTTATTATTGTGTGAGTAATGGCGTATCAAATGAGGTTAAATGAATAACGAGCTCAGATAGAACCAAGTGAATGGCTCAAAGTCCAACTTGGAGACATTTAGGTGAATTTCAAGTGACTGAGTTGGCCGAATCAGCTGAGAAAGGGCCGATTTGTTATGAAAGTCACAACTCAAAATGTGGGCTAATAGGCGCAAGGAATAGAGAATAAGCGAAGCAAAGGTGGGCTCGATGAACCGAGGCACATAGGGTGAAGCTCTATAAAGGAACTCAAAAATTCATGTAGCTTGGGGTGAGGTGTTATTGTAACCTCGAAGACTTGCTGGGGAAGACATTGTAAAGTCTGAGTTTAATTCATTTGGAGTTTGAAATTCTCAAGGAAGAATAACTCTTATTTGAGCTCAGGAAGTTTGGAAGTAACATTGTAGAGAATTCCATTTGCCGAGTCATAACCAATCCAACTGAAAGAAAAAAAGAGCTAGCTTGGCATCAATAGTTAAAATCATGGCTCATGGAGATAAACGTGATCTCGGCACAAAATTTGAGAGAATTCACGAGGAGATCAAGTGATGAGATCACACGGAGATATCTCGACTTTACGAACAAGTTGCTCATGATCAAACGAGTAGATTAGGGTTGAGATCGACATGGCAAGGGAATGCTTGGTGTTAATTCGGGCATGGAAAAATTATAACAAATTTTAAGTTGAGGTATCATGACAGAAGCGGGCTTTAGGAAATTTTGGGTCCGTAGCCTAGTCAAGTCGTCAAAATGGCACCAAAATCCTACACTCATTTCTCTTATGTGGGAAATTCACAGGAGCATGACATGGTGGAGGTTTGAAATGGAAGGGCCAATGAATTTTTTCTTGAAGGAGATTAAAATCACTGTGAAAATGTGGGAGAAGCAGACAATGCAATGGATCTTGCCCGACAAGCCGTCTTGGGGAGAATGAACTTGTCAGGGTGGTTTCTGAGTTGGATGCCGAAGTGTCCGACTAGTGCATGGAAATGGAACAGAGTTCAAGGAACTTAGTGAGACATGTTGGAATGTGTAGTGATGGCTCTTTGAGATTGTAGTCTAATGTTTTTCCACCAATAAAGGTAAGGCCCAAGTCACAGGGAGAACGTGCATGAACAGTTTCTGACATCGAGTTTAGACAAGTAAAAACATATGTGTCAAAGAACTAATGAATCGCCATGGGGCAAACAGAAAGTATATGTGAAATGCATGGGTTTTTCCTAAGGGACCCAGTCAATTGTTCAATGGTAAGCAAGTTCATAGCTCGACATAAGTTGGCCTGAAATGTAAAGGCATAATGACAAGGTTAGAGGTCGAGGAAGTGTGACGCCGAGGACGTGGTAAATGGAGAGTGTGGTGGTTAGAAATGGGGAGATCGACATGATGGAAAAAGTGACCTAGTCAAAGTGGGTTATAATTACATGCTTGAATGAAAACCAAGATATGTGTCAACTCAACTTGATGAGTCGAGCTAGTGGTGGAGACGGAGTTAACATATGACATGTGAGAGACCAACCTAATGGCTAGATGGAGGATACAAGGGGTCCCACTGAATATAAATTTTATTTTTATTAAAATAAATATTATTATTTTTAAAAATATTTTATTAAAAATATTATTTAAAATTAAATAAGGATAATTTCAATTTTTGAATTTATTATGCATAATGGGTAAATGTAATTAGTGATGTAATTAAACATGGTGGTCATCATGTGCCATGATTGACTCCCTGAAATTTTGGTTTTCTCCATCCTTTCTCTTCAATTATATTTTTCTATAAATGTAGAGGAGAAGCTCATTTCAAGCTTTTGAACAAGTTATACATCTTAGACAAGTGCATATTTTTCAAGAATCCTCTCTCTTCTACAAGTTGGCTTTGTGGATTGGGGAACTTTCAAGCCCCCTTTCCAAGAATGTAATGGAAACCATTGCCTCTTTTGAATGTAATAATGCATTGTGCACGTTGTTGAACTAATAAAAGTGTATGTTTTGTGACCACCATTAGTCCTTTTCGTCATTCCACATTCTTCTTTGTGGCTTTCTCATGCTTACAGAAACACTGCGCAAGTTTAAGTTTCTATTGCAGGTTCTTGGAGTTATGTGTTTATCAAGTGGCGGAGTTCTCCATGTAGTTGAGTTGTGGTGCTTGTTATCCCTTCTCAGTTTCATCCTTCTTCACTAGAAGACCGAAATATTGTTTTTCTAGTTAAGTTTAACAAAGGGAACAATTGCTTCTTAGTTTTTGGTATGTTGTTTACCCTTTCCAAGTTGTGGTAGGTGAAGTTGATTTGTGGTGCATAAAACCCTCTTCAAAACAACCTTCCCAAAGTCTAGCAACACCCTTCATTTAGTGCATCACCATTCCTGGTATAGCTTTATTTGTTGCAAATCTCTTTCCCTAAAGCCCATGAAAATGTTAGTATAGATCTAGATAACCATTTTATTGGATTAGGAGTAGTATAACACTTAGTTTAGGAAAAGGAAGTTGTCCTTATCTGAAGGTTCACCTCAAGCCCAAGTCCCACAGCTTGAAAGGTGATCCCATATTACCCAATCACACCAAATGTTCTGTTCACATTCTTTCCATTCAAAGGGTGTAGTGATTTGGTGATAACAATTTTTGGCACGCTCAGTGGGACAAGAGGTGGTACTTCTCTTCATACTTGTATGAATCAAAGTACACGGTGACTCTATATCTCTAGATTTTGTATCTCAATGTGTTAATATATGCGAATAATTCAGAGAAGAGATTCTGCAAGATGATAAGGAAATTATCAACATATTTAGTTATCCTTGTCTCCTCCAAGAAGAATAAGAGGCATTTCAACATCACCAGTTACAACATCACCATGTAGAGGTCATTCAAATCCTCCTTACAGAAGGTTCCCTCCACCTAGGAACAATCATCGTCTTGGTAGAATGGCAAGGAACCAAGTGTTTCCTACATTTAATGCAGGCAACCCTCTTCAATTAGCCCAGTGGGATCCTATACCTACTACTGCACTCAAAATTTTTTGTTGTTACACAGGGGAAACTCATATTACTCCAGTCGAACATATTCTTAATTTAGCCAACATTTGTGCAGTACATAATATTACAAAAGACAGTGTTGCGGTCAGACTCCTTGCCACTTCCTTCAAGGGAAAAGCACTTCAGTGGTTTCGTGGGTTAGAGGTTGGAACTATAAGCACTTGGGATGAGTTGGGGGAAAATCTCTACAAATAATTCAAAGACAAGAGCGACCACCTGTCACTCTTGGAACAAATCACTACCATAAAGAGAGCTCCCCAAGAATACATGAGTGATTTCAACTTCTGATTCCAAAGGACTTGGAACAGGATTCCAAAACTCATAAAGCCTTCTCTAAATAACACATTCTTTTACTATTTGTGATCCTTGAATAGTGATGTAGCACTTATGATCCAGTCCATGGGAGGGAATACACTATCTAATGCCTACAACGTTGTCATAAGAGTGGAGAATTCCTTGATTCAGGCTGGCAAGATAGCTCCATGACTGCTAATGCCATTATCTCTGGATCGTATAAACACTTAGCCTACCATTGCTCCTATTCCAGCAGCTTCCAAGAAACCAGTTCAGTCTACCCCCACCCCTTTAAATGATCTGTTTAATGTTAAGCCGCTTCTGTAAAATTTTTGGAATGATCTCGTTACACTCAAGAGGTAAAAATTTCAATAAAACTGTCCATACCAACCACAAAATCAATAGTATCACGATAACCATCTTCCTTCTTAAGGGAACAATCAACCTCAAAATTAAACTGCAAGTCAAGCTATGAATTTCAGGCCTTCGAAATTTTGGAACCCTCTTGTTGCCAGCTCATCTAGAGCCATAGTAATTGTCTAGAATAATCTAGTTCAAGACTAAAAATGGTGTTATCATTGTGCTCAACCACACAACCAAAATATTTTCCCTAATGGATTTCTTAGCTAGGCCCTTATGGTTCAAAACATATCTACCCCTTCAGAGCCAACAAAAAATTCATCTACGTAGGAAATAACAGATCAACCGCATGCACCTGAAGAAACGAATTTGCTAAATTGACAAGCATAATTTTTTTGCGGGTTGAATACAAATTCTTCATTAGTGGCGGAAAAAACTCATTCCAAAAAGAGAGCAATGGAATCTCAACCTTCCAAATCTAATCGAGCATCCACTTCATAGCCTCAGCCACAAGCAGTGGTTGATAAAGATATGGGAAAGGAATGAAGGTTCTTCAAGCATCATGGTACCAAACAAGCACTTTCCTAAAGAATATTTTAATACCCAAAGAAATATCATCAAAGTAGGATCAATTCCCTTTAGTATAGTAGAACAAAAGAAGAAGACCAACCTAGTGTGTTACCATGTGGGACACACTCTCACTTCCTTCTCAAAGAAACTTGTTGCAAGAGGCTCTGAAAGGTTTTGGTACAACCGACGGATCGTCAGGTCGTGGGGCAACAACTACTAATATTTTGTGTCAACCAGAAGGGAAAAGTATTCCTAATATGAACAAATTGCCACCATTCTATATTTCCTTGATCATTGGTGATCATTTGGTACATAATTGCATGATCGATTATGGTGCTAGTAGCCCAGTCATGCCCAAGAAAATTGTAGACATGTTAGGAATACAATATACACCAATCTCTAGAGGATTTTTTTCAGTTAGATGGTACAATGGTTTAGATCATTGGATTCATCAAAGGACTCCAACTTACTATCCATCCATGTCCCAATTTGTCTTTAACACAAGACATATTGGTCATTGATCTTCCTCCTCTCTTCGCCATTTTCCTTTCACAAGATTTCACTGCCAAGATAGGTGGTTACTTGTCAGCTAATTGGTCACATATGATCCTTAGGACTCAATACATAACTAAAGCAACTATAAGGGTGGAATTTTTTTTTTCATAATCATGTGGAGCCCTATACTACTAGTCCTATAAATGGGATTATACAATCCATGATCGAGAGGATGAATGTTTTGATCACGAACCAGCCACTCTTAAGGAATTAACAAAAGAAGAAGTTGGTTTGTTGTTTTTAGAAGAGACGACATTGGGTAAATAATGCATTCATGAAGAAGGTGTGATCATACCTTTTGGGTTTAAAATGATACTTTGACAAACCACAGTCAGGGAACAACAAGTCCCTCCTCTTTAATGGGAGAGGTTCCCTTATTGAAAGTAAGAAACAAAACTTATATACAAATGTATAACTTTCAAAGTGTGGATTCCTGATACTTTGAAACATTTTATGCCCAAAGATCATCAATATGAAAGAATGGAAGAATTAAGGAGATGAGAGAGGAAGAACATAACAATACCTTCAGAAAATATAGATAACATAGTATAACCTTATACATATTGAGCCAAGGAGATGCAGAGTAGAATCATTCACTTTCATAACAAATATAATTCCATGGACACAAAGTTCCAGAAATCATATAAATAAGAACACAAAGTTTCTTATCATAAAAGATGGATGATTCACAAATTTTCAGATAAGGAAAGAAGAGAGCAAAGGAAGAAAGGGAAAAAACATATGTATTGTTTACTTCGATTCTATTACATCTACAGAGTACTAGAATCTAACCCTAAAAATGGTTTGGATAAGCCATTAAATAGCTTCCAAGAATAGTTACATTCAATTACAAAAAGTGATGAAACTCATTCAAGAAACCGATGTCTGAACTTCTCTAACGCCTCAGACATTTCCATGCCTAGCAGAAAAATCAAATGCATCATATCATAGCTGTTCATTCTGATTCCACAAACTTTGAATTTGAGTCATCCACGTGGGAGAGATTTACTGAAGTGGGTCTGGGGAAAAATTTTTATATTTTGTGCGTTTTAGAGAAATGACACTTCAGAACCTTTCGGCCCACCCATATTCTTCTGATATAGGCATGACATGTGGCTTTACTTGAGTGGCGATGGAGTTGTGACTCACTTTTGCAATTTTAACTCATTTCAACAAAGGCTCAAAAACTCAAAGTGCTCCGCCGACTCACCTCCTCGCTTTAAATTTCAATGCGGGCTCAACATTTGACTTTATCCCTTGACATGAGCGGGGCCGTGGGTCACTTTATAACTTTTAGATCTTTTGGAAATAAAACTAAAATTCCCAAATTACTCCGATGACCTTCCTTCCCGCTTTGACCTTTCAAAGCATCAAAACATAAAAAGGGCCCACATTTCCAATTTGACTTTGGCCACGTGTCCCTTTTCCAGACCTTGGACACATGGAAGCTTCCCACTCATTTGAAGAATTTGTTTGGACCTGACCTTCAGAGGTGCACCGATTGGACATGTGGAGAGCTAGTGCATGTTTGGGACCTACTTTTAGCTTTGATCCTTGAAGGTGCGCTGATGAAACACATGGTGTCGTCCATTGGTCCTTCCATACTTAGCTAATTTAGACATGTTCTGTCTTCTTTTCAGACCTCAAACACATGGAAATCCTGTGCTCATGGGGACTGTTCCTTGGGTCCTGCCCTTGGATTTGCGCTATTGAGACATGTGGAGGCTTCCACTATCTCTTATTTTGTTAGCCGATTCAACTACCGGCTTTGTCCCCTTTTTGACTTGGACCACGTGGTGAGCCTGTACTCATTTGGGGCCTCCATTTGGATTGTACCTTTTGGAATTGCACCAAGATGACACATGGCAAGCTGGTGTGAGTCTGTTGTTCAGCCTCGATTTGACTCATTTACGGTGAATTTTGAAAACTTCGAGCCCTTCCTCTGATTTTCTTTTGCGCTGGGGTCATTTTTGATCAATTTTGTCGAGGGGGGAAAATTTGGGATAACAAGCACCAAATCAAATTTTTTGAAACTTGACTTGAAAAATGAGGGAAATTTTGAGGGTGACAACAACTGGCTCTTTCTGGGGATGACTTGGCTGGGACAGAGGAATGAGGTAAGATCAAGAACCATATTAAAACTCATGGAAATTAGACCAGTGCTCGATCCATTGGGAAAATAGAGTCAAAGGAAAAACCAATACAGAAGACAACACACACGCAACAGGAAAAGGAAACAAACCAAAAAGGAAAGACCAAAAATAAAACACTAAAGAATGGTCAAAAAACAAAACATTGTACATAATACACAGAAAAACTGCCTAGTCACCTAGGACTTGAACAACTGCAAATACTACCCACTATAAGGAAGTGGGAGAGGAGATCCATCCATATAATCCAAATAGAAGGATTTTTCTCCAGAAAAGTGCCTAATTTTGAAGGGACCAAGCCAAAGAGAATGAAACTTACCATGGCTTCCTCGAAGTTCATTTCTTTTGTCCCACAACAGAACAATGTCTCCCACTTGAAAATCTCTGGGTCTAGGCTTCTTGTCAAACAAATCTTTCACCTTTAGTTGATGAGCTGAGATTCTATCAAAAACTTGCAACCCGTCTTCATCTAGCTTTTGGAGATACATGATCCTCTTGTCCAAGGAACTGGTAAAACTTGAATCTTCAATAGCCTTTATTAAGTGCAAGGCTACTAATTCCATCGTTACTGATAGCTGAGCTTCAACACCATACACCACTTGAAATGGAGACATCCCAATTGCTCTTGTGGGTGTAATTCTATCTACCCAGAGAGAATCATAAAGTTTCTCATGCTAATTCCTATGAGATTTATTGAAAAGCTTCCAAACGATGGTTACCAGATTCTTATTTGTTGATTCTACTTGTCCATTCCCTTAGGGGGTAGTAGTCTGAAGAATGAGAAAGGGAAATTCCATAACCATAGTAGAAATCCATCATCTCAGAAGAAGAAAAATTGGAAGAATTATCATTTACAATCTTGTTTGGTACCCCAAACCTTATCAAGATGTTCTCTTTGATGAAATTACACACCACCTCAGAAGTAGTGCTTTTGACTGGAATACCCTCTACCCACTTTGTGAAGTAATCTGTAGCAGTTATAGGTGAGTATGCCCAACTAGAAGGTGGATTAAGAGTTTCAATGAAATACAATCCCCACTTTTGAAAAGGCTCATTAATCACTACTGGCTTTAGTGGCAAAGCAAGCTAACTTAGGTCTCCCAACAAAATTCTGACAGGCTTCACACTTACCTACCCATTTTGATGCATCTTTGAACAATGTAGGCCAATAGTACCCAACACGAAGGATTTTATGGGTAGTGACACCAGAAGAGAAATTCCCCCCATAAGCCTGATCATGAAAAGTCGAGAACAACTTCTTCTTGTTGCTCTTTGTCTACAAACTTCAAGAATCTTCCATCTATGCCTCGCTTGAACAAAGCATTCTCCCATAATACATACTGTGCAGACCTTAACTTAATAGATCTCTTTTCCTTGGAACTCAAGTGGGATGGACACTCTCCACTAAGTAAGAAAATGTGCAATATCAACATACCATTCATATGTTGAACTGAGGAAGAGGACAACAGGAACATCAACTGCTTCTTTGGACAATTTTGCATTAGCTCTTTCAGCAATAAGCTCACATAAGCCTTTACCTTGGACTAGCTTAGTTGGCTTGATATCAAGGTCATATTCTTGGAATTTTTCTACCCAATTACCTCTCTTAGTTCCAAAATCCTATTGTGTAAGAATAGACTTGATGGTTGTATCAGGTACACAGCACAATAGAGTGAGAATTAAGAATATAAAAATGAAACTGCTTGACAACTTTGACCACTGCAAAAGCATGTTTCTCCATCATAATATATTTCAATTCATGAGCTTTCAGAACATAGCTCATGAAGTAAATTAGAAGTTCATGATCCTCAGAATTCTTCTGAGTTAGCACAACAGCCAAAGTACTCTCCGTAGCATAATAATAGATGATAAAATCCTTGCTGAAATTAGGACATGCTAAGATGGGAGTTTTAACAATGGATTTCTTGATACCTTCAAATGATTATTTTGCTTTGGAAGTCCAACCAATTTTTTTCTTTCCTTTCATCATGTGAGAAATGCTCATAGTCAGTTCTACAAAATCAAGAATGAATCTCCTTAGGAAATTTATCTTACCAAAGAAAGAGTGAACACCCATTTTGCTTGTGGGAAGAGGAATCTTCTGGATTGCTTGAACTCTTTCTGGATCTATCTTGATTCCTTATTTGGAGACAATATGCCCCAACAAATTTGCCTTCAGTGAACACAAAAGATACAGATTCTTAGGATTGAGAGAAACTCCATGTTCTCTACATTTCTAGAGGACTACTTCAAGATGTTGAAAGTGATCTGTCCCTTGTTTTGGAGAAAAAATTCAAATCATCAAGGTACACAAAAATACACTTTCCCTTTAGAACTACCAAAATCCAAGTCCATTTCCCTCTGAAAGGTGGCACTAACATTGATAAGACCAAAATGCATCATTCTCTTGTAGGCAAAGGTGCCCCAAGGAGTAGTGAAAGAAGTTTTGTGTTGATCTGGGGTACTAAATTCCACTTGATTGTATCCAGAGAATCCATCAAGCATAGACAACATCTCAGAGCCTCTGACAGCTTGCAAAACTTGATCCATCATGGGGAGAGGATAGTTGTCCTTCAGAGAGGCCTGATTCAAATTCCTAAAATCCACACAGATGTAAATCTCACCATTCTTCTTCCTGATAGGCACAATGTTGGCAATCCATGTTGAATGATGTATAGGGAAAATGGATCTTTTCTTTTAGTAACTTTTGGATCTCTTGAAAAATAGTGCTAGCAACCTTGGGATTGTATTGCCTTTGTTTTTGCTTGAACGGTTTGATCCCAGGTTTTAGAGGGATAAAGTGTTGCATTTCCTTTGGCTGGAAATCCTTGAGATCATCATATGAATAGGCAAGAACATCAACATACCTTTTTAGTAGATCTATTGCCTTCTTCTTCTCCTCTTGAGTGTAACATTTTCTAATGTTCACCATCTTGGGTTCATCAAGACTCCCAATATTAATCTTTTCACATTCAGGAGACTGCCGAGCTCCTTGGGAAGCTTTAGACTTAATGTACCTATCATGCTTATCAAAAAAATCTTCCAAACTCACCAGCCCTTTAGGAATCTTGTTACCTTTCAATTTGATGCAGCCATATTGATCCATCTCTTCCTTGATATCTCCTTCATTAGAGGATACACTCTCTAGGCAAAGTCTCACTTCCTTCAAAATACAATTGGTCAAAATTATCCTTAAGCTCCAAGAATGAGAGAAAGTGTTGATCATCATTGAAAACCTGCCAATTGCTTGCATTATCTGGTACACTGGGCCTATGAATCATTTTCAATGGTAAATTTCTCTCTGAGAGAAATCTAGGTGAGGAATCAATAGAGATCCTGAGACAGTTAGAGAATCAGCTCTAGTATTCTTCTCTCTTAGCACAACTTCAATGGAGAAAGCATCAAGAAAAATCAATGGAATCCCAGACAAGATTTATATAATGCTTCAATCTCCTATTCTTCACTTGAAAAATATCTCTGACTTGTTTACATAATCAACTCTGCATCACCACGAGCACAAAGATTCTTCACTCCCATTTATTTTTCCATGTTCAATCCAAGTATGAGTGCCTCATATTCAGCTGTATTGTTTGTATTTTCAAAACAAAGCTTGAAATGAAAAAGGATGAATCTTCCCTTCTGGAGAGATCAACACCACACCAGCCCCAAAACCAGCTGAAGAAAAAGCTTCCATCAAACTCCAGAGTCCAAATGCCATTGGGATCATGAATCACTCCCTTAGGAAGTTTTGCCTCATCTTGTGACATGATCATGTAGTTACCATGCCCTATATCTTCATAGAGTATCTGTGCTTTTGGATCATCAGTATTTTGCACAATGTATTCAGTTTATTTCTCAGGTAACAAGCTTCTTGATTTTTCCATTGACTGGGATCAAAGCATGTGACCAATCCATCTGAATTTCACCTCCTACCTCCTTACAAAATTTCTACTCAGCAACATCCCATATGAGGGAGGAATATCAGCTACCAAAATAGTGGCTAAGACCCTTTTCTTTGGAAAAGCAGCAAAAGCCACTTGTGCATCTTTAATTCTTCCAACCAAAGGCACTTTTCTAATCTCCATGGAATATGCAGGAACCAAAGGCACATGTTAGAGTCAGGCCCAAATCATGAGCTACTTTTGTAGGCATTACATTGTCTGATGCTCCTGAGTCTATAACACAATTACTGAGTTTATGGCTAGCTATGAGAAGAGTCACATAGAATGGTTCAATTTTCTCATTAGGGGAAGTGACTGTAGCCACAAGGCTTGATTGAGGTGAGGAAGAGGGAGTGGGGAAAAAGACCTTTAGAAGTATTAGATGAGGCTTTGGATTTGGAATTGAAATTTTTACCATTTTAGCAAAATATTTTGGATGGGTTTGGTAAAACTCTTGCCTCTAAAATTTGGATTTTGGTCTTTTTGAGGTGATCACTGAATGATATCAAAAGATCCAGAGGTAGATGGGGCATCATTGCTAGGAACTTGAGAGACTTTTGATTTATTAGTTTTAGGATTTGAAGGACAAAGAAGTTTTGGAAATAGAAGTAGAATAAGGAGGATTAACATTACTCACCTTTTGTGTGGAGGCAGTGGGAATAGGAGATCCTCTTCTTGCAACCACTGGAATATTTATAGAAAACTCCTTGGATTTCTTAGCAGGCTACACCACTTTTTCTTTTTTGTTCATTTTCTCCCAAGTCATAACAACATATGACTCACTATTCATATCTGCCACTCTTTCATCATATTCATCTTCATCATCCATACCTTCAGTGGTGAGGAAATGAACTTGAGATCCACCAAGCTCCTCCAGTTCTTCATCAACTTCTTTCTTTTGGTTCTTCACAGAGTTCATTAAACTCCTCATCATCATGTTCTTAAACTTCACAAGTTGCATTGACTAGAACCTTAATGGGTGGTCTTCAATAGCCAATATGGTCTGAGAAGAAGGCAAGATGGTTCCTGGGCTGAAAATTATTCCTTGGAATATCTTGGTAAGGAGTATGCTGAGCCAATTGTTTCTTGATAGCAATGAGATCATTTGCAAGCTTCTGTACTAACTGATCAGAATTGGCTCCAGGGGAAGAGGAAGAAGAATATTCTTTAGAATTGGAGGATTCTCTTTTCATTTTACCAAGACATGATTAAATCATCCTCAACACTGATAGCCAAATGCTGATCAACATCCTGAGTTGCAAGGTTAGCTCTCCTTAGTGCATAACTCACTCCGGGTAACTGGGCATTGAGGAAGAAGCACTTTTGGATTTGATCCACTAGGACGAGTGTTCTATGGAATTTTATGAATTAGCTTGTTGAATTTAGCCACAAATTCCCTCATGGGATTGAATGGTTCCTTCTTGATATGAGAGATTTGAGCTAATAGAGCATGCACATCTTCAGACAGGTTTGAAACACTGCTGAAATTGAGTTGTCATGGTATTCCAATTAGTGATCAACCCAATAGGAAGATGATAAAACCAATCAGAAGCATTGTCTGCAATGTCTCCACAAAACTACCTGACAGAGACATCTTCATGTTCAACCCCAAGAATCCCACATGCAATAATGAAGGCTGTAATGTGTTCATCTGGATGAACCTTCCCATCACCCCAGAATTTGGGAAAACTTTTCCTGTTACCCCTAGGTAACTCATGTAATGGCTGAGGAAGAGCAAGAGGCCCAACCTATTGTCCCTAAGGCAAAGGGGATGCCATATTTGGAAAAATTGACTGAAGGGGAACTGAAACACCAGCAAGTATCAAAGCATGGAGATTAGGACTGAGTTGTTCTTAAAGAATACTATCCTTAGAATTTCTATCTTTAACATGAGGTGTGCTTGTAGGAATGAGTTCCTCTATTACTTCTTGCTGGAAGAGAGAATTTTTGTTGCTCTAGAAGTTGAAAATGGGAATCTTCTAACCCTCGAGATCCTTTCTTCCCACGTGTATACCGTAGACTTTCCAGATCAAAAGTGGATCTTGAAGTTGTAATTTTGGAAAAGGGGTCTGTTTGAAATGAAATTCCCCAATAGAGTCACCAAAAAATGTTGGGTTTTTAAAATGGTACTTTAACAAACCATTAGTCAGGAGACAACAAGTCCCTTCTCTTTAATGGGAGAGGTTCCCTTATTGAAAATTAAGTAGCAACACTTCATATATAAATGTACAACTTTTAAAGTGTGGATTCATGATAATTTGAAACATTTTATGCCCAAAGAAAATCAATACAAAAGAATGGAAGAATTAATGGATATGAGATAGGAATAACATAACAATACCTTTAGGAAATATAGATGAGCAGAGCATAACCTTATATGTATTGAGCTAATGAGATGTAGAGTAGATTCATTCACTTTCATAACAGATAGAATTCCACAGACACAAAGTTCTCACAGATCATATAAACAAGAACACAAAGTTTCTTATCATAAAAGATGGATGATTCACAAATTTTTAGACAAAGAAAGAAGGAATAACAGAGGAAGAAAGGGAAATTTTTACTATGCATTGATTACTTTAAATATATTACATCTACAGAGTACTCAGGATCCAACCCTAACAATGACATGGAGAAGCAACTAAATAGATTCCAAGAACAATTACATTCGGTAACAAAAATGATGAAAACTAATTCAAGAAACCGACATCTAAACTTCTCTAACGCCTCGACCGTTCCATACTTGGCAGTAAAACTAGACGTATGAATCACAACCATTCATACTACCTTCAAAAACTTTAAATTTGACCCATCCACGTGGGAGATATTTTCTGAAGCGGGCCTGGGGAAAACTATAATATTTTGTGCCTTTTAGAGAAATGGCACTTCGGAACATTTTGGCCTGCCCATTTGCTTCTGATATAGGCCTGACTCATGGCTTTACTTGAGTGGTGACGGATTGGTGGCTCATCTTTATAATTTTAACTCGTTTTAATAAAGGCTCAAAAACTCAAAGTGCTCTGTTGACCCACCTCCCCTCTTTGAATTTCGATGTGGGCTCAACATTTGACTTTATCCCTTGGCATGACCGGGGTCGCGGGTCACTTTATAACATTACGCCCTTTTGGAAATAAAACCAAAATTCCCAAATTGCTCCGACAGCCCGCCTTCCTGCTTTGACCTTTCAAAGCATCAAAACAAAAAAATTGCCCGCCTTTACACTTTAAATTTGGCCATGTGTCCCTTTTCTAGACCTTGGACACATGGAATCTTCTCGCTCATTTAGAGACTCTGTTTGGACCTGACCTTCCGAGGTGCGCCGATTAGACACGTGGAGAGATGACACACGTTTGGGACCTAATTTTGGCTTTGACCCTTGAAGGTGCACCGATGAGACACATGACACCATCCGCTGGCCCTTCTATACTTAGCCGATTCAGGCCTGTATTATTTTCCTTTTGGACCTGGGACATGTGGAAATCCTGCGCTCATTTAGGGACTATCCCTTGGGTCCTGCCCTTGGAATTGTACCGTTGAGACACGTGGAGGCTTCTGATGTCTCTTCTTTCCTTAGCTGATTCAATGACCGGCTCTATTCCCTTTTTGAATCAGACCATGTGGCAAGTCTACGCTCATTTGGGGCCTCCATTTGGATGTGCCTTTTTGAATTACACTGAGATGACACATGACGAGCTGGCACAAATCTATTGTTCGGCCCTGAGTTGACTCGTATGCAGCGAAGTCCAAAAACTTTGAGCCCTTCCTCCAATTTTATTTTGTGTGGGGTCGTGTTTGATCAATTCTACCGGGGAGAAATTTGGGATAAAAGGCACCAACTTCATATTTTCAAAACTTGACTTGAAAAATGAGGGGAATTTTGATGGTGACAACAATACCAAAACTTGTTAAGACCTGTTGGCGAGAAAATTTGTTGGGTGGACAAAGTTGTGGATTTCTTGCCAATGCTCTGGGAATCTAAGTCCCTCTACTTAACCAGTGCAGCTGCCATATGTGCATGCACGAGAAAGTGTGGATTTATGTGGTGTTCTTTCGACCGGGGATCCAACAGGGGCACTCCACTGACCCTGTGGCAAAGCTAAAAATCTCTTGCTAGGGAAGTATTTATCTATAGAGTGGGAAAGGGGAGTGAGAAAAGAGGTAGGAGAACTAATGCTGCAGGTAGAAAATCAAATTCCTACAAACATACTAGTTAGAAACTTCAACACATGCATTTATCAGAAGAAACAACTCTACGAATATTAACAAAACCAAATAGAATTCACTGATCACCAAGTATCAAGAAACCCCTTAGTCAAAGAAAGCTAGAAACTCCTTGTATTGATTGCTCAAATCAAATTTGTACATAATGTGGGAATGGAGGAAATTTAGAAAAGGGGGAAATGGAAGAAAATGGCTATCTCCTTTGTTTTCTCTAGGTACAATGCACTCTTGAGTTTACAAGATCAATTGCCAACCCCTTGAAATGGGAATGGCGTTACAATTTATAGAATGAGAGGTGACTTATTGTCTTCCTCATGACCTTCCATATGCCTTAATATGACTTAAGACTGTTCATAGTCCACTTTAAATATTTAAGTCCTTTTTATAATAGCAAGGCGACTTAATTTACATTATGTTTCTAAATTCAGTGACTTAAAGGCATATCAAAAAGTACAAACCCCAATGAAGAATTAGAACATTTGAAAGTGAGAGAAAGTTGGGGGGAAGAGGAGAGAGAAAGAGAGAGAGAGAAGAAGAAGAGTAGATGTTGCCCGATGAAGTCCATTGATCCTCGTTGATGGAAAGCTCCAAATGCAGTGAAACTCTAAATCTTCGAACTCCTTGCACACTTTGAAACTCCTCCAAATTAGCTCCCGAATGCTCACCCAGTTGAATGAACTAAGGTGGATCTTGAATTCCCTGTGAAAAATGGCTAGGATGCTCCCGAACAATGATGTCCCGTTGAATGATTAGCCTTGTGCATCCCATTGTGCCAAAACTTCTCTTTGCGTGTAACTTACTATTTTTAGTAAGTGTGAAAAAATTAACTCCCTCTATCCTTAGCTAAGTGTTGTCACCTTGATTCCCCTTTCTCCTTGCATTCCTCACTTCTTTAGATCAAATTTATTTTTTTAGCAGGTGCTCGAGGGCCCACTTACTATTTTTAGTAAGTGCCAAAAATTTCCGTTCTGGTGAATTCTCAGCTATAGTGCACCTCCGATATCTTCATCTCCTTCGCAGGTTCTTCTGTTAATGACTTTCCTGAAATAGTAGTTCCTATGTAGTATATCTACTATTTTAAGAAAGTTTTCCTTTGGGAGTCGGATTGATGTGGAACAATTTTTTTTTATATGGGTTTTTTCCCAATATCATCCCTGTGAAATTTTGGGCCCGCCCGCTTAATAATCCAGGAGATTTTAAAGTTTTAATTTTCAGACCTGGCAGTGCTTCTGGGTACGGCAGCCATTAATGGACCTCAAAATTGTAGGTCTGGTTTTCTCCTCTGTTTTCAAAGAAAATTCTATTTTTGATGTGGGTTTGTTCTTCTGGTGCTTCACGTGCGATCTTACTTCAATCCGACAACTGGTTTGACGGGAAATCCCACTTCTTTTTTCATTGAGCCAGAAAGGAGATTTCTTCATTGTGGATGCTCTATTGCATGAGGGGGAAGTTTGAAGGTGTCTTTTTTATGGTCTTGGGAAAATGAATGAACAGAAACAAATGGTTTTTTGTTTCATGCACCGGCTTGCAATATTTATTTAGATCTTCATTTTTAGGCTATGGAGATTTTCATTGTTTTCTTCCTCTTGTTCTTCATTTCTCCTTCTCGTTTCGATGAAAAATCCTTCTAATACCTGCACATAGTTGTGGGGAATGTGCTTGAGTTCTTGGGTTGAGGAGGTCTGAGCATTTACAATGGCGTAATGATGGTAGAATGTTGCAGAGGAAGGATGAAGATTGTCTGTGCACGGGAGTGGAAGTAGTTGGAAGCACTGAGTGACAGTTAGATTTTTTGAATTTTTTGAAATCATGGAAGTAGAAGCTTGGGTGCATTTCTCATTACTTGATTTCCATGACCTCAGGGACATGAGGGACATCAAATTCCATGGTGGTCAAGAGGGCGACATGTGGCGGCGATCCGACGACAGGGACTGAAGGTGGAAAAAGCTGCTTTAAAGCACTTGGGGCTGGAAATTGGTCACATGGGTGTCCAAATGAATCCCTATGGGGACTGGGAACATTTTTACTTCTAAATCAATCAGTAGCTCCTGAAATCTTCTTTTGAAGCTCAATATTTGTTTTAGGCCTGTGTACCGCCTAGGCTTGTGAACCTTGTTTTTTACTCAGACTGCTCCAAGTCTTGCAAAAATCCCCCAAACCTTCAAAAATCATTTCCATTATGTTCTAAGGTATTCTGTTCACCTCCATGTTGAATTTTTTCCCTTCCGTTCCACTCCAGGGGGTTGAATCCAGTCATGGGAAGGCTAGCGATAGCCCTACCATATACTGCCAAAAGATAGTGTCTTTTTAGAACTCCCTAAAATCACCTAGGTGGAATGAGTGCACTTTCTAAATCACCTAGGGGAAAAATTTGACATCAAATAGGAGTGATCAGACTGATTCATTTGACCTGGGGTGCCTAGGAAAGGAAAATTTTCCATAGGGGTATAGTTGTCGTTCTTGGAAACTTTTGATTTCCCTGTTGCACATTTTCACGACAACAAGACCCAAAAAAACTCTGAAGGAATTTGGTAACTATTTTTTGATGGTTCAAGGAGTAAGAATGGAGCAGGTGCTAGTGTCATATTAATTTCTCCAGAAGGGGATAAGTACTTCTTATATTTTTGGTTGTAATTCAGTTGCACTAACAATGTTGTTGAATACAAGGCCCTTGTGCAAGGAATTCAAATAGATCAAAAGAAGAGAATCAAAGTCCTGACTATTTTTTGAGACAATGAGTTAGTTGTTCATCAAGTGATGATACGCAGTGCATCTAAAAATGATATTCTAAGATCATACAAGAACCAGATTTGGGATCTAATTGAAGATTTCAAGGCTTTCAAGATTCATGCTATTCCTAGAAATCAACATCAATATGCTGATGGGATTGCTACAGTTGGCTTGCAATACAACATACCTATTGATATCATGAAAGAAGCGTAGAAATATTTCAAAATGGTAGTTCAGCCTGTAGTTCCTGATAATGTGAGTAGCTGACAAGTGTTTGAGAGTGACAACAAGTTGTCCTTTTCCTACAAGAAGAGGTAGAGTTTGCTACGAAGGATCAAGCGAGATTTCAAGAAGCATATGGTGACCAAATCATACAATTGAAAAGCAACAAGCTACCAAAAGGCTTAGTTACTCTGGAATCCATTTTCAATTTAGATGATCAAGCCAAAAGACAAATGTCTAACATGGTGGTCAAAGAAGAAGATTTTGAGGAAGTCGAGGTAGTAAATGAAAAAGTTCTAAAGATCAGAAAGGTATGCACTCCCAAAGAAAAAGAAGCTTTCATCAAACTTTGTCAAGAGTATCATGACATTTTTTTGTGGAGCTACAAAGACTTGTTTGGTTTTGATCTAGGTATAACACAACATACCATCGAATTAGATCCTAATGCCAAACCAGTTTGTCAGAAACAGAGGCCAATTAATCCCAAAATTGAGCCACTGATGAGGAAGGAGGTAGCCAAACTCATTGAGGCATGTATAATTTTCCTATTAAGCATTCCTCTTAGGTAACCAATCTAGTTCATGTAAGGAAGAAGAATGGAGAAATTTGGTAATGATTGGATTTCAATGATTTGAACCGTGCCTCATTGAAAGATCATTATCCTCTTCCATTAATGGAGAAAATCCTTCAAATAGTGGCACGAGCTCAAAGATTTTATTTTCCTGATGGATATTTGGGTTACAATCAAATTTTGGTCCAAGAAGCCGATCAATTTAAAATGGATTTCACTACCAAGTGGGGCATGCATCCCTACAAAAAAATTCCATTTGGGTTATCTAATGTCGGGGCTACTTTCCAAAGAGCCATGGACATGGAATTTAAGAGATTAATCAATGACATCATCTTAGTGTATCTTAATGATATAACCATATAATGCAAGCATGCAAATGATTCAATTGCACATCTAAGGAAGGTTTTCAAGAGGTAAAGGGATTTTAGGGTTTCACTTAACCCAAAGAAATGCATTTTTGTGGCGCACGAGGGAAAGTTGTTGGGACATACTATTTCAATGGAAGGACTTTCAATTGATCCAGCCAAGATTCATTCAATTATGTCCCTATCTCTCCCAAGTCATAAGACGTGTCTCTAGAGTTTTCTGAGAACCATAAAATTTGTGCGGAAATTCATCCCTAATTTCGTAGCATTGTCTAAACCACTGACATCCATGATAAAGAATAATATGCCATTCTCATGGATAAAGGAAGGAAGGGGGAGATTTGAAGATATCAAAATGACCATTTCTCAAGATCCCACGTTGGTGAACCCCAGGTTTGATAAAGATTTTATTCTTTATGATTTTGTAGGTCAGGAGAGCATTTTAGGGATCCTCACCCAAAAAAATGACGATCTGATGGAGAAACCAATTACTTTCTTTAGTCAATCCCTCAAAGACTGAGCTCAAATATTCATTTGTTGAAAAACAAGTCTTTACGGTTATTCAAAATTTGAAGAAATTCAAGCACATGTTGTCCAACAACAAAATTCATCTGATGGTGTCTCATCCAGGTGTCAAGGACTTTTTTTCTGAACAAAGAAATGAAAAAAAAACATGCTGGATGGATCATGAAGGTGATGGAGTATGACGTATATATCAAAGCTACCAAACTTGTCAGAGGTAAAGGTTTGTATCAACAACTTGCTGCAGACTTGAAATCAAAAGGTGAGGAGGACGTGGAATTCCTAAACATTGATGAAGATGATGATCAGGTTGACTGGTTATCCAAAATGAAGAGTTTACTTTTCTCAGGAGAATATCTTGTGAATATGGATAAAAATAAAAGATGAACTTTCTGTCTTCAGTCTATTCCATATGTTTTGGTAGATAATGTTATCTTTCAAAGGGATTTGAATGGTGTTCCCCTTCGGTGCGTGGGACCGGAACATGTAAGTAAGATACTAGAAGAGTTTCACAATGGCCTATCTAGAGTACATTATTCTACACAAAAATGCTACCAATATCATGTGAACCGGTTACTATTGGCTGGATTTTTTCAAAGATGGCCATCTCTAGGTAAGGAAGTGTAAATAATGTGTCATTTTCACTGGCAAGCAGAAGTTGACAACTCTTTCAGTACACCCAATTCAAGTGGATCAGCCCTTTATTTAATGGGGATTGGATTTAATTGGAATTATTAGTCCTCCATCTCATGACAGGATAAATGGGTACTTACTGCAACGGACTATTTTAATCGATGGAAAGAGGCAATAGCATTAAAAGAAAGTAATGAGAAGGCAGTTCTTGATTTCTTAGAAGGTATAATGACAAGGTTCGGTGTTCCATTTACATTCATTTTAGACAACGTGATGGATTTTCTTGGCCTGAAGTTGAGTGAATGGGTTTTCAAAAATGGGTTCTACCTCATGACTTCATCCAATTACTATCTAAAAGGAAACAAATTAGTTGAGTCTAACAATAAAAACCTCACAAGGATTATCAAATGCACTATGGAAACCAACAGCAGGACTTCACACACACAACTTAAGATGGTTTTATGTGCATATCAGATCACACCTAAAAGGGACATCTAAAATTCTCCTTTCATGCTTGTATATGGAAGAGAAAATAAGCTTCCACTCTCCTTGGAATTACCTTCTTTTGAGTTAGCTCATCAGCTAGAGGATATAGAGAGTGATCCTCTGATAGTCAGGTTTTCTGAGCTCATGGAATTAGAAGAGGTACAAAACAAGGATGTGAATACTTTGGAGCAACATAAAGCTCAGGTTAAGAAATATTTTGACAAGAAGGCGTTCGATAAGAATTTTCAAGAGAAAGATTTAGTTCTCAAGTGGGATGAAGATAGAGCTAAACCAGGTAAGAATGCCAGGTTTGACACTCTCTAGAGCGGTCCATACATTATCAAAAGTTGCAAGGAGGTGAATTTGTTTTGTTTATCTAGGCTCAATGGAGAAGGGATAACCATTCAATTGAATGGGATACATCTCAAATCTTTATTTTGAGATCATTCCATCATATGTATAGTTTAGTTAGGTGTTTTCCTCTAAGTGCTTTTGCACATGGTTGTGTGATTCTGTTTGTTTTACTTTCCTTGTTGTTGTGTTTTGTGCTGATTTTGAACATTGTAGTTGTCACCCTCAAATTTCCCTTTAATTTCTAAGTCTAAAATTGCAAAATTTTGAGTTGGTGCCCTTAAAGTATACTTGAAAAGAGGTATTTTTGAATTTGGAAATTTCTAAGGACTTTCAGGGACTCATGAAAATCACTTCATCAGATGGGAAATTTCTTCCCCTTTCCAAAAAGGTAAAGAAGTC
This sequence comes from Taxus chinensis, assembly GCA_019776745.2. Taxonomy (NCBI): domain Eukaryota; kingdom Viridiplantae; phylum Streptophyta; class Pinopsida; order Cupressales; family Taxaceae; genus Taxus; species Taxus chinensis. The sequence continues at coordinate 653,061,088 of CM034150.1, read as the reverse complement.
CTCCTAACTCCTTGTACTTTTTAAGTTATGGCTTGGCGGAGCTAAAGTTGGTCAAATTTTCCCTTGGCGGACTGGTAGAGCGGCGGAGGTATTTGCGAACATTGCTCTTTTGACAAAAAAGTTAAGTTGGCAAGATTTGACCCGTGAGCCCACGTGGAGAAGATGAAACAAAAAGTTCCTAAGGACCCACAAACGAATCAGGTTGCTGCCACGTATCCATCTTTGAGGATCGGGTCGGCGGAGCCATGGAAGACTTCATGTTTTTGAACCTTTTGACCAAAAGGTTAAAAATTGTTAAGGTAAGCATTTTCCCCATAACCCGCAGCGAATCTAAGGGTGCCACGTGTCCAAAGAGCCGATGCAGAGCAGTGGGCCGGCGGGGTAAAACAAGATTTTGCGCCTTTTTACAAAAAAGGTCAAAATGATGCAACGAGAGCCACACACCCATTTCTAATCAGCTTTGCCACGTGTCCACATGCTGATCAGAGCTGCGGGCCAGCAGAGGTAAATGAGATTTTGTGCATTTTTTAAAAAAAAGGTCAAAATGCTCAGAATTGCACCACGATCCCATTTCCAATCACAACCCGCCACGTGTCCAAGTCAAAAAGTCAAGGCGGGGCTGCGGGGAAATTTGTTCCAAAGTGCCAAAACACAAAAAAATCATGAAAATGAAAGGGGCTTCCCCCATGCCCGCTCCAATCTTCTCCTTCCACGTGGACGGGTCCAATTTGAACATTTTAACAGCAAATCAATGGTTCATATTGAAACTAGCAAATAAAATGAAATGTCTGTGTGTTTGGACATAAATTGGTTTTCCACCATGGTTTTTCTTCATGAATTGGATGATTTTTGAAGGGCACAAATGATGAAATCCATTTGCAAACCATTTTTCTCACCTGGAGGAAGTTGTAACCACTTTTGCAAGCTATTTGATGGGTTTGGAAGCCATTGTCGGGGTTGGAATTTCTGATATGTCGAAGACTGTAATTTTGAATCGAAAAATCAATACAAGAGCTTATTTTTCTTTTTCCTTTGTTTCCCTCTTCTCCCTCTGCTCTGTTTTGTGAATCATTTGATCAAATAGAAGCTAAGAAACTTTGTGTTCTTCAAAATGCAATTTTGAGAACTTTGTGTCTGTGTGATTGCACCTGGTAAAAACATGAATGGTTCTTCTTCTGTAATTCATTTATTCAATGCAATTAGGGGTTTTCTCTGCAATCTCTTTTCCCTGAAAGTATTGCCTTCTTCTTCCTTCTCTTTCCCCTTCATTCTTCTATTCTCTTGTGCTGGTGTTTTTCCTTAGAGAAAACACATTTTCATATGTCAGAAGACCACATTTGATGAAAGTTGTAGATTTGTAAATAATCTTGTTTTTGGCTTTCAATAAGGGAACCTCTCCCATCAAAGAGGAGGGACTTGTTTGTCCCCTGACTGTGGTTTCATCCCAAGTGGAAATTTGAAACCCAACAGTTTTTGGTGACTCTACTGGGGAATGCTTTCAATAGATTCCTTTCTAAGAAGAAACAACAATTTGATCATTTCCATTGATCTAGCGACTCTGAGATACACACGTGGTAGAAGAGGCTCTTGGAGTTGAAGATTCTCAATTTCAACTTCTTGGAGCAGCAAGGTTTTCCTCTTCCTTCAACAGGGAGAAATAGAAGAGCTCATTCTACAAGCACACCCCCTGTTGAAGATAGAACCCTTGGGAGTGGAATCCCTCAAGAGCAACTCAGCCCTAATCTCCATGCTTTGATTCTTGTTGGTGTTTCAGTTCCTCTTCAAGCAATTTTTCCAAGGATGGCAGTTCCATTACCTTGGGGCCACCGAGTTGGTCCTTTGGCTCTTCCACAACCTTTGCATGAGTTACCTAGGGGTAACAGAAAGAATTTTCCCAAATTCAGAGGTGATGGGAAAGTGCACCCTGATGAACACATTGTAGCCTTCATTGTTGCATGTGGAGTCCTTGGTGTGGAACATGAAGATGTTCTCTGTTAGGCTGTTTGTGGAGACCTTACAAGACAATGCAACAAATTGGTTTTACCATCTTCCTGCTGGAGCAATTACCAATTGGACCACGATGAGAACAAGATTTGAGAACCATTTCAAACCTGCAGAAGATGTGCATGCTCTGCTTGCCCAAATTTCTCAAATAAAAAAGGAACCACAAGAGCCCATGAGGGAATTTGTGGCTAAGTTTAATAAGCTTATTAACAAGATCCCACAAGACACTACCCTATTGATCAGATCCAAAAATGTTTCTTTTTGAATGCACAACTACCTGAAGTAAGCTATGCTCTGAGGAGAGCCAATCTAGCAACTTTGGATGAGGATCAGAGGCTGGCAGTCAGCATGGAAGATGACTTGATCATGTCAGGAAAACTAAAAAGAGAATCCCAGAAATCCAAGACATCATCTTCTCCCTCTTCTCCTAGAGGTAATTCGGATCAGTTGGTACAAAAGCTGGCCAATGACCTCATTGCAATCAAAAAACAATTGGCTCAGCATGCTCCATACCAGGATGTTCCAAGGAAGAATTTTCAGCCTAGGAACAAACTGCCTTCTTCTCAAACCAGGTTGGAAATTGAAGGTCCACCTCTCAAAGTGCCTATCAATGCAACATGTGAAGTCCTTGAACCTGATGATGAAGAAGAGAATGAATTGTATGATGATCAAGAAGAAGATGTTGATGAAGAGTTGGAGCAGCCTGGCGATTCTAGAGTCAACTTCCTCACCACTGAAGGTGTTGATGATGAGGATGATTATAATGATATAGTGGCTGACATGAATAGTGAGTCATATGTTGTCATGACTCGAGAATAGACCAGCAAAAAAGGAGAAAGTTGTGTAGCCTGCAAAGAAATCAAAGGAGTTTTCCAATACCATTCCAGTGCTTGCAAAGAGAGGTTCTCCTATCCCCACCACCTCCACACAAAAGGTAAGCTCTGCTGGTTTTTCTCCCTCCAATTCTGCTTCTAAAGCTTCTGTTGTGTCAAATGATAAAGCTGATAGGTCTAAGGTCTCTTCCATTCCTTGTAATGATACCCCATCCACATCTGGATCCTTTGATATTATTGATCACATAAAGAGAACTAAGGTTCAGATTTCTGAGGCTGAGTTTTATCAAACCCATCCCAAAGCCTTTGCCAAAATGGTTGATTTTGTCAACTCCAAATCTAAAATCCCATCCCATGTTTCCAAAGGTCTTTTTCCAACTCCTTCTTCCCCTTCCCAACCAAATCTTGTAGCTGCTGTCACATCACCCAATGAGAAAATCAGACCTTTCTATGTGACTCTCCTTATAGCAGGCCACAAGCTTAGTAATTGTGTTATTGATTCTGGAGCATCTGACAATGTAATGCCTGCTAAAGTAGCTCATGCCTTGGGCCTCACTCTTACCCGCACATATGGTTCTTGTTATTCTATGGAGAGTAGGGAAGTGCCTTTAGTTGGGAGAATCAAGGATGCACAAGTAGCTTTCGCTGCTTGGCCAGAGAAAAAGGTTTTGGCAACCATCTTAGTTGCTGACATTCCTCCTTCCTACGGCATGCTATTGAGTAGGAAAATTTTGCAAGGATGTTGGAGGGGAAATCAAAATGGATTGGTCACATGCCATTATTCCAGTTAATGGCAAGATGAAGAAGTTGATGCCTGAGAAGCAAGCTGAGTATATTGTGTAAAAAACAGATGATCCAAAAGCACAGATTTTGTATGAAGACATTGGGCATGGGAACTATATGATTATGTCACCAGATGAAGCAAGTCCATCAAAAGGAGTATTGTTTGATCCTAATGATGTCTGGACATTGGAGTTTGATGGCAGTTGTTCCTCAGCCGGCTCTGGAGCTGGTATAGTGCTGATCTCTCCTGAGGGTAAGATTCATCCTTTTTCTTTCAAGTTTCAGTTTGAGAATACCAATAATACTGCTTGAATATGAGGCCCTCATTCTTGGGTTGAATATGGAAAAGGAGATGGGAGTGAAGAACCTTTTTGCTCGTGGAGATGCTGAGCTAATTGTAAAGCAGGTCCGAGACCTTTATCAAGTAAAAAATAGAAGATTGAAGCACTATAGGAATCTGGTCTGGGATTCTATTGAATTCCTCGATGCTTTCTCCATTGCAGCAGTACCAAGAGGAAGAGAATACTAGGGCTGATTCCCTGGCAGTCTCTGGATCTTTGTTAATTCCTCATCCTGACTTCTCTCAGGACAAATTCTCCATTGAAATGATTCACAGGCCTAGCGTTCCTGACAATGCCAACAATTGGCAGGTCTTCAATGATGACCAACATCTACTCTCTTTCTTGGAGTTGAGAGATAACTTTGATCAGTTGTATTTTGAAGGAAGTGATAACTTGCCTAGAGAATGTGTGTCTTCAAATGAAGAAAGTGTCAAAGAAGAGATGGATCATGATGGATGTATCAGACTGAAAGGAAACAAAATTCCTAAGGGTTTGGTGAGTTTGGAGGATCTTTTTGATAAACATGATAGGTATGTCAAATCTAAAGCTTCCCAAGGAAATCAACAATCTGCTGAAACTGAAAAAATAAATATAGGAAGTATAAATGAACCTAAAATGGTGAACATTGGGAAATGTTGCACTCAAGAAGAAAGAGAGAAGGTGATAAATCTTTTGAAGAGGTATGTTGATGTGCTTGCTTACTCGTATGAAGATCTCAAAGCTTTCAAACCAAAAGAAATGCAACATTCCATCCCTCTTAAGCCTGGCATCAAGCCTTTCAAACAAAAGCAAAGGCAGTATAATCCAAAGATTGCTGACACTATCTTTCAAGAAATACAAAAACTTTTAAAGGCTCAGATCATCTTTCCCATTCATCATTCCACTTGGATTGCTAACATAGTGCCTGTCAGAAAGAAAAATGGGGAGATTAGAATCTGTGTTGACTTTAGAAATCTAAATCAGGCTTCCTTGAAAGATAATTATCCTCTTCCCATGATGGACCAAGTGCTACAAGCTGTCACAGGCTCGGAGATGTTATCAATGTTGGACGGATTCTCAGGGTACAACCAAGTAGAGGTAAACACTGCAGATCAGCATAAGACCGCCTTTACCACTCCTTGGGGCACTTTTTCCTACAAGAGGATGCCATTTGGACTCATCAATGTTGGTGCTACTTTCTAGAGGGCTATGGATCTGGCTTTTGGTAGTTTGAAAGGGAAATGCATTGTGGTATACCTGGATGATTTGACTGTCTTTTCAAAAATTAGAGCAGATCATGTTCAACACCTTGAAAAAGTCCTACAAAAATGTAGAGAGCACGGAGTTTCTTTGAATCCTAAGAAGTTCCATGTTTTGTGTAACCGAAGGTAAGTTGTTGGGACACATTGTCTCAAAAGATGGAATCAAAATTGATCCGGAAAGAATTCAGGCCATACAGTAGATTCCTCTTCCCACGAGTAAGAAAGGAATTCATTCCTTCTTTGGTAAGATTAATTTCTTGAGGAGATTCATACCTGATTTTGCCGAACTTACTATGAGCATTGCTCACATGATGAAAGGGAAGTAAGACTTTTGGCTGGTCCTCTGAAGGAAAGCTTGCTTTTGAAGATATCAAAAAATCCATTGCAAATACTCCCACTTTGGCGTGTCTAGACTTCAGCAGAGATTTTATTATATATTGCTATGCCACTGAAAACACTTTGGCAGCTGTTTTAACTCAAAAGAATGCTGAAGATCATGAATTTCCCATAGCATTCATGAGCTATGTTTTGAAATCCCATGAACTGAAATACGCCATGATGGAGAAACAAGCTTTTGCTGTTGTAAAAGTTGTTAAACAATTCAGATTTTATATTCTAAATTCTCATGCTGTTGTGTTTGTGCCTGATACAAGTGTCAAATCGATTCTCACACAACAAGAATTTGGAACTAAGAGAGGTAATTGGGTGGAAAAAGTGCAAGAATATGATTTGGATATCAAGCCAACCAAGCTGGTTCATGGTAAGGGCCTGTGTGAGCTCATTGCTGAAGGTGTTGATGAAACGTTGTCCAAAGATGAAGTGGATCTGCCTGTGGTTTTGTTTCTCAGCTCGACAGATGTATGGTACGCTGATATTGCTCATTTTCTGACCTATGGTGAATGCCCATCTCACTTGACTGCAAAATAAAAAAGAGCCATCAAACTTAGATCTGCACAGTATGTTCTTTGGGAAAATGCTCTTTTCAAACGAGGTGTAGATGGAAGGTTTTTAAAATGTGTAGATAAAGAGCAGCAAAAGAAATTATTTTCTACTTTTCATGATCAAGCTTGTGGGGGGAATTTCTCCTCTGTTGTAACAGCTCACAAAATCCTTCGTGCTGGCTATTATTGGCCCACTCTATTCCAAGATGCATCAAAGTGGGTGAGTAAATGTGAAGCATGCCAAACGTTTGTTGGAAGACCAAGGTTGGTTGCTTTGCCTCTCAAGCCAGTGGTGATCGAGGAGCCCTTTCAACAATGGGGTTTGGATTTCATCGGAACTCTCAATCCATCTTCAAGTGCTGGACATACTCATGTGTTGACTGCCATGGATTATTTCACCAAGTGGGTGGAAGCCATCCCAGTCAAGAGTACTACTTCTGAAGTAGTATGCAACTTCATAAAGGAAAACATATTGATAAGATTTGGAATTCCAAACAAAGTTGTGACTGATAATGCTTCTAACTTCTCCTCTGCTGAGATAATGGATTTTTGTTATGGATATGGAATATCTCTTGCTCACTCTTCTGATTATTATCCTCAAGGGAATGGACAAGTTGAATCAACGAACAAGAATTTGGTGACCATTGTCAGGAAACTTGTGAATGATTCTCAAAGAAATTGGCATAAGAAATTATATGATGCACTTTGGGCTGATAGGATTACACCTAAGAGAGCCATTGGAATGTCTCCTTTCCAAGTAGTGTATGGTGTGGAAGCTCAACTGCCAGTGATGGTGGAGTTTCCAGCTTTGCATTTGATGAAAACTATTGAAGATTCAAGTTTCAGCAGTGCTCTAGACAAGAGAATCATGTATCTCCAAAAGTTGAATGAAGATAGATTGCAGGTGGTTGATAGAATAACAGCCCATCAGTTGAAAGTGAAGGCTTTGTTTGACAAGAAAGCCAAATCCAGAGTTTTCCAGGTGGGGGACACAGTGTTGCTATGGGATAAGAGACATGAGCCTCGAGGAAGCCATGGTAAGTTTGACTCACTTTGGCTTGGCCCCTTCAGAATCAGACATTTTGCTGGTGAGAACTCTTTTTATTTGAGTTACATGGATGGATCTTCTCTCCCACTCCCTTATAGTGGGCAGTACTTAAAGTTGTTCAGGTCCTAGGTGATTAGGGAGTCCCTTTGTACATTGTGTATTTTCTTTTGTTTTGGGGTTGTTTGTTTCCTTTTTCTTCCTTGTTGTGTGGGGTGTTTGTTTTGGGCCCTCCTTTTTGGTTTGTTTCCTTTCTTGCCTTGTGTGTGTTGTCTTGTATTGGTTTTCCCTCTTGACTCTATCACCCAATGGATAAGGCACTAGTCTTCATTTCCCAGAGTTGGTCTGTTGTTCTTGATCTTGCCTTGTGCCTTTGTTTCAAGCCAAGTCATCCCCAGAAAGAGCCAGCTATTGTCACCCTCAAATTTCCCTTTAATTTCTAAGTCTAAAATTGCAAAATTTTGAGTTGGTGCCCTTAAAGTATACTTGAAAAGAGGTATTTTTGAATTTGGAACTTTCTAAGAATTGGAGGGCTCATGAAAATCACTTCATCAGATGGGAAATTTCTTCCCCTTTCCAAAAAGGTAAAGAAGTCCTCCTAACTCCTTGTACTTTTTAAGTTATGGCTCGGCGGAGCTAAGTTGGAAAATTTTCCCTTTGGTGGACTGGCGGAGATACGGAGGTATTTTTGCACTTTGCTCTTTTGAAAAAAAAAGCTAAGTTGGCGAGATTTGGCCCATGAGCCCGTGGGGAGAATTGAAACAAAAGCTCCTAAGGACCCACAACGAATCAAAGGCTGCCACGTGCCCAAAGGGAGGATCGGATCGGTGGAGCCATGGAAGAATTCAAGGTTTTGAACCTTTTGTTAAAAGGTTAAAAAGTGTTAAGGTAAGCCATTTTCCCCATAACCCGCAAGTGAATCTAAGGGAACCACGTGTCCAAAGAGCCAAAGCGGAGCAGTGGGCCGGCGGGGTAAAACAAGTTTTTGTGCCTTTTTTTCCAAAAAAAGGTGAAAATGATGCAATGAGAGCCACGCACCCATTTCCAATCAGCTCGTGCCACATGTCCACGCTGAATCAGAGCTACGGGCCACAGGAGGTAAATGAGATTTTGTGACTTTTTGCAAAATAGGTCAAAATGTTTAGAATTACACCGTGACCCCATTTCCAATCACAACTTGCCACGTGTCCAAGTCAAAAAAGTCAGAGCGGGGCTGTACGGGAAATTTGTTCCAAAATGCCAAAACACAAAAAATTCATGAAAATGAAAGGGGCTTCCCCCACACCCACTCCAATCTTCTCCTTCCACGTGGATGGTCCGATTTGAACATTTTAACAGCAAATCGAATGGTTCATATCAAAACTGGCAAATAAAATGAAATGTCTATGTATTCACATAAATTGGTTTTCCACCATGGTTTTTCTTCATGATTGGATGATTTTGAAAGGGCACGAAGGATGAAATCCATTTACAAACCATTTTTCTCACCTGGAGGAAGTTATAACCACTTTTCACGAGCTATTTGATGGGTTCTGGAAGCCATTGTCGGGGTTGGAAATTCTGATATGTCGCGACTGTAATTTTGGAACCGAAAAATCAATACAAGAGCTTCTTTTTCTTTTTCCTCTGTTTCCCTCTCTCCCTCTACTCTGTTTTGTGAATCATTTGATCAAATAGAAGTTAAGAAACTTTGTGTTCTTCAAAATGCAATTCTGAGAACTTTGTGTCTGTGTGATTGCACCTGGTAAAAATGTGAATGATTCTTCTCTGTAATTCATTTATCCAATGCAATTAGGGGTTCTCTCTGCAATCTCTTTTCCCCAAAAGTATTTCCTTCTTCTACCTTCTCTTTCCCCTTCATTCTTCCATTCTCTTGTGTGGTGTTTTTCCTTAGAGAAAACACATTTTCATATGTCAGAAGACCACATTTGATGAAAGTTGTAGATTTGTAAATAATCTTGTTTCTGGATTTCAATAAGGGAACCTCTCCCATCAAAGAGGAGGGACTTGTTTTTCCCCTGACTGTGGTTTCACCTAAAGTGCAAATTTGAAACCCAACACTCTGAGTAGCTCGATGAACTACTCGGTGAGCCGAGCTCAAGGCAAAAGGACACTTCATAAGTTTGAAGGCCCGAGTAGCTCCATGAAAGAATGATTTCATTAAGAAACCAATTGTGCATGGTAAATAATGGTATCTCGATAATTTGTGGAATTGATCAATAGTCAAGCTCGAAATTATGAGTTCAAGATGACGAAGACTCAAGACTAGCTTGTTAGAGGGCTCGACTCAAAAATATTGTTACAGAGATCAACCAGGAGCTCCAGACAAAGCTGAGAATAGTTCATGAAGGACCAAGGTCTTAAGAGCTTGATGAAGAATGAGTCACATGATTGAAATAAAGGTACCTCAACATTTCAACTGAGCTCAATGTGAAGGCTCACGAACTAGGTTCAACGTTGCAACAAGAGTGGAACCCAGTTTTTCACAAAAGAATTTAGCTTGAACAAGGGAACCGAGTTGACTAAAGGAGATCGCACAGGAAAGAAGGATCTTGGGAAATTTTGTGTCAACATAGAACTCACATAACAGCTGAATCATGTGTTCCAGGAGCTATTCTTGAATGGAAACATGGACGTGACGTAAGGTGGGAGTCGAGACCTATTAGCTCGACCAAGATATTTTCATCACGTAAGGTTATATAAGGGTTGAATGTGAGTATATCTGACTAAAGGCCGAGTCATGTTATTATTGTGTGAGTAATGGCATATCAAATGAGGTTAAATGAATAACGAGCTTGTATTAAACCAAGTGAATGGCTCATAATCCAACTTGGAGATGTTCGTGCAAGATTGAAGTGATTGAGTTGGATGAATAAACAAAGTAAGGGCCAAGTCATTATGAAAGTCACAATGTAAAATGTGGGCTCAAATGCGTAAGGAATATAGAATGAGAAAAGAAAAGGTGGGCTCGATAAATTGAGGCACGCAGGGTGAAGCTCTATGAAGGAACTTAGTAATTCATGTAGCTTGGGGCAAGGAATTTTTGTAACCTTGAAGAATTTCTGGGGAAGACATTGTAAAGCCCAAGTTCAATTCATTTGGAGTTAAAATGTTTGAAGGAAGAATAGCTCATGTTTGAGCTCAGTAAGTTTGGAAGTAACATTGCATAGAAGTCCATTTTCTAAGTCAAGACCAATCCATCTGAAAACAAAAATTAGCTAGCTCGACATCAATAGTTAAAATCACGGCTCATGGAGATGAATGTGAGCTTGGCACAAAATTTGAGAGAATTCATGAGGAAATCAAGTGATGAGTTCAGACATAGATAACCCGACTTCATGAATGAGTTGCTCACGATGAAACAAGTAGATCAAGGTTGAGCTTGACATGGCAAGGGAATGCTTAGTGTTAGCTCAGGCATGGAAAAATTCTAACAAATTCCGAGTTGAGGTATCATGGCAGAAGTGGGCTTTGGGAAATTTTGGGTCCATAGCCTGGTTGAGTCAGTAAAATGGTACAACAATCCCACACTCTTTTCTCTTTTGTGGGAAATTCATATGAGCATGACATGGTGGAGGTTTGAAATGGAAGGGCCAATGATTTTTTTCCCGAAGGAGATTAAAATCACCATGAAAATGTGGGAGAAGTGGGTAATATGATGGACCTTGCCTGATGAGTTGTATTAGGGAGAAGGAAATGGTCGGGGTGGTTTCCAAGTTGGATGTAAAAGCGTCCAACTAGTGCATGAAAATGAAACGGTGTTTAAGGAAATTGGTGAGACGTGTTGGAACATGTAGTGATGGCTCGTCAAGATTGTAGTCTAATGTTTTTCCATCAATAAAGGTAAGGCTCGAGTCATAGGGAGCACATATATTAGCAGTTTCTGATGCCGAGTTTAGAGTAATAAAAATATACATGTCAAAGAACTAATGACTCACTGTGGGATACACGGAAAGAAAATGTGAAACACATGGGTGTGTTCCGAGGGACCCGGTCAATGGTTCAACGTTAATCCAATTCATAAGTTGACATAAGTTGGCTTGGCACGTAAAGGCATAATGAAAAGGTCAGAGGTCAAGGAAATATGATGCCGAGGACATGGATAATGGAGAGTGTGGTAGTTAGAAATGGAGAGCTCAACATAATGGAAAAAGATACCTAGTCAAATTGGGGTATCATTACATGCTTGGATGAAAACCAAGCTATGTGTCAACTCAACTCAATGGGTCAAGCTAGTGGTGGAGATTGAGTTAACATATGACATGTGAGAGATCAACCTAATGGCTCGATGGATTATACAAGGGGTCCCACCGAATGTAAATTTTATTTTTAAAATATTTTATTAAACTTATTATTTTAAATTAAATAAGGATAATTTCAATTTTTGAATTTATTGTGCATAATGGGTAAAGGCGATTAGTGATATAATTAAACATGGTGGCCATCATATGCCATGATTGATGCCCTAGAATTTAGGTTTTCTCCATCTTTTCTCTTCAATTAGTTTTTGCTATAAATGTAGAGGAAAAGCTCATTTCAAGTAGTTGGACAAGTTATACATCTTAGACAAGTGCATATTTTTCAAGAATCCTCTCTCTTCTGCAAGTTAGCTTTGTGGATTGGGGAACTTTCAAGCCTCCTTTCAAAGATTGTAATGGAAACCATTGCATCTTCTAAATGTAATGATGCATTGTGCATGTTGTTGAAGTAATAAAAGTTTATGCTTTTATGACTACCATTAGTCATTTTCATCATTGCACATACTTCTTTGTGCCTTTCTCATGCTTACAGATACACTATGCAAGTTTGAGTTTCTATTTCAGGTTCTTAGAGTTCTGTGCTAATAAAGTGGTGGAGTTCTGCATGTAGTTGAGTTATGGTGTTTTTTCTCCCTTCTCATTTTCATCCTTCTTCATTGGAGTACCAAAAGATTGTTTTTCTAGTTGAGTTTAACAAAAGGAACAAAAACTTCTTAGTTTCTAGTATTTTGTTTACCCTTTCCAAGCTATAGTAGGTGAAGTTAATTTGTGGTGCACAACACCCTCTTCAAGACAAACTTCCCAAAGTCTAGCAACACCCTTCATTTGGTGTAGCACAATCCTTAGTATAGTTTTATTTTTTGCAAATATCTTTCCTTAAAGCCCATGAAAATGTTAGTATAGGTATAGATAACCATTTTATTACACTAGGAGTAGTATAGCACTTAGTTTAGGAAGAGGAAGCTGGATTTCTCCAGAGGTTCACCTTGAGCCCAAGTCCCACAATTTGAGAGGTGATCTCATGTTACCTAATCACATTGAATGTTTTGTTCACATTTTGGCCATTCGGAGGGTGTAGTGATTTGGTGATAACACATATACTATTAAGTTTTCAAACAAGCCCAAATTCTAAAGAAAATTCATTGATGTTAAAACTACATCTAAAGATACCTACAATACTATTTCCCCACATATTAAACTACAATCATAACATGTGCAACATTAATTCACTCATTTTCCAATTCCTTCACATGTTGTATTGAAACAATTGGTTGAGTGCAATGTCATTTATCTCCCTCCATCATTTGAGATTGATATGAGTAGACCTCAATGAAAGAAGTTTAATGCTGATGCTCACTATGACTATCATCCTTGTATTGGAAATTCTATAGACCGCTAACTCGTATTTCACTATGTTATATAAGATCTTACTGATTCTCAAGTTATTGAATGAGATGAACCCATAAAAACTTCCAATCCAACCAATGATAATGTTAAACTCAAAATATTCAATGACCTACTTTCTAATTATGACAATACAAAATCTTCTTCGGATGTCCACACTGCTTATCATGTGGTGCCTCCACCGTCTTCTTATGATCACCCATTAGATGTAATGATTGGAAAAATTAATCATGTACTATATTTTTCTCTAATCACAACCTTTGACAACTCTAATATTGATGATACATTTATGTCTAATACATTTTTCATCCTTGATTCTATCAATAATAAACTATTGAATTGAGTTTTGGTTGATCCACATAATAAACACAAGGTTTTTTCTTTCACACTACTTCAATATTTGGGTATTATTATGAAAAATATTACATTGGATTGAAATCCTTGATATTGTTGCATTACTCTACCCATCATTGTTGGTCCTCTTACCACATCAACTTCATTCTTTATTGCATATAATCTTAGTTATGGTGTGTTACGGTTAGGTATCACTTAGTTACACACTCTTAAGTATATCCTCAAAGTCATACACCAATGTGTCAAGTTCATAAAAAATTGACAAACCATCACCATTAGAGGTATTCCCTTTGAGGATACCCATATTAATTCCTCTCATGCTCTCGATATATTTTCTTCTCTTCATCCTATGGATAATTCTCTAGTTATGCACAACATCTCTAGTAATTATATGTTACTCCCTCGACCATTCCTCTTCCACTCTATTTCTACATCTACAAATACAAGTAGACCCTCAGTCACACACACTTCTAGCATTGATCCTCTTCAACCTCCTAATAGGACTTCGATGGTACATTCCACATCTCATGGCTTTAGGCATCCTCATAGGGATTTCATCCCTTTCTTTGGTGCTCATAATAATCATTTCCCTATAATTTTACGTTGGTCCTCTAGTTCACATACTAATTCCATAACCCCTCTATCCCCTCCTAGTGGTCATCACACCCATACCTCTATTCCACCACATCGACACCCTAATGTGACTCCTATTACCACACCTTTGCAGTCTTATTTGGAACATGCCACCACAATGGTCCCACTAGCATTCACATATGCACTGCTTCTTGAGATTCCATCTTCTATGCCATCCCCATCACCTTCTCAGGGGGCTTTCATTGGTTATAATTTTTTCCTCCTTGCTTATTTTGTACATAGCTATGCATTTTGATAATACAAAAATCAAATATTTACAAAAATCCAAAATATGGACTTGTGCATATCACTTGAGTTATTCACAATTCACATTATACATATTGTTGGTTACTTTTTATTAATAGATAATGATGAGTTGATTGAATTCCTTTTATGAAAAATGTATCCTTTGTACTTGTGTTAATCCATTGAGGGTATGCCATGTATTTTCATGTTTTACTGTTGAACATCACCATTATAACCTGAACTTATTGGCATAATACTGATTAATATAATTATTACTAGTTAACTTTATCTTGTGGTACTTTGAGTATGCATTTATACTCTTTATTTCAATAAGTTGTTTGAATGATGTTTGTGTGATGCTAATATTTTTTTCAAGTAACTCGTTATTTACAACAACTTATACGTAGCAAAGGATCCATCCATAGTAACTCGTCTACAGCAAAAGGGACTCACCTACAGTCAAAGGACTTTTCTGCAATAACCCATGCATAGCTAAAGGAAGATCACCTACAGAAAAGGAGTCATGATTATGAATAGCTCTTGGAATGTGAAAGACGACACTTCAAGTCTATACATGTCGTGGAAGAGGTAGTTACAAACTAGAACATGAGAACTAGATATAATTCAAATCTAGATCTGATTATTCATTGCAACTAAATGAGGAGCTGACTAATTGAAGTTGTGATGTGAGAACTGATTTATTGAACTGATCGGTTACTTAAGTCATGTGTTTGAAATCTAAACACATATTGATTAATTCTGTTGCATGCATCGAATCTCTGAATTATCTATTTGAGATCTTTTACTTGATTTATTTGAACTCCTAGTTGAACTTTGCTTCTCACATTCTGATGTAAACAAGGAATATAAAAGAGAAGGATTAATACTGAAAATGTATTTTATGTAGTAGATCCATATAGAGAGATTATATAATAACGAGTAGGAAATATATAGAGGTTTCTTTGTATGCAAATGTAATCTTCATGCAAAATTAATAAGAATACGAGTTCTGTTCAAGTAACTTTTAGGTATAAGCCTTATGAGGGATTAATACCCAAGGTAGGACCAACTTATGGTCTACTAACCCCTCCATACTATTTTGCTCTATTTTTTATGGATACATTAGCAAGAAATTCATTTGTTTACCTGTATTCTGAATTCACAAGCTCTGTTTTAGTTATAGTATTTGAAATCCATTTACTTTTACTCTGAGTTTAGTTATTTTCAAGAATTTTACTTTTAAGATTTGTTATTTTAAGCATTGTAGTGACAACAATCAAATTCCTTACCTCTTAAATGATTTATAAATGTGCATACATCATTGGCATTATTGAAAGGTTATGTCCCTTGGTTTGATGATTAAATAACTGTGGATTAGTGAACAACATATTAATTACCGCAAGTTGATTTTCACCATCTTTTTTATCACTGTTACTGGGGATACTGCCAAGTTATAAGGTTTTTGAGAGGGTTTTCATTTCTTATAAGCATTTTAGGTTTTAGGAAATTCACCTCCAACCAACCCCCTTACTAATTTATGTTGATTTAGTTGAGCTCGTTGATACATGCACCGTCCAAGAGATGCCCATGGTAGATTCCTACCCAATTTGAAAATAAGACAGATTTTTATATAGGATTATAAAGAAGATATACTTTCCTCTGTACAAGGTTATCTATGAGAAGATCCTTTTCCAAGTGAAATTTCAGAAGCTTCTCCTGGTCAACCAAACATGGCAGAAGAAGTGAACCAAAATGTTGAATACATGACAACAACTTTTGATTTTCCTATTTCCAATAATGACAAGGCCGCTGCTATGAAGTATATTCCTCCTTCCTTGCCTAACTTTCATGGATCCATGACTGAAGACCCATAAACCTTTTTGTTTGAGTTTGATGTGTTATGTAAAAGCTATGATTATATCACTAATGCATATAAAATGAAGCTATTTCCTGTTATACTCAAGGATACCACCTTGATATGGTTCTTGGTTTTAGGAAGAGATGTCAATGCCACTTGGGAATAGATGAAGGAGAATTTTCTCACTAAGTATCAAGACTATTGCAGATCAAGTAGCAGAGGAGGTGATGAAATGTACAAGATGGAACAAAAGGAGGATGAACCATTGGAAGACTATCTAGAAATATTCTCTTAATGCATTCAAAAGAGAAAGCACACAAGAATACCTCATGAATATCCCAAATTACTCCTTTTTAAGGGACTCAGTGAGGATGACATGGATGCTCTAGATCTGATAGGTGCTAGAGAAATCTCAAAAGATAACTTTGAGGATATTTGTGAATCCTACAGGAATTACTCTAGAGCCACTTTGAAGAGAATAAGACATGTAAGATCATGAGGTGAATTAGATACCAAAACGATTGGGGATTTATCTAAGTCAGATATTATTAATAGGTTCAAGAACATGAACAAGGATATTTTCAATGAAATGGCCACTCAATTAGATGCTTTGCATGCTAAGAAGAAAAGAGAAGATGTAGAGACAACACTTACAAAGTTCTTCCATGCATGCATAAGAAAGAAATCTAACTTTAGATGCAGAGGGTTGGCTAGCATTACACAAGAAAGGGAAGTTGAACCTGAATTCAGGATGTTGGAGATAGAGGATAGACAAGTGTTCTATATTTCTCAAAGAAAACCATGGCCTCCAAGACAAGGAGGTATGTCACAATACCATATTCCATCATTTCATGATTGGGCTAATAATAATCCATATATGAAACCCCCACCTTGGGCTAATCCTCAACAATTTTGGGCTTCCTACCCTAGCCAATACCAACAACAATGGTAAAAAACCCCTCAATCATGGAAACAACCTTGGAGAGGAGGGAAGCAATAGAATAACCAACCTCCTAATTACCAACAAGCTTACCAACAACCTCCTTATCCACAACAAAAAGATATGATTCCAAACCCCCAACCTGGCTCTTAGCCAAAAGTAACTCAAATACCAGCTCAACCAACGCCTAATACCAAAAATAAATTTTCCCAGCCAACATACACCACTAAATCAGCTCAATACCCTACTTGTTTCATTGATGTTAATAATATCCATCTCTGCTAAGGAAGAACATTTCCTTCACCAAGAAAACCCACCATTATAGAGATTGCAGATCAACCAAAATTACTACAAACAAATCCATAGAAATCCAAAACACACTGCAAGATGATTTGCAACAACTTGAACATAGTTCCATCAAGGGTAAAGTGCAAGCTAATGAACCACCATTTCTAGAGAGATTACAAGAAAACAATACTAACTTCAAATCAGAATCTGATTCTAATTTTTTCAATCAGCTAAGGTATATTTGTGTCAAAATTCCTCTTATTCAACAAATCAAGGATGTTCCCATATAGAATAAGTTGGTTAAGGATATATGCATAAAAAAACTAGGCAGAAATAGAAAGGATCCATCCAATGTATAATTTATTGGATAGATGGCTGATATCATTCTTGGGAATTCATTTTTACCAAAGTATCTAGATCCAAGAAGTCCTTTGGTAAATGTTACAATTAATGGCACAACAATAAATAATACTTTGATTGAATTTGGGGCAGCCATTAACGTCATGACCAAGAAAATTATTGATGATATGAAATTAAAAACATTGAGTCCAACAACTACAGTATTACAACTTAGAGATAGATCAATAGTGAAACCTGGAGGAGTACTTTAAGACATAGTTTTGGTGGTAGACTCTTAGGAACACCATGTTGACTTTATTGTTCTTCAACCAAAAGAAAATTTAGGAGGATATCCTATCATTATAGGAAGGCCATGGTTGGCCACTTCTGATGCATTCATAGGTTTCAGGTTTGGAAACATGATTATTTCCAATGGAAGTGGTACTAAAAATTTAATGCTCTATCCTCCTGCCTAACCGTTGAACGATGAAGATAAGAAAATTTGGGTAGAAGAACTAGAAGTAGATCAAAACTCTGTACAACAACTCATGATGCTATAAAAATCTTGTACAATTTAAGGACAAGAAGAAGATGTTGTCTTTCCAATTTATTGCAAATAAACTATGGAAGAAATGAAGAAGTAGGTGACAAATTAAGGTGTTTAAACTTCCCCTTGAACTAAGTTCTACCACAAAAAATCACCATGGATATTCTAGGTAAGAGTTGTATTCTCCATCAACTCCTTCCCCATGATTTCATACTAAATTATGTAAGAAAAAATGTATATTCAATGATTTATCTCTCTATGCAAGTGCCCATAACTCTAGGAAGGCCACTTAATGTAAACAAGATGTTAAACATATAACAAGAGCAATTGTTGATTTCCCTTCTGTGAAAAAATAAAGTAGAATTTTCATGGGATTATGGTGACATGCATGGAATTCATCTTAGGATGTGCACACATAATATTTATATCAAGGAAAGTTGTACACCAATCAGGCAGCCACAAATAAGAATGAACCAAATAGTGAGGGAAATTATAAGAGGAGAATTGAAGAATTTACTAGGATCCTAGATTTATATATCGAATTTCATACATTCAATGGGTTCCACCCCTAGTCATTGTGCCAAAGAATAATGGAAAATAGAGGATATGAGTAGACTATAGAGAGATGAATACAACAACAAAGAAAGATCATTTTCCATTTCCTTTCATTGATCAGGTACTTGAAACTTTGGCTATTAAAATTTATTTCTCTTTTCTTGATGGATATAGTGGCTATAATCAAATTCATATCACACCATAGGATCAAAACAAAACTACCTTCACATGCCCATGGGGAACATTTTCATATTTTGTTCTTCCATTTAGCTTGTGTAATGCACCTACTACATTTCAGAGGGTAGTCTTGAGCATCTTTTCAGATTTAACAAATGATTACATGTAGATATACATGAATGATTTTATAGTACATGGAAGTATTTTCTAATAAGCCATGAAAAATATGGACAAATTTTTGAAGAGATGCAAGGAGCACAATATATCCTTAAGCAATGGAAAATGTTACATGATGATGTCTGAAGGTATAGTTTTGGGACACTATATTTCTTCTGGTGGAATTGAAGTTGATCCAACTAAGATATATGTTATTGTAAATCTTCCAACAGTAAGGAAGAAAAAGGATGTTAGGAGATTTCTAGGTCATGTTGGGTACTATAGAAGATTCATACAAGATTTTATAAAGATAACAACGCCATTGTTTGTATTACTAGGAAAAGATGATGCCTTTGAATGGACTAAAAAATGTGAAACTGCATTTCAAAATTTGAAGCAAATGTTAACTAATGCCCCTGTATTAAGAGGACCTTTTTGGAACCTACCTTTCCACATTCATATCAATGCTTTTGAACATGCCATTGGAGTTGTTTTAGGGCAGAAAAATGGAGTTCTAAATTATGCAATTTATTACCTTAGAAATAACTTGCAACATGCTGATCTCAATTACACAGTCACAAAAAGAAGTTCTTAGCATTTTTTTATGCTATCAATAAATTCAGGCACTACATCATAGGCTATCCAATGTTCATTCACACTGATCATGCAACAATTAAATATTTGATCAATAAAACAATAGTAAGCTACATGCTTATCAAATGGTCGCTCCTATAATATTTTGATGTCACAATATTGGAAAATCTTGGCAAGGACAACGTGGTAGAAAATTTCCTTTTAACAATGGAGATTAATGATGAAGAAAAAGTAGTTGATGACTCTTTTCCTAATGAGAATTTATTTTATATCTCTATGAAAACACCTTGGTATACAGACATAGCCAACTATCTGGTTTCAGGTAAAACACCTCCACACTACTTATATTTTGAGAAGAAATATATAGTTAAAAAGAGTGTGCATTTTTCTTGGATAGTTGGATTTATATTTCATACAGGGAAATATCATGTCATGAGAAGATGTATAGATGATGAGGAAGTATATGATGTCCTTAGAGCATGCCACAATGAACCTTGTGGAGGACATTTTGTTGTAAAAATAACAACACAAAAATGGTTAACTGGTTATTATTGGCCAACATTGTATAAAGATGCAACACTTTACACCAGGAGATGTGATAAGTGTCAAAGAACGAGAAAGCCTACTAGATCTAATGAGACACCATTATAGCCTCCATTGGTCTTACAACCTTTTGAAAAATGGGGCTTGGACTTCATTTTCCCCATAGATCCTAAATCTCAGCAGAAGGATTACATCTTGGTATGCAAAGATTATCTAACCAAGTGGACAGAGGTGAAGGCATTACCAAGTAAAAAAGTGAGAATGTGGTCAAGTTTCTCTATGATCACATCTTCACAAGATATGAATTTCCAAGGGAGATTGTCACTGATCAAGATACAAAATTTATTATTGATGTAATTTTTGATCTAGCTAAAGAGTATGAAATTAGGCATAAGAAGTCTACATCATATCATCCCCAATCTAATGGCTAAGTAGAGGTGAAAAATAGAGAGATGGAGGTTATCTTGACAAAGACCATTGCACTTCACATAAAATATTGGGAAGATATATTTCTAGAGGCAATATGGGAATTCAAAAAAACATGGAAAATGACATCTGGTTTCACAATATTTGAACTCTTGTATGGTAAGACTATTGTTTTGCCAATTGAATTTGAGCACAAAACACTAAGAACTGCACTTGAGCTAGGCATATATATATCTGAAGCACAAAAGTAAAGGATTCTCAAAATCAATAAGTTGGATGAAATGAGAATATAGGTTGTACATAATATAGAGGTAGTACAAAAGAAAATGATCAAATGGCATGAAAGGTACATAAAAAAAAGATAGTTTCAAGAAGGTGATTGGGCACTCTTATTTGACAAGGTGGTTAGGCCCTTATGAGATTGAGAAAATATTTCCTAATGGAGCTGTAAAACTCACCACCATCGATCCTGTAAGGTTCAAGCTATCGGTAAATGGCCACAAGTTGAGGTTGTAAAAGAAGCCATCTGAGAGAAGTAATTTCATGCAGCAGTTCAGAGGAGGAAAAGATATGATGGAAATAAGGACATCATAGTTAAAATCAAAGTTGAGCTTGTTGGTTCATCTTATGAGATTTATAAGGATTGATATCCTTTAGTGGCCTTGGTATATTCAGCTTGTTGAATACTCTAAGGACAAATAAAAGTGTTGTGATCAACCCTTTTGGTGATCAGTAACACTCATCTAACATTTTATTTTATTAGAATTTATGTTTTACAAGGCTTTGATGTTAGATGGTTGCATGAGTACATGATCTCTATCACAAGGAGAGCATGCAGTGATTGAAGGTTCACTTGCAGTAGCATGCAACAAACACCTATTTTGTTTTTGCGTATGACAAAGCCAACGAATGTATGAATAATATCAAATATATCTGCACATGTGAGAAATGAAAAAAGATAGATGGTACCCCACCAAAGTAGTGCTAACTCTCTGGGAGTTAACTAATTGTAGTAAGGAGTATCCAATATAAATCTAACACACACATGTAGCATCATAAGAGGCATCTGCAACATAATAGCAAGGTTGCACACAACAAATCACAATTCAACAAACATGTACAATAATCATTCCAAACCGAAAATGAGATAAGTGCACTTAATTACCACTTTTATTAAAGTATGATTAGAATAACTATTATTAATTCATATTTTTTCCAAGTCATCGAGTAATCAATGTATTTAAAATACCTCCACCTTCCATGCCTTGATTTTTCCCTCCACATAAGTTCATGTTGTCATTTAACTTTAATTCACACACTTCATGCGGTCACAACAATCAATGATCTCTCCCACCAAACGTGTTGCATATCCTTTCTGCCTCAAATTTTGTAAATACTCAAAACATTGAAACAAATCAATTGAGTATCATTCTTAAAGATAAAATTGTGTGATTACATGTTGAGATCAAAACAAGCTATAGGTTCACCATGGAAGGAGACTTGATTTTCCATGAAACCACAGAGCACTCTCAGCTTCTCAGAAACCCTAAAAATAAATAGTTCTTTTGATACAATGGGTGGCTAGATTACATAAATTGAGTTCATGGTTTCAATGAATCGATGGTTACAAAATTTGATACTACATTCAGAGAAGGTGAAGAAAAGATAAAGGATTTTTCGGTAAAAATTAGTGATGTCTTAGTAGAGGTAATTGGACTTCATGCACAAGGTGAACTATTTCTTGAGAAATAAAATGCAGAAGCAGCCAAAAGGGAATTTGCTGATGAAGATGATGTATTCATCAATAATAGACAAGGTACACATAGAACTTCTCTCAAAATTTTTTGGTCTGAATTTGCAATTATATTATTAATTACTTCACCTGTGAGGAAAGATACTTTAGGCTTAGTAAAATTAAATTTAAATTAATCAATCATTTGAAGAACAATAGACAAGTGAACATGCCCAAAATTTTACATGAGATATTGAAGAATATGTGTAGAGAGGAAAAAGGGGAAGGTATGCACTCTCATACCAATGCCTCATAACTATGAGAATTAAACACACCCTACAAAGGGAATACCCTGAGATAAAGTGAGAGGATTTTGTAAGAGCTAAGAGTATTGATGAATTTTTGAGAAATAAGAGGAAAAGAAGAAGAAGTACTGGAAGCTATTCCACACCTTTAGTTGAGCTTGCAACATCCATTTCCTAGTCTGGAGAATCCTCTGTTTCTAAGAATTTTCCATATTTTGAACAAAACCCTAAGCTAATATCACTTGAAAGAATGTTTATTGTTGAAATCCTCCTAGAAATATCTACCTCCAAAGTAAAAAGAAAATATTCCAAGTCAAATCCTACACCACAGAGGTGCTCTCATAGGCTAAAGACCAAAAACCTCAAAGCCAACAAAGTACCATACCATATCACTTGATAGTGATGTGGAAGATGTAGAGGAAAATATTGAGTCCACACCAATAGACATGGTGCAGGGAGGTACTGATGATGTGGTTCATGAACAACAATTCCTTAAGTAGCCCATAAAGGGTCATGTAGAGAGAGAAGAAGAAAATGTTCAAGGAGAAATTCCACAAGAGTACCTTGAGGAGTGCATGGAGGATCATGCAATAGTATTTCATATTGAGGAGATAGTTTGTGAAAAAGGAAGGATATTAGAATAAAATGGAAGAATAAATTGGAAATAAAGCTGACCAAATAATTCATGTATTAGAAGGTGATGAGGAAGAAACAAAACAAGATATTGGTGAACAAATTGCACATTAAGAATGTGATTGAGGACTTGATACATGAAATTGAGGAAGAGCATATTTCTATAGGAATTGAACACGTAACAGAACATACCCCTATAGTTACACCACCTATTTTACCACATGCTAGCATGCAACCACAAATTGTCAACAAGGAAGTTATAAAAGAGCATGTCAAACCAGTCTGTAGAGAAATAGCAACACAAACAACTATGATGGATTACTAGGTAAATCAATTTGAAACTTATGTAAATAGGTTAAAAGAAAAGTATGAAATAGAAAATGAATAATTTGCATTCTAGCACAAGTAAGAAATTGAGTCAAGAGATAAAGAAATTGAAAGGCTAAAGAAAAAGCAAGAAGAGACACTTAAAGTAGTCCATGAGATATTAAGATACATGCATCCTTCCAATGTCTATGTTATGTTCTTAAAATAAAAGATGTTGTAGCTTAAACTTACCTATATAAACTCTGGCATTCCATTTGAAATTAGTGGAGCAAGGAACTTCTTCAGGTTATATCTAAATAGCCCT
Organism: Taxus chinensis; assembly: GCA_019776745.2. Classification (NCBI taxonomy): domain Eukaryota; kingdom Viridiplantae; phylum Streptophyta; class Pinopsida; order Cupressales; family Taxaceae; genus Taxus; species Taxus chinensis. Next base: position 653,037,280 of record CM034150.1, on the reverse strand, counting down.
CATGAAACCCAACTTCTACTTTATGAACTCTACATGTATAATTATGCTCTTGAATATGAAAGGGACTGTATTCTATTCCTATATGTTGGATATGTTCTAGTTAAAGCATTTTGTTCCTATTTTTAGAATGAGTTAGATCAAGAAAGGAAAATGGAGGACTACATGCATCTAGAGAAGCTACAACCACTCATGCTAAGGGCTGAATCTAATAATACCAAAGTAATCATGGAGCTATATAAAAAGTATATGGATAAGAAGGAAATCAGAAAGAGGGTATGACAAATGAGGAAATCCATGCATGAGGAAGTCATGGACATGATTAAAAACAATGGAAGATAGATAGTACACACATGCAGAATGTGCTGGAATGAATCCTGAGCTGAAACAGAAGCAAATGCATTCATACCCTAACATAATACCAAATCTAAGGAGAGTGAATGCATACATTCACATTGCCACTAACTGTGTAGAAAAATAGTTCCCAATTGCCTAGCATACCCCAATCTTCCACTTTCCTATACCACCTTGATTAGGTGATCCACCATTGAATAAAATAACACAAGATTGAGTCATGAAAAAGCTCAGGATGAATGGAGGTTACTTCTTCACCAAAATATAAATGATGGGGAATCCAATGAATTTCAGATGAGTATGTAGCACCATACAGGTGGAACCAAAGAAATATAAATGATGAAATTCAATAGATTAATCCTGGGGGTGTGATGAGTTGATTAAATTCCTTTTATGAATAACTCATCCTTTGTACTTTTCTTAAGCCATTAAGGATATGCCCTGTATTTTCATGTCTTACTACTAAACATCACCACTATAACTTGAACTTATTGGCATAATATTGATTAATATAATTATTACTAGTTAACTTTATTTTGTGGTATTTTGAGTATGCATTTATTCTCTTGATTATAATAAGTTGTTTGAATGATGTTTATATTATGCTACTTTTGTTTGTAAGCAACTTGTTATATGTAGCAACCTGTATGTAGCAAAGGACCCATCCACAGCAAAAGGGGCTCACCTACATCTGAATGAATTGTCTATAGTAACCCGTTTGTAGCTAAAGGAAGATCACTTGAAATAAAGGTGCCATGATTATGAAGAAATCGTGGAATGTGAAGCACAAAAATTCAATTCTGTATATGTCATGGAAGAGGTAGTTACAAGCTAAAACATGAGAACTAAAGATAACTGAACTCTAAATCTAATTATTTGTTACAACTAAATGAGGAACTGATTGATTGAAGTTGTGATGTGAGAATTGATTGATTGAACTAATCAGTTACTTAAGTCATGTGTTTGACATCTAAACATTTGTTGATTAATTATTTTACATGCATCAAATCTATGAATGATTTTTTTGAGATCTTTTACTTGATTTGTTTTAAATCCTAGTCAAAGTCTTCTTCTCACATTTTGTTCTAAACAATGAATATAAAAGAGAAGGATTAATACTAAAAATGTATCGGATGTAGTATATCCATATAAAGAGATTAAAGAATAGTGAGTAGGAAATATATAGAGGTTGTTTTATATGCAAATGTAATCTTCTAGCAAAATTAATAAGAATATGAGTTCTGTTCAAGTAAATTTTAAGTACAAGCCTTAGGAGGGATTAACATTCAAGACATGGCCCACTTGTGGTCTGCTAACCCCCTCCATAGTTTTTTTCTTTGCTTTTTTGCATGGATATATTAGAAATAAATTCATTACTTTACTTGTATTCTGAATTCACAAGCTCTATTTTAGTTATAGTATTTGAAAGCCATTTACTTTCAGCCTGAGTTTAGTTGTTTTCAAGCATTATACTTTCAATATTTGTTATTTTAAGCATTGTAGTGATAGAAATAAATTTCCTTACCTCCTAAATGCTTTGTATCTGTGCATACAACATTGAAATTATTGAAAGTTTACATGCATTGGTTTGATGATTAAAGGAATGTGGATTAGTGAACAACATTTTAATTTTTGTAAGTTAATTTGCACCATCAGTTAACATGCTTTATTTATTTACACACATGCATTCATTTGGTATATTGATTTGGATGCAGTACACATAAAATGATGTGTGCTTGTAGGAGCCTTAATGTCTACTTACATTCACATAATTTGGGGGAAATCCCTCCACATTTTATAGGTGTTATTGTTTTATTATAGTTAATTTTGACCTCCCTCATTTATGCTCAAGTATTTACATTGTGTACTTGCTACCTTTCAGACTAACATGACTAGCACATTTGTCTTGTGCAGAGATGACATCTTTTGTATCATATATTGCACCTATGATGATTACTACATCATATCATCATGTTTTTACATATTGATTTCATGTTTACATACTCATGTGTGTTACCGCTTAATTTTTCTCCTTGTTTGTGGCCTATGTCCTTGATTATCTTGTGACACCATGGGTGCCCCATGTTTGTGGTATCATGCCTATATCATTTGTATTTTATTTCTCTTGTTTGCGGTATCTTTCCTATCTTATTTGTAATTTATTGCTTTTATACAGGCCTACGAGCCTTGATTTTGTTATGACATCGTGGGTTTCCCATGTTTATAGGCCTCAAAATCCTTTTGTGTGCTCTTTTATGACATTGTTTGCAAATCGACTACATGGATTTTGTTTTTGTTTTTCTACATTCATTATTTCTACTAGTTACTTTCGTCACTACTATTGTTTCTTATTTTAGCATTTTTGTTGTTACATGTCGTGGTTTCCACCATGCATAAACACATTTCCTTTTGCAAGTATAGGTTCTGAAAGGTGGCCTCTTCAACACTTTACATAGCTTCTCACACATTCCCTTCAACATTATACACCTATTTATTTTGAGCCACATGCTCAAACATGGGTTTTCCACATGCCTCAAAAAGGGGGCATCTATCTAGGTTTATTACAAATTTTCAAAAAACATAGATAAATTTCTAGGGGAAGATGTGTTATCATGTAAAATTGGCAAGGGAAATTTTGCAGGTAACCATACAAAAATTTCCATTCTGGTTCCCCGTTGAAGTCCCTTAGCGTTCGGAATGGCATAAAATCCCTTTCCGGAAAATCTAGTTTTTGAACTTGGTCTTTTTTAGGTTGGGCACAGTTTTTATTCGCGTTACATCAACCAAAACTGCACCCCTCCTTTCCTTTGGCACATCTCTTTGAGTGTCGACACTCCATTCCAATGTTGCACCTTTCAAGACTCCATGCAAGGCACATGCGCCAGATTGTCAACATTCAAAATGTTGTGCCCCTTAATAATGCGCCAAAGCGCTGAAAAGGCAGTGTTGACAGTCCCAAAGCCACGCCTAGGGCATAAATATTTTCGTGTTGACGTCTATCTGGGTGCACCTTAGAAAAATTTGGTGGTGCATTTATTGCACCTTTTGCTATATATAGGCGCATCCAACCTGTCATTTTCATGATTGAAAAAAACGTGAAAAAAGTTATTCTTCTACACTTGTCAGTGTTCCTATCAGCCCCGTGTGTTGCTTTTTCATCGCATTCATGGACCCCACATTGTGTTCTCTATCTTATATATTCCTGGTAAGTGGTCCTTTCTCTTCTTGTAGATTTGTTGTGGTATCTTTGTTGTTTTTGGAGGTTAGTATTATTAAAAAAAAAAATGAACCTATGAAGGTAATGCAACTTTAGCCCGTTTTGCAAATCAAACCCACCTTCAAACCAGTTTTACTCTCCTTCCAGATCTGCTAACCTAGAAGGCCTTGTCTCAAAATGGATCCCTGTCCATTTTTCCTCATGTTCCCCTCACTGTCAAAATCTTCTAACCACAAAGCCTGCCAAAAGAGTAAAAATTATAAAGCTTTCGTAAAACATCCACTATGTTTTCTTTGGCGCAAGTTTCATTGATATAACATCAAACATAGTCGCTCCAAAGGGGTGCACTATCCACACATGCAACATTGGCCTTACCCATGCCTTACAAAATTCCTAAAGCAATAACATAGGAACAAGCGCAACTACAGCTACACCAACATTTGAATGTTGTGCAGGCCCTTCCCATGCTGTGCCAAAGCTAAATTCTTGGCGCACCTTACCTTAATGATGCACACTTTGAATCTGCACCCCTTGGCACATCATAATGCTTTGCAACATGTACCAAATCTACGCTAAAGGTGCATCCTGAGACCTTGTTACACCAAATGAATATGCGCCCAGTTAAAACCCTTCATATGGCACAGGTGCACATCCATTGACACCAACATCTGAATGTTGTGTGTAGTCTTTCCGCGCCCTGTGCCCCTTTTGGTGTTGTTTTCTCCCATGCAACACTTTCCAAAAGTGCACCTTGCTATTCTGAGACCCTGCAGCCTGCAGTAAAGTTGCGCCTTGCATCCAGAAGCTCATAAATTGCTAACTTTTCATTCTGTAAGCTTTGATGGATGACTTAACAGCTAACATGGCTCTTATGCAGTGGACTTCCCTGATTCTTCTTGCAGATCAACAGCTGAACTCAGATCCACACATGTCTTCATCAAGTAAGAAGCCAACCAAGTCTAAGGGTAAAGCCAAGCTAACAGAAGAAGAAATGAAGTATAAATACCAAAGGGTCAGGATGCCTGAATCCCTTGCAGAGTGTGACCTGGATATCAGAGATTCAGAACTCGGTCACATTGACATGGAGGACTTTTGGGCTAGAACCAAGAAGGTCACAGGCAGTCCATGGATGGACAAATTGGTCGGCAGTGGTCTGCATTTTGCCACAGGGATTCCCGTGAGCAATCAACAACGAGTTCATGATGGTGGTGGGCCGTTGTTACAATAAGGACACAAGATGTGTCGAAAATGAGAAGGGTGAGGTAATAATCAACCTCACTACCCAGCATTTTGAAATCATGTTGGGTATCCCCCACCACTGGCATTTTGTAGCCATAAGCCAAGATGACTGCATGAAGGCATGGAATGAAAACGAAGACAAATGCATGTAGCTGATGAATGAGGTATACCTCAAAAACAAGAAGGTAGTGAGCAGGTGGCCACAAGTCATTCATCGCAGTGACTTCTCAGAAGAGCTGAGTGACACCATCACTTTCCTGAGCAAGGGTGTTTGGGCTTCCTGATGCCCATTATTTCCACAAGTGGATGCTCAGATATTTAGAAACAATGAGCAAAAATGTCCCAGATCAACGTTTTGAATGGGCGGAGATTATCAGCAGCACAATCTCCGAGCAGCTTCAACAACTCTCAACAACTGGGAGGTTCTACATGAACTCCTATGTAGTGTACACTGCTACCTCTGAAAGAGACTACCCAGCACTGAATCAATGTGGGGTATGGCCCCAGGTCAGAATATATGAGTATTATCTAGAGTTAAGGCTAGAAAATAGTATAGCCCAATTCAGCAAAATCAATGATGCCTTCTTCTATGGCGTCATCTACCTCTTGAGGCCCAATATGACTCACGGTCAGATGACCAAGAGCATGGTCACTACCACAGAGAAGTGGGGAGCGTTATTTACAAATTCCCCACTTTCACCTATCTCAGAGCCACCAACTTCTTGGGGGAGCCCACCAAGTTACCGAGGTATGTGGGACCTAAGCTGATCCTATTGGAGCTGTCTAGATAGCTTATCACATACCACGAGAAGTGTCTGAAAAGAAAGAAGGGTGGAACTCCATTCCCCCTCACAGTGGGTAGGTACACCTGTACACTTCACAGAGCAAAGCCCGGGAAATGTTTGCGGAGCTTGAATTTCTCAACTTAAAACATAATTTCCTAGCGAGGCCAACCTTTGATCCTCATGATTGCCTTCCAAGGGAAAATCTCGATCCAATTCACATCCCTCAGATCGAAGATATCTACATCGATCTGTATCACGAGACTGAGCTCAGACAAAAGGATCACTCCTGCCTGGCCCTGGCAAGAGATCATCCAATATGGTGTGGCCATCGTCCCGAAAGGTTTCCAAGCAACTGATCAAGAAGTTGATCAAGTTTATCTAGACACGGACGGGGACAATTGGCCGTTCACTGAGATTGATAGAACTAAGGCACCTCAGACTATTGAGGAAAGGGTTAAGGGCACTCTGTAGTGCACCAAGCATTGGTGCAAGAAAAATAGTCTCATCTACCTTGGAGTAGACTTCACCACGTCTCCCTTGGGAAATGCACCTGCCAAGCTGAAGCACTTGCCAAAGGGAAAAGGGAAAGATAAAGAGGGAGAGACAAGCACTGCTCAGGAAGAAATTCCTGAGAGTCCTCCTTCCACTGAGGAATAGGTAGTAAGCCTGATATCCCCAGAAGAAGAAGAAGTGGTAAGTGTTCCAACGGGCACATCCACTCAGGATGTTACCACTACTACAACTAGTGAAGTTCCCACCATCCCATCTCCCACTCCTCCTTCCCCTCCTCATGTCACTCAACCAACCACTCCTTTGGTTGTGTCTTCTCCCCCATCTTCTACTGTTCCCCCTTCCTCTTCCTCCATCTTCTCTTCTCTCGTGGATCTGTCCCCCAACATTTCTTCTCTCATCTCTCAGATCCCTTCCACCCCCACGGTTTCCTCTCCTGTAGTGACTCCTACCCCCATGAGCACTATGTTGGCTTCTCTCTCGATGTCGCCACCAAGTGTCTCGATGCATTTCCCCATGCCCACTGCAGCTGCTCCTCCTTCCACCCCTGTTCCCTCCTCTTCCCCTGGTCCCACTCCCTTAAGTCTAGAATGGATCTCCAAACACCTGAGCCAGCACAAGAGGAAAGTCCCCATTACACCTATGGACTTCTCTGTGATTCCAACTAAAGGAGCTAAGAAGCAAAAGGCTATAACCCACTTCTCTCAAAGTGCTTCAGGTGAAAGAGTTATGGAGATCGCATACCCTGATCCCACAAAGGAGAAAAAAGATCTGTCTCCTACAGATTTTACAGTGACTCAGGTCACAATGGGAACATCCTCAGAAAGCCTGCAAGGAGAGGCCTTATCCGCAGTGGATGCCCTTTGCAAAAATCTTCAGGAAGCAAAGGAAGAGAAGAGGATATTGAAAGAGAAAAACAAGCATCTTCTCCAAGCCCTGCAGAAAATGGGCAGTGCACCTCCTATAGCTGCCACCGAAACTCCTGAAGCCCTTAGTCAGGAAAAGATAAATGAGTACGCCAAGATTGGCAAGAGCAAGGTATGGCAGTCTCAGGTATGATGTCTACCTGGAGAGACCAGATCCTCAAAGATAGTGAGGAAGTGATTATAAAATTCACAGAGCTATATCAAAATATAGATCAGGCTAATAAGGAACTCCAGGATATTACAGGACCTATCTCCGAAGAGTTGGACCATGCCAGGTTACAACACGAGACATTCCAGAAGATGCTCGACTACCCAGTCGATGACTTAATGAAATTCGACGTCTTCAATCACCCAAGAGCACCCAACAAAGTCCTTGCTGCTTTGGACTATCAGGTTGACCAAATGGAATTTGTCTTGGAGAAAATAGACAAAATCAAGGAGGAAGCCTTGGATGCAATGCATCAAATGGAGCAGATCATTTTAAGGATGTCTCCAGGTTTTCTCACCCCATCATACCCCTTGAGGAAGGTAGATGACACTATTCGGCTCTTCAAGGGAATCGTGTCGCAGGGTTTAGAGTTCAGAAGTCACTTTTGATGCAGAATCTATCAACAACCTTCTGGCCTGCCACGACTTTGTTGGATACCTGATGGAGGTAGGTAATGAATACTTCAAACTCCTGGAAAGACTCAGAGATGAATGGGAGACTTGTGAAGTCATCGGGGATCACACCAAGGGTCCTGCTCAGGATCAACTTCAAACGATGGTCAGCAAGTTCATGGAGTATCGAGCTCAATTTCACATTTCCTCCCCTGAGCAGAAATAGGATACTCCTTTCCAGCCAAGGGACGACGATGAATAGGCTCCTTCCTCCTGATATTTATCCCATTTTTGTCATAATATTTAAAAGAATGTTGGCACAAATGATGACATCATCCATGTTGCACCATGGGATGTTGTCATCCACCAAATTGCCCTAAAGTCAACAGTTGACTTTTAGATATTTTGTAAAATAGTTGTTGGCTCCTTTTTGCCTTCTTTCTCCTTCTCCTTCTATAAATACTTGGATACTTGTTGTATTCAAGGGTGAACATTTTTTAGATGAAAAATAGAAGTGAGAGGAAAAAGGCTTTGTACTTTTTGTAACAGAAAATATTAATACAAAAATTAAGACTTTGTGCTCAATGGATGTGTTATGTGCATTAGATCTTTCTTAAGTTAGATCTGTGTTGCTTTTCTGTTAGATCTATCTCTACTTTTTTGTCATTTGCTCATCAGTATTGCTTTGTTCATTTATGCAAGTAGGTTTGGCTCTGTTTACTACCAGCCCAAAACATAAACCCTCTGACCTTTCTGCTTTGGAATTCATTTCTTTTCTCCCTTCAGATCTATCCTATCTCTGTTCCTCCCTTCATTCCTTTCTGTTCATAGTCGGAAATACCCCTACTGGGATGAGATCCCAAACCCCTGAAGGAGAATACTGTAGGACTTGCACAGATTCCTACTGGTAGAATAGCAATAAACCAGTTTCACTTTGTTGTCTCAAAGAGGGGCTATGCCCTGCACACTGTTGGCTCATCTATCCATAGATCTGCCCTCCGACAGATTTTCAGACCAATAGTTTTTGGCGACTCTACTGGGGAAAGAACCAGATCTATGTGAGTGTTATGACACTAACAGTTTTTAAAGCTGCTGTGGTGACTAAGAAAATAGATAAAACTGTGGAAATCACTACCTGTTTGCAAATCTTAACTTTTTGTTTAAAATCCAAAATTTTTTGCAAAAGTGATCCAAACTGAAATTTTTCTTCAGAGATCCATAGATCTGGACCAGTTAGAAACCTTTAGTTCACTGAGTTTTTATAAAAACCCGTATATTTCCGTAGATCTGAGATTCTGACAGTTTTACAAATATTTTCAAACCTTTGTCAAAAAAGTCAAATCTAAGATCTGAAAAATCAGCTTACTAAGTTAACCATCATTTTATCCTCGTTAATCTTTGTCATTAAACCACAATCAGTTTTCAAAAGAGGGATAAAATTAAATATTTGGAAAAGTACATGCTGCTGATTTTTGCCAGAAAAATCAGAAAATCAGCAAGTACAAACAAAAAGAGTTCTTAAATCTTCTCTAAAGACATTGCAGATCTGAAAAGATACACTGGCGGGTGAACCATTTACCCGTAGCAGGAGATCCCGTGGAGAATTTGATCCTACTTTTGATCTACTTCAATGACACAACTTCAGTATTACACCAGCGTGCTTCCCATCGCTGAGTTCAGCTAATCGGTCAGCCAGAAGTGCCTCGCCTCCACGAAAGAACCAGTTTTCACAAGGCACCTCCACATCCCTTTGCAGTGCTCTGTTACTCAGCAGAACCACACTTCTCGGCTCATGTCCTCTTTCCAGCTTTTCAAATGGCAGTACCATGGGGAAACGCTATGGGCCCTCTTGCGTTGCCACATCTAGTTCATGCACTCCCTCATGGAAACCGCAAAGAATTTCCCAAGATTTGATGGGAGTGGAAATCAAAGCATGGATTCACATATATCTACATTCATCATGTCATGCAGCATCCTGGATGTAACTCATGAAGATGTGTCAGTACGCCTCTTTCTAGAGACCTTGCAAGGACCCGCAGCAGAGTGGTTCTAACATTTGCCAGCCGGATCTATCACCAGTTGGGCCACATTACGAACTGCATTTGAAGATAGGTATAAGCCTTCAGAAGATGCATTTGTGTTACTATCAAAGATCACTCACTTAAAGAAGGAGGCCAATGAAACCATGCATGATTTTATCACCCATTTCAATTCACTGATTAACCGTGTGCCACCTACCATGCTGCCAACACCAGAAAATCAAAAGTGTTTCTTTGTGAATGCCATGAGCTCAAGAGTAAGTTTCTTACTCTTACAAGAATAGATCACCACCCTGGTCCTCGCTCAAGCTACAGCCATTCGGATAGAAGACAACCTGCTTATATCTGGTGAGTTAAAATGAGAGCCATCCAAGCCTAAGGCTTTAACTCCTTCTCAAGCCACTTCATCAGATCCAACATTCCAGAAGATGGAAAATGACTTGCTCGCATTAAAGAAGCAATTAGCTCAAGCTTCTCCTAACACTCCATACCGAGGATATCCCATGGAGAAACTTCACTCCCAACAACGCCCCACAAAGGCCACATTTACCTACAGCTACTCCACAGTTGGCACTTGAGGCTCCTTCGGTCAATGCCCTGGTCGAGATCGAAGAAGAGGAGCAAATTTATGAAGAACCTTCATCACCAGGTGAAGATGATCAAGATGTCAGTGAACCGACTGGTGACTCTACAATCAGGTATATGGAATTTAAAGATGAGGAATCTGATGAAGAAGAGGGTACTCAAGGGTATGCAAGTGGACAGTCATATGCTTTTCACCCGCTCCCATGGAAAAGAAGCAGAAGTTGCTACCAGGATACAAAAAGAGAAGGTTGTGTCGAACATGCCTCCAACCATTGCTAAAAGAGGTAATCCTCTTCCTGCTCAACCTCCTATTAAGTCTTTTATGAAGAAATATTTTCCTCCCATCTCTCCTCCAAATCAACCTTCTTCTATTCCCATAAAGACCAGTAACCCTACCCTACCACCATGAAGTGAGGGACTCATTCCTTCATCAACGCAACCCTTGGTCATATTCGACATAATCGATCACTGCTAAAAAGACCAAGATTCAAATGTCTGAAGCTGAATATCTTCAGTCTAACCCTGAGCAGCTTGTAAGATTGACCGAATATATCCAAAGCCAAGCTGTCGTACCCTCTCATGTCTCCCCTAAAGGAATCCTTTCCACTCCTCCTGCATCTCGCATAAATGTTGCCTCGACTTCTGTGTCAGGAAAAATTGAACCTTTTTATCTCTCCCTCCTAATCAATGGTCACAAACTAAGCAACTGCATAATTGATTCTGGAGCTTCCGATAATGTCATGCCAGCGAAGGTCACTCATGCTTTGGGCCTTACTCTTACCAAGCCTTTCGGCAGATGTTACTCCATGGAAACCAAACAGGTTCCATTGATTGGACAGATCAAAGACGCACAGTTCACATTTGCAGCGTTCCTAGAGAAAAGGGTGAAGATGACCATTCTCGTTGCTGATATCCCAGCAGCATATGGAATTCTACTAGGAAGAAGCTTTTGTAGAGAAGTTGGTGGAGAAATTCATATGGACTGGTCCAAAGCCAGAATCCCCGTCAAGGGTGTAATGCAGACTTTGGAGCCTGAATCACAAAAGAAGTACCTGGTCACCAATTCTGACGACCCCAAAGCCCAAATTCTCTTCGAATCATCAGGGATGGGGAACTACTTCTTATCCACTGAGTCTGATAAAATGGATGTTCTCGTCTAGGAGGAGGACCTTAACAAGGTATGGACACTGCAGTTTGATGGCAGTTGTGCAACTAGCGGATGCGGTGCTGGAGCTGTGCTAATATCTCCTGAAGAGGAGATTTTTCCTCTCTCTTTCAAGTTGCAGTTTTTCAATACAAATAATACTGCTGAATATGAATCTTTGCTACTTGGCATGCAAGCTGCAAAAGAAAGGGGAATCAAGAACCTAAAAGTATAGGGCGATGCTGAGCTGATCGTTAATCAAGTGAAAAGAATATACCAAGTAAAGAACGAAAGGCTCAGACATTACCACAACGCGGTATGGGACAACATTGAGGAATTTGATGCTTTCTCAATAAAATCCATTCCAAGAGCTCAGAATGACATGGCCGATTCATTGGCCATCTCAGCATCTCTTATGCTCCCTCACCCAGGGTTGAAAATAGACACATATACCATTGAGGTAGTCTTCCGCCCAAGCGTGCCAGATAATTCTCAGCACTGACAGGTATTTAATAATGACAATCAGCTTATTTCCTTTCTAGAGAAAGTAAAAAATTTAGTGAGCTTCATTTTGAAGGATCTACTTCTGCATGCCGTGAATCTGTCACTGGTCAAGCAAACGAATCAAAGGAAGGTGATGGCATATGTCAGCTCAAGGGAAATAAAATTCCAAAAGGTTTAGTCTCTCTGGAATGGTTGTTTTACAAACATGATCATTTTGTCAAGAAGAAGTGGCAAGATGACCCTAACTCCTCTCCAGAAACCGATTCGGTCAACCTGGGTTCTGTGGAACATCCGCAAGTTTGTGAACATCGGAAATGTTGTACACCTGAGGAAAAGTGGAAGTTTGTCAAATTGCTGAAGAAATATATGGACGTATTGGCATGGTCCTATGCCGATCTAAAGTCATTCAAGCCTAAGGATGTTCAGCATGACATCCTGTTAAAAGATGATGTCAAACCCTTTCGCCAGAAATAGAGGCACTATAATCCCAAGATCTCGGGTACCATCCAAGTGGAAATACAAAGATGCTGGATGCAAGGATTATCTTTCCTATCCATCACAGTACCTGGGTCACAAACATCATACCAATATGAAAGAAGAATGGTGAGATACGCATATGCGTAGATTTTCACAATCTGAATCAGGCGTCCTTGAAGGACAACTACCCGCTGCCCATAATGGATCAAGTTCTGTAGGCAGTAACTGGTTCAGAGATGTTGTCCATGCTTGATGGTTTTTCAGGCTATAATCAGATTGAGGTCTCACCTGAAGACCGATTCAAAACAACATTCACTACTCCCTGGGGCACATTCACCTACAACAGGATGCCTTTTGGCTTGACCAACGCTGGTGCCACCTTTCAGCGAGCAATGGACTTTGCATTCAAAGGTATGATGGGAAAGGTCATCGTAGTTTATTTAGATGACTTAACTGTGTTCTCTAAAAAGTGAAGTGATCATTGTGATCATTTGGAGCAAGTATTGATTAGATGCCGAGAACACGGGATTTCCCTAAATCCAAAAAAGTCTGTTTTCGGGGTCACTGAAGGAAAGTTGCTGGGACACGTTGTCAGCAAGGAAGGAACAAAGATAGATGTCGAAAGGGTTAAGGCTATTCAGAGCCTTACCTTACCCACAAGCAAGACCGGTGTTCACTCCTTCTTCGGAAAGGTGAATTTTCTCAGACGCTTTGTTCCTGACTTCACTGAAAAGACTCATCACATATCAAATATGATGAAAGGGTCACAAACTTTCTGTGGAGCGAAGAAGGAAAGGCGTCATTCAAGGATATAAAAGCCTCCGTTACCCATGCACCCATCCTGGTATGTCCCGACTTCTCCAAGGATTTTATCATGTACAGTTATGCATCTGAGCATACTGTATCAGCCATCTTAATGCAAAAGAACTCTGAGGATGTTGAATCTCCAATCGCTTTCATGAGCTCTCCTCTCAAACTCCATGAGTTGAAGATGTCTCAGTTAGAAAAACATGCCTTTGCCATTGTCAAAGCAGTCAAGAACTTCATGGTACTACATCCTAAACTCTCATACGGTAGTGCTGGTTCCCAACACCGCAGTCAAGTCTATCCTAACTCAACAAGAGTTAGGAAGCTTACGAGGGAATTGGATCGCAAAGGTCCAAGAGTATGATCTAGACATAAAACCAACCAAGCTGGTAAGAGGCAAGGGCCTATGTCAGCTTATGGCTGAAAACAAAGATTCAGAGATCCCCAAAGAGAAAGATGATTGCATCGACGAAGAACAGGATAAATTGAAGAAAGCTGATTCTCTGCCTATGGTTCTATTTGTTGTGACCAGCGACGAGTGGTATTCTGATATCACTTTCTTTCTCACTTACGGTGAGTGTCCAGCTCATCTAACTTCAAAGGAGAAGTGACTGTAAAGCTCAGGGCAGCCAGATATGTCATATGGGATGACGGTTTATACAAACGTGGTATTGATGGCATCTTCTTGCGATGCATTGACAAACCACAACAGATCAAATTGCTTGAAAGTTTTCATGACTCGGTCTATGGCGGTCACTTCTCCTCATCCGTAACAGCACATAAGATCATCTAGGCCAGGTACTACTGGCCAACACTATTTCAGGATACAGCCACCTGGGTAGCAAAATGTGAACTCTGCCAACAGTTTGTTGGCAAGCCAAAATTGGCTGCTTTTCCCCTCAGGCCCATCATTATTGACGAACCATTCAGGCAATGGGGAATTGACTTTATCAGAGCACTACATCCCCAATCAAGTGCCAGACATAGTTATGTCCTAACAACAACAGATTACTTCACCAAATGGGTGGAGGCCATACCTGTTAAGAATGCCACCTCTGAAGTTGTTTGCAACTTCATCAAAGAAAATATCATCGTGAGGTTTGGCATCCCACACAAGATCGTTGCTGATAATGCTTCCAACTTCTCCTCACAGGAAGTTATCAGTTTTTGCTATGAATACGGGATAACCTTGGCCCATGCCTCAGATTATTACCCCCAGGGAAATGGTCAGGCAGAATCCAGTAATAAGAACCTAGTGACCATCATACGGAAGCTAGTCGATGAGAATCAGCGGTCCTGGCACAAGTCATTGTATGATGCTTTGTGGGTAGACCGTATTACTCCAAAGAGGTCTCTCGGTATGTCACCTTTTCAAGTATTATATGGAATCGACGCTGAGCTCCCCATTTCTTGTGGAACTTCCTGCTCTGTGCTTGACATGAGCAATCGAAGATGAGACTTTCCAGAATTCTCTAGAAAAGAGGATCATGTATCTAACAGAACTTGAAGAAAAGAGAGTAAGAGTGGTCGACAGGATCACCAAACATCATAATCAAGTCAAGAGACTGTTTGATAAAAAGGCTAAGTAGAGGGATTTCTAGGTGGGAGATCTCATCCTTTTATGGGACAAGCGAAGAGAGCCAAAGGGCATGCACGGAAAATTCACTCTCTTTGGAGAGGGCCTTTCAAGATCAAAAATCTCAATGGAGAGAATAGCTTCTATCTCTCATATCTAGATGGAACTGAGCTCCCGCTTCCCTATAGTGGGCAACATCTCAAAATATTCAGGAAGTAGAGCTTGCTCTCTTCTTTGTACAGTTTTCTTTAGTTGTGTGTTTGTTTTTGTCGTGTGTTTGCTTTTTGTTGTTTGTGTGTTTTCCTTCCTTTTCGTCGCCCTTGTTTTTGACTCTGTAACCCAATGGATAGGCACATGTAGATCTGAGATTCTCTACCCTTAAGCTTCACTCAAAGATAGTCCCCAGAAAGAGCCAGCTGTTATCCTGTAAAATTGACAAGGGAAATTTTGCAGGTAACTATACCAAAATTTCCATTTTGGTTCCCCGTTGAGGTCCCTTAGCGTTCGGAATGGCATAAAATCCCTTTTCCGGAAAATCTAGTTTTTGAACTTGGTCTTTTTTAGGTTGGGCACAGTTTTTATTTTTGTTACATCAACCAAAACTGCACCCCTCCTTTCCTTTGGCACATCCTTTGGAGTGTCAACACTCCAGATGTTGCGCCTTCCAATGTTGCACCTTTCAAGACTGCGCCAAGGCACATGCGCCAGCTTGTCAACATTCAAAATGTTGCGCCCCTTAATAGTGCGCCAAAGCACTGAAAAGGTAGTGTTGACAATCCCAAAGCCGTGCCTAGGGCGCAAATATTTTCGTGTTGACGTCTATCTATGTGCACCTTAGAAAAATTTGGTGGCACATTTATTGCACCTTTTGCTATATATAGGCGCATCTCACCTGTCATTTTCACGATTGAAAAAATGTGAAAAAAAGTTATTCTTCTGCACTTGTCAGCGTTCCTGTCAGCCCCGTGTGTTGCTTTTTCATCGCATTCGTGGACCCCACATCATTTCCTCTATCTTATATATTCCTGGTAAGTGGCCCTTGCTCTTCTTGTGGATTTTTTGTGGTATCTTTGTTGTTTTTTAGGTTAGTATTATTAAAAACAAAAAATGAACCTATGAAGATAATGCAACTCCAGCCCATTTTGCAAATCAAACCCACCTTCAAACCAGTTTTACTCTCCTTCCAGATCTGCTAACCTGGAAGGCCTTGTCTCAGAATGGATCCCTGTCCCTTTTTCCTCTGTTCCCCTCACTGTCAAAATCTGAGTTAAAAGACAAAAAAAAAACCACCAAAGCCTGCCAAAAGAGTAAAAATTATAAAGCTTTTGCAAAACATCCACTGTGTTTTCTTTGGCACAAGTTTCATTAATGTAACATCAAACATAGTCACGCCAAAGGTGTGCACTGTCCCTGCACATGCAACATTGGCCCTACCCATGCCTTACAAAATTCCTAAAGCAATAACATAGCGCAAGCGCAACTACAACTACACCAACATTTGAATGTTGTGCAGGCCCTTCCCGCGCCGCGCCAAAGCTAAATTCTTGGCGCACCTTACCTTAATGATGCACCCTTTGAATCTGTGCCCCTTGGAGCATCATAATGCTTTGCAACATGTACCACATCTGCGCTAAAGGCGCACCCTGAGACCTTGTTACACCAAATGAATCTGCACCTAGTTAAAACCCTTCATATGGCGCAGGCGCACATCCATTGACACCAACATCTGAATGTTGTGTGTAGTTTTCCACACCTTGCACCCCTTTTGGCATTGTTTTCTTTCATGCAACACTTTCCAAAAGTGTGCCTTGCTATTCTGAGACCCTGCAGCCTACAGTAAAGCTGCGCCTTACGCCCAGAAGCTCATAAATTGCTAACTTTTCATTCTGTAAGCTTTGATGGATGACTTAACAGCTAACATGGCTCTTCTGGTGGACTTCCCTGATTCTTCTTGCAGATCAATAGCTGAACTTAGATCCACACATGTCTTCATCGAGTAAGAATCCAACCAAGTCTAAGGGTAAAGCCAAACTAACAGAAGAAGAAATGAAGTATAAATACCAAAGGGTCAGGATGCCTGAATCCCTTGCAGAGTGTGACCTGGATATCAGAGATTCAGAACTCAGTCACATTGACATGGAGGACTTCTAGGCCAGAACCAAGAAGGTCACAGGAAGTCCATGGATGGACAAATTGGTTGGCAGTGGTCTGCATTTTTCCGCAGGGATTCCCGTGAGCGCAATCAACAACGAGTTCATGATGTTGGTGGGCCGTTGTTACAATAAGGACACAAGATGTGTCGAAAATGAGAAGGGTGAGGTAATAATCAACCTCACTACCCGACATTTTGAGATCATGTTGGGTATCCCCACCACCGGCATTTTGTAGCAGTAAGCCAAGAAGACTGCATGAAGGCATGGAATGAAAACGAAGACAAATGCATGCAGCTAATGAATGAGGTATACCTCAAAAACAAGAAGGTAGTGAGCAGGTGGCCACAAGTCATTCATCGCAGTGACTTCTCAGAAGAGCTGAGTGACACCGTCACTTTCCTGAGTAGGGTGTTTGGGCTTCCTGATGCCCATTATTTCCACAAGTGGATGCTCAGATATTTAGAAACAATGAGTAAAAATGTCCCTGGATCAACGTTTTGAATGGGCAGAGATTATCAACAGCACAATCTCTGAGCAGCTTCAACAACTCTCAACAACTGGGAGGTTCTACATGAACTCCTATGTAGTGTACGTTGCTACCTCTGAAAGAGACTACCCAGCACTGAATCGATGCGGGGTATGGCCCCAGGTCAGAATATATGAGTATTATCTAGAGTTAAGGCTGGAAAATAATATAGCCCAATTCAGCAAAATCAATGATGCCTTCTTCTACGGCGTCATCTACCTCTTGAGGCCCAATATGACTCACGGTCAGACGACCAAGAGTGTGGTCACTACCACAGAGAAGTGGGGAGCGTTATTTACGCAATTCCCCACTTTCACCTATCTCAGAGCCGCCAACTTCTTGGGGGATCCCACCAAGTTACCGAGGTATGCGGGACCTAAGCTGATCCTATTGGAGTTGTCTAGACAGCTTATCACATACCATGAGAAGTGTCTAAAAAGAAAGAAGGGTGGAACTCCATTCCCCCTCACAGTGGGCAGGTACACCTGCACTTCACAGAGCAAAGCCTAGGAAATGTTTGCGGAGCTTGAATTGCTCAACTTAAAGCATAATTTCCCACGAGGCCAACCTTTGATCCTCGTGATTACCTTCCAAGGGCAAAGCTCGATCCAATTCACGTCCCTCAGATCGAAGATATCTACATCGATCTGTATCACGAGACTGAGCTCAGATGAAAGGATCACTCCCACCTGGCCCTGGCAAGAGATCATCCAATATGGTGTGGCCATCATCCCGAAAGGTTTCCAAGCAACTGATCAAGAAGTTGATCAGGTTTATCTAGACATGGATGGGGACAATTGGCCATTTGCTGAGATTGATAGAACTAAGGCACCTCAGACTATTGAGGAAAGGGTTAAGGGCACTCTGCAGCGCACTGAGCATTGGTGCAAGAAAAATAGTCTCATCTACCTTGGAGTAGACTTCACCACGTCTCCCTTGGGAAATGCACCCACCAAGCCGAAGCACTTGCCAAAGGGAAAAGGGAAAGATAAAGAGGGAGAGACAAGCACTGCTCAGGAGGAAATTCCTGAGAGTCCTCCTTCCACTGCTGAGGAACAGGTAGTAAGCCTGATATCCCCAGAAGAAGAAGAAGCGGTAAGTGTTCCAACGGGCACATCCACTCAGGATGTTGCCACTACTACAACTAGTGAAGTTCCCACCATCCCATCTCCCACTCCTCCTTCCCCTCCTCATGTCACTCAACCAACCACTCCTTTGGTTGTGTCTTCTCCCCCATCTTCTACTTTTCCCCCTTCCTCTTCCTCCATCTTCTCTTCTCTCACAGATCTGTCCCCCAACATTTCTTCTCTCATCTCTCAGATCCCTTCCACCCCCACGGTTTCCTCTCCTGTAGTGACTCCTACCCCCATGAGCACTATGTTGGCTTCTCTCTCGATGGTCCGCCACCAAGTGTCTCGATGCATTTCCCCATGCCCACTACAGTTGCTCCTTCTTCCACCCCTGTTCCCTCCTCTTCCCCTGGTCCCACTCCCTTAAGTCTTGAATGGATCTCCAAACACCTGAGCCAGCACAAGAGGAAAGTCCCCATTGCACCTATGGACTTCTCCGTGATTCTGGCTAAAGGAGCTAAGAAGAAAAAGGCTATAACCCGCTTCTCTCAAAGTGCTTCAGGTGAAAGAGTTATGGAGATCGCATACCCTGATCCCACAAAGGAGAAAAAATATCTGTCTCCTACAGATTTTACAGTGACTCAGGTCACAATGGGAACATCCTCAGAAATCCTACAAGGAGAGGCCTTATCCGCAGTGGATGCCCTTTGCAAAAATCTTCAGGAAGCAAAGGAAGAGAAGAGGATATTGAAAGAGCAAAACAAGCATCTTCTCCAAGCCCTGCAGAAAATGGGCAGTGCACCTCCTGTAGCTGCCACCGAAACTCCTGAAGCCCTTAGTCAGGAAAAGATAAATGAGTATGCCAAGATTGGTGAGCAAGGTATGGCAGTGTCCACCTGGAGAGACTAGATCCTCAAAGATAGTGAGGAAGTGATTATAAAGTTCACAGAGCTATATCAAAATATAGATCAGGCTAATAAGGAACTCCAGGCAATTGCAGGACCTATCTCCGAAGAGTTGGACCATGCCAGGTTACAACACGAGACATTCCAGAAGATGCTCGACTACCCAGTCGATGACTTAATGAAATTCAGCATCTTCAGTCACCCAAGAGCACCCAACAAAGTCCTTGCTACTTTGGACTATCGGGTTGACCAAATGGAATTTGTCTTGGAGAAAATAGACAAAATCAAGGAGGAAGCCTTGGATGCAATGCATCAAATGGAGCAGATCATTTTAAGGATGTCTCTAGGTTTTCTCACCCCATCATACACCTTGAGGAAGGTAGATGACACTATTCGGCTCTTCAAGGGAATCACGTCGCAGGGTTTAGAGTCAGAAGTCACTTTTGATGCAGAATCTATCAACAACCTTCTGGCCTACCGTGACTTTGTTGGATACCTGATGGAGGCAGGTAATGAATACTTCAAACTCCCAGAAAGACTCAGAGATGAATGGGAGACTTGAAAGTCATCGGGGATCACACCAAGGGTCCTGCTCAGGATCAACTTCAAACGATGGTCAGCAAGTTCATGGAGTACCGAGCTCAATTTCACATTTCCCCTTGAGCAGAAACAAGATACTCCTTTCCAGCCAAGGGACGATGATGAATAGGCTCCTTCCTCCTGGGATTTATCCCATTTTTGTCAAAATATTTAAAAGAATGTTGGCACAAATGATGACATCATCCATGTTGCACCATGGGATGTTGTCATCCACCAAATTGCCCCAAAGTCAACAGTTGACTTTTAGATATTTTGTAAATAGTTGTTGGCTCCTTTTTGCCTTCTTTCTCCTTCTCCTTCTATAAATACTTGGATACTTGTTGTATTCAAGGGGTGAACATTTTTTAGATGAAAAATAGAAGTGAGAAGGAAAAAGGCTTTGTACTTTTTGTAACAGAAAATATTAATACAAAAATTAAGACTTTGTGCTCAATGGATGTGTTATGTGCATTAGATCTTTCTTAAGTTAGATCTGTGTTGCTTTTCTGTTAGATCTATCTCTACTTTTTTGTCATTTTCTCATCAGTATTGCTTTGTTCATTTATGCAAGTAGGTTTGGCTCTGTTTACTACCAGCCCAAAACATAAACCCTCTGACCTTTCTACTTTGGAATTCATTTCTTTTCTCCCTTCAGATCTATCCTATCTCCATTCCTCCCTTCATTCCTTTCTGTTCATAGTCGAAATACCCCTACTGGGATGAGATCCCAAACCCCTGAAGGCAGAATACTGTAGGACTTGCGCAGATTCCTGCTGGTAGAATAGCAATAAACTAGTTTCACTTTGCTGTCTCAAAGAAGGGGCTATGCCCTGCACACTGTTGGCTCATCTATCCATCCATTCTTTTTCAATGTTGTTAACACATTTTCATCATATTTTAGTGTTTTGTTTAAGTACATATTTAGTTTTTCAACATATGGGGAGAGTTTGGGGGCACCCATTCTCTATTAAAATGTATTTTATTATTTACAAAATTGGGTCTAGATACATATGTAGTGGTGTGATCCATGGGAAAATAATTATCTAAGAATTTCATCGGAATGATTGAATCTCATATTTCACTTCAAGGAGAAGATATAAAATTTGTTGAATAAATTTGATACATGCTTTTCTTGCTTTTACAGGGGTGCTTTTGTACATATTTTTTTTTCTATTTGCACATTTTTGTGTTGGGTTGCATGCACCTAACACTTCAATTTTTCCTCAACATTGATTGAGGATTGATCACCCCAATCCTTCAACGAAGTGCAACAAATACAAATCTCCAAGCACAAGCAAAGAAAAACAAACAAGTATATTCCTTCCTTGTTTACATATTTTTTTCTCCAGATATACACAAATACAAACATTATTTGTCAAAAGTTCTATTCGAGTTATAGTTAAATATCTATCTTGGAATTTGACTAACTCTCTATGTTGCAGATACCAATGTGGAGCATGCCAAATCCAAACACAACTACATAACTACAAAATAACCATTCAATAAAATGTAAAATGTGTTTACACACTCAGACAATATTTCCTTTAAGAACACAATTTTTATTTTCATACTTAAAGGGGGGAAATGTAGACACTCAAATTTTGTAATTTGAACTTTGAAAACCT
Organism: Taxus chinensis; assembly: GCA_019776745.2. Taxonomy (NCBI): domain Eukaryota; kingdom Viridiplantae; phylum Streptophyta; class Pinopsida; order Cupressales; family Taxaceae; genus Taxus; species Taxus chinensis. The sequence goes on along the minus strand of CM034150.1, from coordinate 653,015,662 downwards.
TGACTTGACTATGGACTCTTTCTATGACAAACAAAACTTCTCCTTTCCTACTTCGCACCTCCTGAGGTCTATTGTTTACTTTGTTTATCCTTGCATATTGACATGTGAAAAAAAATTGAGAGCACAATACATAAAATATATAGAGAAATATCAACTCACTAGCTCCAAAAATCATTTGGCATATTCCCTTCTCCTAGCTAGGACTGTACAGTCTGGTTAGGACCATACTATATGATCTTGGAATGACATGTCTTCTAATGAAACTTGAAAAATTAAATAATTCTTTGGGTCTTATACTTCCTCTGGGTCATCCTTTCTTATATAAATAATCTATATAACCCTATATAAACAAGTAAACAATACCTAATTTTCTAACCTAGAAATGCTAAGGAAATGCAATACATCACTCACTTCATACACTTGCAAAAGGCATCCAAAGATTCCTAAATATCATAATTACATATATGTAGTCATTAGGGAAACACCACATTAGGTCTAAAGCTATAAACTAGGTCAAAACATCCACATCTCTCATCTACAATCATCCAACATCCTTTCTCCAAGTGTTTTAGCAAGATCCAAGTCAAAACAAACATGATCAAAGCAATATCTAAATCTGATTGATCTATCTAGATATCACATGTTAGGTAGAGAATGACTTACGGTTTAAGGCCTCTTAGGAGTAGTGTCAATTTTTTCTGTGCATAGGGGTTCCCACAACCCTTCTAATGTTTGTTATGTAGGAATATTATGTTGGAAATATTGTCATTTATATCATATCTTAGGCATATTGAGAGATAGTTTGAACTTTGCATGCCACATGTTGAAGTAAACTAATTTTTAATGTTCCGCAGGTTTTAGTAGTTTTCTGCAGATGATGATAATGGTCCATATGTGTTGATAGTAGTTTGCATGTGTTTCTAGTGTTCTGCGGATGGTGATAATGGTCCACAAGTGGTGATAGTGCTCCACAGGTGGTGATAATTTTATGCGGGTAGTGAAAGTACTCAACAAATGGTGATAGTGGTTTGTACATGTTAATAGTGATCTGATGGTGTTGTAGAATGGGATGTGAAAGTCCAAAAGTGCCACATTATGAAAGGATGTGCAAAGAAATACTGAGGAAGGTGTAGTTTACCGTAAATGTTGAGTAAAGTCTGCGATGATCAGAAAAATATGCAGGTCGAAGAGAAAAGAGAGATGGTTGCGGGAGTTGTTGAAAATGCCAAATACTCAAGTTTCAAATATACTAAAGCTGACTCATGGTGAATATTATAAAAGATACCGACCGATGAAAATTCATATATGTTCATGAAATGAAAATGATATAAAAATGAATTCAATTAAAAATTCATGTGTGCGCTCACAGGATTATGATGCTGATTTGAAAAGAAAGGAATAGAGGAAGAAGTGAGAAGAGATTATTGAAGATACATCAAAAAAATTAATGAAGAGACAGGAATATCAAAATCAAGCATATTAGAATGTCGATTTTTTGAATAAGAACAAAGAGTGAGCAAAGAATGAAGTAAGTTGATTGTGAATCACGAGTGTACTAAAGCAATAATATTTATAAACCATCATAAAGTTGAAGAAGAAACTATAGAAGGTCGATTGTTTGATTGTTGAGTTAGTGTTTAACCTTGGCGATTGGTGTCTTCAGTGATTTGGTACTCATGAATATTGTTGAGTTGGTGATCGGTCTTAGGTATTAGTGTCTCCAGTGGGTTGATGATCACAAATCATTGCTGAGTTGGTGCTCTGCATTGGGGATTGGTGTCTATAGTGGGATGGGTCCTACAAACATTTGTAAAACATTAATTTTGTGATTGTACTTGGATAGTAACTCCAAGCGGTCTCTTCTTTATAGTTTTTATCCTAAAAGGGTTTTCATATAAATAGCGTGTTGTGTAATTATTATAGCTTATGTGATTTATGTTGTTATAGATGTTAATGGTTAAATAAGTAAAAATTGGATTATACTGATTCACCCCCACTCAGTACAAGTGTGTTTTCTACAATCAGTACCAGAGCCAATTCCTTCATAATAGTTTGATCACTGGAAGGTGGATAAAAAACACATATGGATGGTCAAGAAGTATTTTCTTCAAAAAAGGCTACATTGTTATATGGAACCAATATCGATTTTTGGAGTATCAAGATGCACACCTATTTAATGGCTCTTTGTTTTGACATTTGGAAATCTATTGTTAGAAGTGATATAGCTCCAAAAAATCCTCCAACAAATCAGGTGGGAAAAAGGGTGAGTGAGAGAAATGCAAAGGATAAGAATGTAATTTTGAGCAGATTATATTAATCATTATTTGTCAAAGTAATGCACTGTAGTTGTGTGAAAGATATTTAGGATAAGATAAAGAATTTTTATAAAAGATATTATAAAGTAAAGAAAGCCAAACTTCAAATATATAGAAATAAGTTTGAGAGTTTGAAAATGAAGGATGAAAAAAATATTGTTTCTTACCTTCTCCACATTGATACTATTGTCAATGCTATTAGAGGTCTTAGTGACGAAATTAAGGATGCAACTATTGTGCAAACAGTGCTTAGATATCTTCCTATGAGATTTAATGCCAAAGTATATGCTATTAAAGAGATAAATATTTAAGAATCTTAGCAATCGATGAGCTCCTTGGAATTCTCACAGCATATGAGATGAGAGTTGAAAGTGATAAATCATCAAAGCAAGAGGCAGATTTCAAAGCATCAAAGAAGGAAAAAACCAAGGAACATGAGTCACATACCTATTCTAGAAATGGCTTAGATGAAGAAGAAGATCACTTTATCAAAAGGATGAAAAAAGGACCTAGAAAATATAAAGTTAAGTCACCATTCAAATGATTTGATTATGGTGAAATAAGACATTATGCAAAAAAATTCCCATATAAAAATAAGGTTGATAAAGAAAAAAAATATTGAAGGAGAGTAACATATATTATCATTCCAAGAAGAAGAGTTATAAGCCTGGGAGTTATGAAAGTAAGAATAATTACTAAAAGCACTAGAAAAACATATATACCAAGTAATAAAGTAACCCATATAAAGAAAATGGTGAAAGAATCTTTGTTAGTGATAAAGATGAATATTTTCTCATGGCCTTAGAGGTAAATGAAGGAAAATAAGAGTTGAATTCAGAATATGATAGATTTGAAGCTGAAGTGGATCTTGTTGGCCATTTTGGGCTTGTGTTTTCATTGATGTCAACCCCCATTGATGGAAAAGGGTGTCATATCATGGTATGAGTACCTATCAAGTGTCAATCAGATGTCAAACATGAAGGTTGATTGGTAGTGTCAAGATTTGAAGTGTTCTAGAAAGTCCTGGTGCATGGTTGAGTATGCCTAGTCATGGTTTGAGTCTTCTCAATATGTTTGGAGTGTGTCATGAGGTCATACTTGGTCCATATTATATGTCATGAGTATACATGGGTCTTCATTGAGTCAGCATGGTCAGATCATGGTTGAGTCAGTTCATTCTAAGCTTGTTTTTATCCTTACAACATGTAGAGTGAAGTGAAAAGTGAGATGTGGACCTAATAAGTCATGGTGGAGCATGGGAAAAGTTTTGTGACAATGTACCTGAGGTGTATGGTTAGTTTTAGGTTAAAATTTAGAAGTTATATGTATATTTCAGGTCCTTGGAAAGTTACAGGTGAGAAACAAACAATTTCACACATGTAAATGAGATTGGTTGGAGAGTTTGAGATGCATTTGAGATATTAAGTGACTTTTAAAAGTTATAGGATGTTTCCATGTTGCTTCATACAAAATTTTAGGTCATTATGTTGAATAAATTTTGAAGATATGAAAGTTTTGGAAAAACATGGTAAGTTGTAGTGATTTTCAAGTAAAGATGGACCTTCTAATGCTCGTTGTGATTTGTATGATTTGCATGGGGACATGAAATATTAGGAATATATTATTAGGTCAGTTATTAAGCTTTAAAAAAATAATTAGGTGGTTTTATTGTCACATTTTTGAAGCATCTGTTTTGGTGCAATTTTGATGTTATTTGAAGCATGAGATGGATTGGGTGATGTTTCCTATCACCTGAAATGTCAATAGGAATGAATTTGGCACCAAATTAATCCATTTTTAGGTCTTTAGTGTATCTATAAATTATTTTATGAGCTAACATTTGGAAATAGAGTTTTTGGCAGGTTGATCTATTGAAGGCAAATATTGGTGTGGTTTGAATTGAAGGATGTTTCATGACTTATAACTTTCTTATAAGTGTTATACAAGGTTATTATATTTCCTGTTTAGTTGTCACATGAATGTTTTGGTTTATTAGAAGTGATTGGTGTGATTATAAAGTTTCCAGGGTGCTGAAGGGTGAAGGAAACAACTGTTTTGAGAATTGCAAAGGGAACTGGGCCCATTAAATGAAATAATTTGATTGGTTAACAAAAATTGATGACCATGGTTAATGTTTAAATGTTGTATTACTCATTTTTTATGAATATGTAGAGATTGATAAGCATGGTTTTTGAAATGAGGAGAATTTTGGCATCCCAATGCATGTGTTTTAGTGATTTTTGGATCATGAAATGAAGGGTTTTTGCTAGGCCAACTACTTAGGGTCACTTGTAGCTGTTGTGAAAAATTTATGGGATGTTTTTAATGATGCATGGGTTAAAATGTATCATGTATGGAATGACCTCCTTTGGGTTAGAAGAAAGAAATGCATATAAAAGTGATGTTTTAGCTCATTTTGTGAGCTAGTCTTGCATGGGGGAGTAGTGCGACCTAGAGGAGAGTTGATTGTAGGTATGAAGGAATTATTTGAGAGGTTATATGATCATGATGTTGATTCATTTTTATGAATACATGACAGAATGAGAATATTTAGAGGCAAGACAAGTGAAGAAAGAAGGAAAAAGGCAAGTTTGATGCCCTAGGGTATGAGCTAGGGTTTGTGAGTTGAATTAGTGATCTCCATTAGTTGTGGCAGTAGAATTATTAGAGATAAAACATCTTCAGGTGGCTGAGTTGGTTCTTGGTCATCCATAGGGGGTTGTATCCTCCTTGTGGAGTGGGTGCTTCACTAAATTAGGGGTTGGTGCTCTACTAAACTAGGGGTTGGTGCTCCTTATGGGGTTGGTGCCTCACTAAATTTGAAGCATCACTAAATATATTGTGTTATGTTTCAGTGGTTTTTCTTCCCCATGAGGGTTTCCCACTTATATCTTGTGTTCTATGTATGCTCTCTTGCTTCATGTCTTGTGGTTATTTGTTTTATGTATTAATGCACACTAATTATGTTATGGTTGAATAATGTTGAATGAATGATAATGAATGTTATTGTATTATAAATGATAAATTGAAGTAATAATTTGTAGGATTGATTCACCCCCCCCCTCATTCCATTGTGCTTCTAAAAATTGGTATCAGAGTAGGTCCTTGTGAAGCAAGTTTAACAACTTGAAGGAGATCTTAGAAGCACAAATGGGTAAGTCTACAGATCTTTTGAGAAGAAAAGTATGAGATTGTTGAGTATTTGGTTTTTGTATTGCAAAATACAATGGATGAAATGAGAAAGATCATGATCTAGCTATCAAATATTTGAAATCTCAAGTGGAAAGTTTTTCTAATGTCCCTAAAGGAGAAAGAAGATGCTTGTTCCAAGTATGAAGACAAGTTGAAATCCCTTGAATCAGATTTGAAGGATGCAACTAGTGAGTTTCATATATGTATGAAATATTTTGAGAAGAGCTTCAAAGTCTCTTAATGACATGTTGGAGAGTCAAAGAGGCAAAAATGATAAAACAGGCCTAGGGTTTGAAGGAGAACAAAATAAGGATGAATGAAGCTGGTCCAGAGTTCTAAATAGTTGAGAAGTGACTAAGAAAGCTGATCCAAGAAGGTCTAACTCATTTAGACAACCTAATGCTATGAGGTATGGTTCTTCATTCAATGGTTATTGCTTTGTTTGTCATGATTTTGGTCATAGAGCTAGAGATTGCAAAAGAAGGCCTTTTAGAATGGTGATAGGTGTCTTCAAAGGTGAATGTTACTCATGTTGTGAGTATGGGCATAAAGATAAGGATTGTGGTTGGAATCTAAGTGTGTTTGAACCTAGAAGGAAGAAGAATGTGTTGTCTTGTTTCAATTGTCAACAATCAGGTCATATTAAAGATTTTGTCAAAGAAAGAGGAAGTTCATCAAGAAGGTCTGATCCAAAGAGGAAATCAGCAGGTTTCTCAAGTGGAAGGAATCAAAGGAAGATTCATAGAAGGAATATGAGTCGTATTTTGAAGCCAAAAATGAGGATGATAACTAGAAGTAGAAAAGCCAAGAATATTTTTACAAGCCTAAAACAAAGAAGTGTATGTTTCTTAAGGTTCAAGTAAAGGAAAATCATGTGTTTGAAAGGATATCATGTTTCTTGCAAATAAGTTAAAGAAGGTAGGTCATTGAATGCCCTCACCATGCTAAGTTTCTAAGAATTAAAGTTTGAATTATTTATATTGAGTTTCTTAATTTGGATAGGTATTTGAGTTCTGAGTGTCTTAAATTTATTGAGTTAAAATTGGGACACAATTATATGTTGTGATCCAATGTAAGTTTGAATGTTTTCTTTGATGTTTGAAGTTCAAATGTTGTCATTAATGGAAGTATGATGGTGCTTTGTCAAATGAACTTCAAAGGTTGATAAGGTATGTCAAATAATTGTATCTATAACATTTTTTAGTAATACTCTGAATTTGTGGTGTCTGATAATTGGGATCATTTCAAAGTGTATGAATTAGTCATTGGTTGTTTCTTCAATGGTTTGTCTTACATCCAGTGATGTTCTGATTTGTTAAAAGTATTTGTCATTGTGTCTCTAATTTCTTGTTCAAAATTGTGTAAGGATAGGATGGATATAGTCTCTGTTAGTCATTATGTGTCTCAAAAGAGTATTGCAAGGTCTGTTCTCAAGTTAACATTAATATGTCAAAGTCTTGAGTCATCTAAATTTATCAAAGGAAGTGTCTATGTCTCAATCAAAGTATCATTGTCTCCATGTTGTCCTTGGTTTGAATGTAAGTGTCTAAGTATGTCAAAGTCATAAGGTTTGTGTCTCTTACTAAGTATGTGAATTGGTCATATCTATCATAAATGAGTCTTGAGTCTGTGTTGTAGAATTCTGTTATGAAGTCAAGTTTTTGTCAAAGTTTGAGTAATATGAGAGTCATGTGTTCTCTGTTCTTTGTCTTTTATCCATCAGTAGTATGGTCCAAGAGTTTTGTGAGCTTCTGAGTATCATGTCAAAAAGTGTTGAAGCATTTCTTTGGTTTCTCCATCTAAATTCTCAAGTACTAGTGTTTGAGGTCTAAGTTACATATTTCAAATCAATTGAAATAAGGGTCTGCGAATAAGTTCTCAGTAGTTCTGACAAGCTCATTCTGTCTTCAAGATTGAATGATTTATGGACATGACTGGATGTTTATCTATTAGAATTCTGATGATTGTTCCAAGTAGGTCAAAAGGTAAGTTGCTCAATATCAAGTTTTTAGAATCATGCAAGGTCAAGGTGGTTATCAAGGGAATATCATTAATTACAGTGTAGAAGTCTTTGAGTTGCAAAAGTTACAAGTTGGCTAGTGGAATGATTATGACTGTGAATTTAGTCCAACTTGAAATAGCATCTCAGTTGTATCAATTTTTGAAAGTATGAATCAGAAGTGTGATCTAGAAAGTATTCATCAAGTGTTTTGATTTCTAGTCCATATCATATGTTAAAGAATAAGTCATTTTCAACAATGATACTGGATTTCATCTGTACTATGACTATAAGTCTGGGGATAAAAGTTGTACCTAAGTGTTTAAGACATATTGATGGTCCTAATACAGATGATGATGCCATGATTCTAAACTACATAAAGTGTTGGAAATTTGGTCAAGGAAAGAAGTTTCAAGATATTGAAGTTGTGATCAAGGTTTCAATGCATAAACAAGTAGCCAGATGGTGTTAAAAGAGTGTATGATCATGATATTTTAAACATGATGTTTATCATCAAAGGTTCTTCTCATGTGAAAATGTTTAAGCATGAGTTGTGTAAGGATACTTGATTAAATTCATGAATTTTGAAGGTGCAAAGTGTCTGAGTTCAGAATTGAGTAATAAGGACCTACAGGTCAGGATAAGAAATGGGATGATCTATGTGACTTCTAAAGTTCTACAAGTGTTGTAATGTTTGAAGTTAAATAGATACATAAGTTTGAAGGAATGCCTGAAATGGTAAGAGCTATAAAATGAATTTCTTTATCGAGGCTTGAATCATGTTAAGGAAGTTGACCTTGAAGCCATGAAATCTGATATGAATGACAATGTATGTTTGTGATCATTTTATAGGAGATCTAATAGTGTCTTGGAGAGTCATCTTACAAGTGATGTTGTATGAAAGTGTCTTGTGAAGTCAGGAGCTATAAATCTTCTGATATGGAGTTGACAGTGATTGAAGGAGGTTGTAATGACTCTCATACTTCATGGTTGAAGTGTCTATGGGTTCTGCCTGTGAAAGTGAAAGGCACATATAGGAGTTGAAGTTTCATTGTACATTGATAGTTGACCCTCATGGTTGAGTCAATAAGATACTGAATAATTGATAGATGAGTCAGAAGTTTTCTAGAAAATTTCATGAAGCATTAATCCAAAAGGTAATCAGATTGATTCTTAGTAAAATAGTTAAAGTATGTCTTTGTTCCATGTGTATACAAGGTATTGAAATGTGAATCACTTTACAACATATGCTACATATGTTCTAAGTATTTTCAAGTTCTAAATGTCAGCTAGTTTAAGTTTGGTGATCGTGTTGATGGTCAAATTGAATGATCATGATGAGTTATTAAAAAGATATTAGTGATGCAAATGAGTGAAATATAGAAAAGGCTAAGTAATTTAGGTATGAATCTAATTTCAAGTGTCATGAAGTTGATGGCTTGGAAAATGGTTTGATAGTAAGAAGATACATGTCTATCTGAAGTATACTGAAATAACAAGTACTCAAAGGCAATATTTCTTGAATATGTTAAGTCTAATTCAACAAATCTATTATCAAAAGGTTACACTATGATTTAAAGGATTCTTAAGGTTTGATATTATAAATCCTTGAAGGTTCTATGAAGGTAATGATTTCATTTTAAAATGTATGATGTTGTCTGATAATGTTAAAATGAAATTGAGAGTGTCATGACTGTGAACTGATGTTTAAAAAAAGAAAGCTACAGGTGGAAGGTATGCAATTAGTGTCTATCAGAAATGTCATATTTACAAAGAGTTGAAATTAGGCTACAAATGGCACATGTTCTCAACTAGTAGGACTGTACACATTGATGCTATGGAGGTACAAGTTAGTTAAGTGTCTGTAAGACTATGATTGAATGATGAAAACATTTTGTAAACAAGTTTATAACGTTAATTTAAAAGGTTTAAATAGAAGTATAAATCATATGTAGCATGGGTATGTACATCTTAGACAGTTGATGAAGTGAAAATGTCAAAATTTTTTGGTAGATCTATCAAGTAATTGAATAAAAGGATAGTGATTTGTAGTTGATGTGCAAAGATAATGCATAGTCATGAGTGGTTAGTTATAAGAATGTGCATAGATGAAAGATAGGTTCTACAGGTTGAAAGAAGAGTTTTCATTGAGATGAACATACTTAAGGATGAAGGTAATGTTGACCTACAAGGTATTAATGAAGTAGCTATGTTGATTCAGTTGCAAAGGATAATCATGTGTAAAGACCTATTTTGCATATTGATTCTCGAGGTAAAGTCTTGAACAGTTGAAAGCCTCCAAGAAGAATGAATGAAATAGGGAAGTATCAGATACCATGATGTTTGTGACAATCATCTGATAATAAGTGAATATGAAAGTGTTGTCCAAAGTTTTTGAGTTATGGTATCAGGGAAGTGGTGATCATATAATTTGAAGTCTAACAGTAAATGACAAGTTATGTGAATCTGTTCTTTATGACGTCAAAAGGTCTACTAAGTTAGTGAAAGGAAAAATATAGGTAATGTCATTAAGGATTGAGATAGATGAAAAAGGTCAAGTCTCCAATGATTTGTATTATGAATCATCATGGTGTTAAGGTATGTCAAGTAGTAAATTTTTGAACCAAAGTGAACAAGACTTATTGCATGTCTAAACTAAGGAGCTATTCAGAATGGGAGCAAGTTCTTGAGCATTGAAAGGAAGAGTTACACTGAAGGAAGATTTTAAGGACTAAGGTAAACAGTGATGAAGTCTTTTTCTATGACAGTTCAAAACAAGGTATGTAGCCTAAAATTTTGTACTTCCTATTGGAATAAGGATGTTAATATAAGCTCAGGGGAGCTTAAGAGGTTTATTATATGCTTGAGTATATCTTCATATCATGATAAGTTGGTCAAAATTGCACTAAAGATGGTTATTTTAGGGACATAGGTCCTAAAATGTGGTAATGTTGTTTTAGTACTTGGAGGGAAAATTGTGTTTTGAGCTTGAGCATGAATAGACCTAAGAAGATGTTCTTGCAAAGATTGAAGGTAAATTAGGAGTAATATATCTCAAGGGGAGCTAGATTTCTGGATTCTCATAAGGTCCAGAAGGATCATCATTTATTGTTAAGGAGTCAAAGTGAAGCAAATTCAGTCCCAGGGGGAGCTTATTGAGTCAAAGTAAGTCATTTTTGCATTGTTGTCCATGTTTCTAGTGTTGTGTTGTCATTTTACATGTAGTGGATTTTGTATCTTTTTCATAGATGGAAAAGGGGGAGAGAAGCTCAAAAACATGGAAAAGGTCATGTTAGTGTGTTTGTCTTGTTGGTTGCCATCAATGTTTCTGAATGATGGTTGCCATCAATGACAAAGGGGGAGATTGTTGGCCATTATGGGCTTGTGTTTTCATTGATGTCAACCCCCATTGATGGAAAAGGGTGTCATATCATCATATGATTCCTCATATGGTGTTTCAATCAGATGTCGAAGGATGAAGATTGATTGGTAGTTTGATTTGAAGTGTTCTAAGGTGTCCTGGTGCATGGTTGAGTATGCCTGAATCATGGTATGAGTCTTCCCAAGTTTTTTAGAGTGTTTCATGAGGTCAAACATGGTCCATATGATGTTTCATGAGTGTATATGGGTCTACATTGAGTCAGCATGGTTCGTCCATGGTTGAGTCAAGTTCATTCCAGGCCTTGTTTCTAGCCTTGGAGCATGCAAAATGAGGTAGTGACATGAGATTTGGACCTAATAAGTCATTGTGGAGAATGGGAATAATTTTTTAATAGTTACCTGAGGTTTATGGTGAGTTTCAAGGTCAGAATTCAGAGGTTAGATGCATATTTGAGGTCCTTGGGAAGCAAACAGTTGAGAACAAACAATTTAGCATGGGTAAGTCACTATGGTATGGAGAGTTTTAGGAATATATGAGATATGTGGTGATTATTAAAGGTATAAGATGTTTTCATGGTGCTTCATGCCAAGTTTTAGGTCATTCTGAAGAATAATTGCAAGTTATGCAAGTTTTGTTAAAACTGGTAAGTTGTGAGTGTGAGTTTCAAGTGAAAGAGTTGACCTTCTGATGCTCGTTGTGAATTTTATGTATTTGTCATGGGGACCTGATATATTATGGAATATCTTCTTAGGTCAGTTATGAATCTTTCAAAAAATAATGAGGTGGTTTGATTGTCACATTTTTATGAACGATCGTTAAGAAGGTAAAGTGGTTTGAAACCCTAGCTAGGAGCAGCTTGCAGAAAAGTGAGTATATCATACCTAGTTTTGATTTCCTTTTGAAAATTTAATGATTTTATGTTGTAGAGGACTCTTCCAATATTTCCATAAATGTATGTTTGAGCATGTGGTCATATGTGGGCCCCACCTAAAAATGGTAGTTTCTAAAGAGTTTCAGTTTGAGGAAAAGTTATCCAAATAAGGTAATGTACTAAACTAGCATTGTGTGATGTATGTGAGTTTTTATTGATTTCCATGGATTTTTTAGGCCATATTTATGCAATTTACATGGTGTTTTGAGGTCCAAATAAGTTGACTAGTCAAAGGGCAGTTTTGGGGTCTCAAATAGCAAGTCTTCAGTAAAATGGCCATAACTTGAGCTACATGTGGAATTTTGAGATGATTAAAGTTGTTTTGGAAATTATATTCATATATATTTCTAGTGATATATTTATTTCCTCATGATGATGTCATTTGTATGGTTTATAGGTTATTCATTTGAGCAATATATTTTTGGCAGTTCAAGATAACATCTGTTTTGGTGCAAGTTTGATGTTGTTTCAAGCATGAGATGGATTGGGTGATGATTTCCTATTACCTTTAATGTTAATAGGGATGAATTTGTCATACAATGAATCGATTTTTAGGTCATTTAATGTTGTATAAATGATTTTATGAGCTAACCTTTGGAAATAAATGTTTTTGGACAGGTTGATCTTTTGAAGGAAAATGTTGTTGTGGTTTGAAGTGAAGGATGTTTCATGACTTATAACTTGTTATAAGTATTCTACAGGTTCCTAAAATTTCTTTTGAGTTGTCACATGAATGTTTAGGTTTAGTAGAAGTGATTTTTGATCAGATGAAGTTTCCAGGGTGCTGAAGGGTGCAAGGAAACAACTGTTTTGAGAATTACAAAGAACTGGGCCCATTAAATGAAATAATTTGATTGGTTAAAAAAAATTGTGACCATGTCTTAGTTTTTAAATGATTATATTACTCATGTTTTGATGAATATGGGAGCTTGAGTAAGCATGGTTTTTGAATGAGGAGAATTTTGGCATCCCAATGCATGTGTTTTGGTGATTTTTGGATGCATGCAAAGTGAGTTTTTGTTAGGCTGACCTATTGGGTCACTTGTAGCTGTTGTGAAAAAGTTATGGATGTTTTTAATGATTTTGGTCTAAAAGGTGTCATGAATGAAATCCTTTGGGTTAGAAATAAGATTTGCATATAAAAGTGATGTTTTGGTTCATTTTGTGAGCTAGTTTTGCATGGGGGAGTAGTGAGATCTAGAGGAGAATTGATTTCAGGTTTGAAGACATGATTTGAGGTAGATCAGATGTGTTTCAGTTTGAGGAAGACATGACAACATGAAATCATGAAGTTAGAGGAAAGAAAAGTGAAGAAAGAAGGAGAAAGAGCAAGTTTGATGCCCTAGGGTATGAGCTAGGGGATGCTTGTGAGTTGAATTAGTGATCTCCATTAGTTGTGGAAGCTTAATTATCAGAGAAAAAAAATATTTTGGTGGTTTAGTTGGTGCTTGGTAATCATTTAGGGGGTTTTAGCCTCCTTGTGGAGTGGGTGCTTCATTAGATTCAGGGGTTGATACTATCTTCGTGGGGTACCATGTTGCCTCAATAAATGTTGAAGTATGAAAATACTCTTGTGATATATATATAAGTATGTGGGTCTTCTTTCCATTGAGGTTTTCCCACTTACAGTCTTCTGTCATTGTGCCTCTTATCATGTGTGAATGACTATGTATTGGTGCATATTATGCACACTGAGTAAGGTTATATGGCTGTATGAATGTGAATGGTCTACATGTTAAGGTTGTGCTGATTATAAACGTTTTTAATCACAAGTGATGAAAGTTTTATTTGAACTGATTCACCCCCCCCCCCTCTTAGTCCATTATCACCTCCAACATATCTGGTATTAGGAGAAGGCTTATTTCTTCCCTGGAAGAATCCTTATAGAGCCTCAGAGGGAAATATCTGGTGATAAGATGACACCTACAACATTGGAAACAATTGAGGGTAATACCTTCATGAGAAGGAAAACAACATATGAGAAGTGAGTGATGATGCCTTAACAGGTCGAATACATCTCATGCACGAAGTATTCAAAGTTCTAATAAAATCATCATTACCCTAATGAGGCATTCAAGCTGAGTTGAGGATCAAGAGGGATGAATGTATCATATATGAGTACAATGATAAAGATAGAAAGTAGTCAAGGTTTTGAGCACAAACTGAATGTTTAATTTGATCAAGAGGAAAGAAAGAGAGGATTTGAAAAATCAATCTAGCCACGTATGACAAGAAAATTACTATCTTTTTAAGGAATTTGGATAAGAGTTATGAGTAATATTTTAGAAAATATAAATGGCAATAAGCTGATATAACAGGCATAGGCTATCAAATGCAGGATCATTAGCTACAATTAGAGAAGAATGTAAGAAGATTCAATCCCAAGGAATCTAATGAAAGAAGGTAGCCAAGTCAAGGGAGATAGTTCAAGAAGCTTCCACCTTATGGAGGATACTCTATAAGGAAGCCTAATGCATATAGTTATGAGTGTTTTTCATGAATGGAGATTTACTATAAATGTGGTTCTTATGGAAATAGGGATATTTTTTTTAGTGAAGGTTGACAATAAGGATAATGGTAAAGGAATGGAACATTGTCCATAGGAAATAAGAAACAAGGAATATCAAGAAAAGAGGAAGAAAAATATAAGTAAAAGGTATGGAGCTAAATATTATCACTATCATGAGATAGGAAATCATTTCTATGAATGTATTGTAAAATTATCCATCAATCACAATAAGGTACATAATAAAATTTAATGGGTATTGTATATACTTGCAATGGATATGGACATATGGAATTTGAGTAGCAAGAGAAATGAAAATGTTGAATGCATATGTAGTCTACCACAAGGTAGGGAACTATTATTCAATGTTTCTATTGTAATGCAGTGTGATAGTTGAATCAGATAAGATAACCAAGACACAAGTTGGGCATATAGCATCACAAAAATAGAAGATGAGGCTTATGTTTTCAACCAGTAAGCTCAAGAATGAGGTAACCAAGAGTTTGACTTAGATCAAAAGGAGGAGATCTAATGTGAAAAATTTTGGAATCAGAAGCAAGAGAAAGAATCAACCAATGTGCAAAGAAGAAATTTTGAGACCTTATTAGGTCTTTCAGACAAGCATCCTCCATGGTATAAATGATAGGAAATCTACTAGGACATTCTTAGTAGGTGTATAGGTGAATTATGAAGCTTTGGACCTGAGGGGGGAGATTGTGCCTAAGTCAGTATAATTTTGTGTCAGTTAATTAAATGATATGTGGCTATATAATTAATTATTTACCATCTAAACGGGATGTTGTTATATTTGTTTTATTAACCATATTTATTTTATTGTCTTCATGGGTATAATTTTTATGGTTGTTATACTTCAATTAAGTATCTTCTTGGATGTAATATGTACAAGTTATTGTATGATTTGTTGCATTTTTGTAACTCCTCATTCTTGTTTTTATTTAATTGTATAATACCTATAAGTATTACAACCCATTCATATGTAATTTGGTTGATTTGAGTATTAATATAATTTTATGACGCTTCTACCCCTGTTGCTCGATTTTGCATTTGGTATCAGAGCAAGTATCTGATAGCTCCTGAAGTAGGAAATGGTTGAAGAGAGGTTTTAATAGGAAGACAAGAATTCATGGAGAAGAAGTCTGCATTCAACGGAGAGCCATGTGCTACCTTTTGCAGCTTCCCACACACCCCCTGCAAACTCAAAACCTCCTGTGCATTCTCCACGTAACTGGAACACAATTTTCTTTTGCCTTGGTGCACTCTAGCACCAAGAATTGTTTTTGCTAGAGGACCGAGCTGAATTGCTTCATTCCTAAATTGAGCTCCTCATCGCTTATATTCTGACCGAGTTAGGGGTTGATCTAGCCCTCTAAATTTAGAGGTAAATATGGTTACTGCTAATATTAGTAGCCTCCATCACATTTAATTGGTGCTCTAAGCATCATTGGTGCTTCATAAAAAGGTCAAGTTATATCAAGCAGGTGGACCAAGCTGAGTAATAGTTGCATTGCATGGAACTGAGCTCTAGATATTGGTTGTGTTATTCATCTAATCAAACCAGAAGGTCGAGCCTTACTAAGGAATTTATGTGGGATCTGCATCCAAGAGTCGAGACATTCATTGGGATTGTTTTTTTCTCTATGCATGGGCCGAGTCGAGCTCTCATACCATTTAGCATTGTATGCCAAGCGGTCGAGCTATACATATATTCGAGCCATGTGAAAATTGGCAATGGATCCAACCTAAGACTATGTGAGCATCCCAAATGGAATACATGCTTAGTGGATTGGCAAGATTGTGACCATGCAGACAATGTTGAGTAAAAGCAAAAGGTTGAGTTGATTACTTGTGTTCCAACACGGATCAAGCCCTATTTGTACAACAACGAACCTGTAACCAAAGTGTCTCCTGAAGACCTCTCCACGTCCAAGTCGAGCAGCCAAAGCAGTAGGAATCCTATAACAACATTACACCACACAGAATCAACAAAAAATAGCGGCATCGACCTGCAAATAATGAATAAAACTGTAGACTATACATGCAAATCGGTGGCAAAATCAATCAAAAGGAAGATATTATCAAGAAAATTTCAATCAAAAATGTTGCATAAATAATAAGGAAGAGATGGTTTTTTCAAGTAAAAATGAGTTTTAGATCCAACTCCACTCTAAGGAGAAAAACCTGGATAGTCGACTCCCAATCACATTCATGACTACGTAGGACCATGTGCCACGTCATATATTTTATGCCAGGTCAGTCATTTTTCATTTACTTCAAGGTACAGTATCCTTCATTTTCTAGTTTAAGCATTATAAGTACCAAGTATGGTTAGATTTCATATCGACTTGGGAGTGCTAAAAGGTGCCTAGTTGGTTCAAAACCCACCACCAACACATGAATTTTGAACCAATTTGACATTTAGAGGTAAAACTGACAAAACCACCTAAGTCTGGAGGTGAATTTGGTGGAAAAACCTTGACATCAAACTAGTTTATTCATAACTAAATAAGCCTTCTAAAATCTTACCGAGAAAAACCCTAATTTAGGGTAAAAAACATTTTTCTCTTATTAGGCCTATTTTTTTTATTTCGAGCAACATTTACTAAAGGAAGACTATCCAAGAAACTTCATTTTGGTGCTACTTTTTGCAATGGTTTTTGGAATGTAGTGGGTCATTCTGGGCTCCAAAGGCCAACTAGGGCCCGTAAAACAAAAATAAATTGCCTACTATTCAATTTTTTTCTAAATTTTTAAATGTAATTTACATGCTTCAATATATTGTACTAATTTGTAAGTTACCATAGTCAACCGTAAA
Source organism: Taxus chinensis (assembly GCA_019776745.2). Classification (NCBI taxonomy): domain Eukaryota; kingdom Viridiplantae; phylum Streptophyta; class Pinopsida; order Cupressales; family Taxaceae; genus Taxus; species Taxus chinensis. The sequence continues at coordinate 652,998,504 of CM034150.1, read as the reverse complement.
CTATTGCAAATTGCTCATAAACTGGTAGAGATATTGTAATCCAAAATAGTAAAAATTTGGGTTATGTAACACTCACGAGATCGTAGATCTCATTCGTATCGTTCACTATATACAGTGCCTCTGGGAAGCACTTATGGGTAAAGCCATCACGACTATTACTGCACTTAACACCTAATATAGTTGTAACAACGTCGTCTGGGCATCGAATCCCTTTAAATCGACGGGGATTAATAAGGTCATAATGCACACACTATGAGTCATCCCATCTGTCTGTGAATGATTGCACGACCATAAATCTAGAATGATAAAATATCCAATTATATAGCAAAGTTACGCACGTATATGAGGATATTTCTTTGAGTCAGTTGTCTATAATTACACAGACCCCTTTTAGTACTGTCTTAGTACCCACGTATTGAAGTTCTTTCATGTATGTTAATGCCCCTTTCACTGTACCACTGGGTATATAGAAAGGGATGAGTTTCTTCCACGTAATGTCCAGGTATATTAGAAAGGGTGTGTATATAGAAAGGTTCAGTATATCAGACTGATGGTATATAGACTGGGAGACCTTATACCTAGAGTGATAAGAGCCAAACCCTGTCAGATGATTTCTACAAAATGGGGACCAATTCCTCCTAAAGTGTTTTCTTCCAGATTCACATCTACTCAGAGGGAATTGCTATGCTACATAGCAAGACAAAAATCAAGACACAACTTGAGTTTGAAGAGATTTGGCCTGTTGTGATTGGTACTCTAACCAGATCAACTACTGGATACAACATAGCAAAGGTAGTTTGATAGATCGGATCAGAAATCCAAACTCGTCATCTTGTTTATATTTTATGATGATGTGCAACCCCACATTTGAGATGCCAAACAATAGACATAAGAAGCATGGGATAATTTGAGCATAGTATATGCAAGGCCAAAAACAAGAATGTTATACTAAATTTGCAGAGTCAGTTACACACATTGAAAATTCAAAAAAAATGAGAAAATCAAAGCTTTCTTAAAAATGAGTTGCATAGATTTGATGGCTTCACTACTAGCCCTAGGAGAAGCAATCACACATGATGCTCTCATTCCCATTGTTCTGAGAGCACTTATCTCTTCTTATCACATTTTTGTTACAACACAAAACATGTCAGATACGACAGTTGGTTTTGACAAATTGGTAAACTTGTTGTAACAAGAGGAAGCCATACATAATAAGGATGATGCAGAAGAGTAGGCACTTTCTTCACATCAAAAATGGAAAGGAAAAGGTAAAGGAAAATCTAATTCCTATCAAAATTCCCAAAATCAAAATGAATATCAGTATCAAGGGGATAGACAAACACCAGAAGAAGCAATGTCCTAATCTGTAAAAGAGGAAATGACCTAAAATATTGTTGGTACAATACTTACAAGAAAGGTTCATCAAGAAACTCTGAGACATCCACAACAAAAATCTCATAAGGTACATTTAAACTAAAATTAAGGGAAGAAAAAGGGGAACTAGAAAAGAATATCCCTATCAGTAAGGAAATATTGTTGAATAAGAAGAACATTCAGATAATGAATAGACTTCTTATACACTGCTCGATCAAGCGAACCATCCACGTCATCTAGTGATGTATGGTATGTTCATTCAGGAGCCACTCGACACATATGACCAGCCACCAGAGACTGGTTTACCTCAATGAGGGACACATGCCTTCAAAAAACCATGTCTTCATTGGGTGATGATTCTTCATATATAGTTCAGGGTATTGGGAACAATTTCTCTACCCCTTGGTTCACGTAACTACAGACTATTAGATGTCTTATATGTCCCTGGGTTGACTAACAATCTTGCTTTCATTTAGTCAATTCCTAGATCACAACCTAAAAATTGACTTTGATACTCATTCCCGACAAGAAAACATGTTTGATTCAAGATAAAACAAGAGGCTCAAAAATAGTTGCAAAAGCCTCTAATGTGGGATGCATGTTCTAGCTTGATTTTTTCCATAGAGAATATAAAGTACTTGTGGCTAGGAAATCTACCTCAACACAATTGTGGCATCAGATACTTGATCATGTTAGTTTCAAGTATCTCGACACACTACACCAACATAATATGGTACATGGGCTACCATGTCTCTTCAGAAGGGATACTGAAACAGTGTCCTCACTGCCTAGCAGGAAAACAACACAAGAGCATTCATTCCAAAAGAAGTACATATTGAGCTCGTCTTCAGGCTTGATCTGGTTCATACCGATCTTTGCATGGTCCGATGCAACCAAGTGATTTTTGATTTCAAGTACTTAATCCTATGTGTTGATGACTATTCAAGGAAAATGTGGAATTTTTTGTCTTCGCAAAAAAAGTGAAAGCTTTTGAAACTTTCAATATGATTCAAAGTAGTAGTTGAGAATGTAAATTAGTTGTCACATCAAAACTCTCCACTCATGATCGAGGGGGGGGAATTAACTAGTAATGAGTTTAAAGACTACCTATAAAATGTAAGTGCAACACCAGTTTATACAATGAATACACAGAAAATAATATTCTTCTCTATTTTTATGTTCAGATACATGTGGCTATTATATAGCCATATACATAGCCAAAACAACCTCCAACAAAATAGGGAGGTGTTATAACAATTAACACTATTTAGTTGTGATTGTTACTCCCGTAACAATACACAACTCAACACCAATAATATATTATTGTTTATATAACAATAATATATTAATAACATATTAAAATATATAATAATAATTACCAGCTTAATTATTATCTTACACAATGTAAATATTATAATGTGAAGCACTAATCAAGATATTCCTAACATTCCCCCCCTTAGTACGAACATGGGAAACAACAATTGCACTTCCTTCTGCAGCATGCCGCCCGTGCGTGCTCATGATCTGGATGGTTTTACAGGACAGCCAACAACCTCAATATGGATGGTTTTATAGGACAGCCAACAACCTCAACATGGATGGTTTTACAGGACAACCAACAACCTCAACATGGATGGTTTTATAGGACAGCCAACAACCTCAACAGGGATGGTTTTACAGGAAAACCAACAACCTCAATATCATGATGCTGCTATTCTTTTGTGCTTTCATCTGTCCACTATGATTTTTCCTTCAGGGAATTATGTAGGAAATATCACTCACTGATTACAAATATGAAAAGAGAAAATGGAACATTGAGACCATGTTCCCCCCCTCAATGTGAACATTTCACTTATTTAAGCCATAACAGGGACACTGAAAAATAATCATGTTGCACACAACTGAAATCAACTGCAAGTCGGAAAAGAAAGCAAACTCACACACACATTATCACCACAGCTTCATGTGGCCCCGTCGTTGGTGACTGACGAAAGGTCACTGAATGACCTCCAGCCTCTTGTGCCTCCATCCTCCAGTCATCATGGTGCTAGTTCAGCCGGATGTGATCATGAAGCTCAAAATACCTTCAATAATTTGGACGTCGTATACAAGCAAAAATGCGTCCAAAATTGAAATGCGGGCGATTTTTTATTTTATTTTTTGAACTTTGGAAGATGACACTTTTTACAATAGATTAACCCACAATGAACTTTTTATGACTAAACAAAAATTGACTCTTGACTTGACCACAACTAACCTCAATATTTTGACTCCTTGATTTTTTGAAAATGGAGACAAAAATGACTATTTTACCATGTATGCATATCATGACACTTTACGACAAACACACTAATGGTGCTATATAAGACACTTATACTCTTAATGACATGAGTTTTCACACCATTATTGCTTTGACACTTATACAAGACTCTTTTACATTGACAACTAACTTTCAAAACAATACTTATCAATTTGAATGACTCCACACAAAAATATGGGACTTTCCTATAGACCATAGACAACATACGGTGACTCTAAAATTGACTCAAAATAGAAATGAAAAACTTATAGGAAAATGACTACCCAAATTCTACAATAATAACCAACCAACTAGACATAACCTAAACAATATAATTTAAGACTAAAATACCTATTACGGTTAATACTTGAATACATTATATTTTCTATCAAACACTTTGAGGTTATTGTTTACAGAACGGCAGAGCCTGTAGGAAATTCGATCCAAGAGTTATTTGTAGATCTAAATGAATCACTTATAGCTGGGAAGTTGAGATTCAATGACCACATGGTTACGCATGCAACAAAGTTTCAATAATGAAGAATTGACTGAATGGATACTCAGCTGGGGACGAATTTTGATCTAAATAGACAATTATCAAATTGTTTTTATTATCAATACCTTTTAACAGTCCATTGTTGCACCATACCTTCAACAATAATATGCTCCGTAAGGTAAAAATCTACCCAGCACCAGGAAGATGCATGCAAATCAGAGACCAATGAAACACACGTGGCACTTGAATTTACCTTTTTATGCACGTAGATCAAATGATGATGAGATAATTTGGAGCTCTCAGATCCCAAAATAGGAGTGGTGATCCATAATATCAGATATATAGATGGAATTACATGAAATAAAATGTAGAATCAATGCGAATTGCAGGTTCGACTTTCAAAAGATCGTTCGCCAATGACTTTAGCCTTATGAAGTAATCACTCCAATAAACATCTGAGAAGTCGTGATATGCACAACGGAGTCCAATGAATGTTGTAAATCAATGTGGATACCAAAGCAACACTCAGGCCAAATTGCTCGATTCAATAATTGACAGAAGACCAATTGAATACCAAATCGATGCAATGAAAAAATGGATCAAAACAAAACTGATACCCCAAGCAATAAAAACTCAGAATTGCACAAAAACTGCACAATAAAGATCACACTCGTCTTGGAAAAATAGACATTGCAGTGTATGGATCTCTCTCAACACAAAACACTTATTATATTAAATATTTGCAAATCTTTTGCATATCATAGGGCAAATGAAGAATAATCATTGCCCCTCTAGTATTTACCAAATCATATTAGCACAAATAAAAAACTCTTAACTTCAGGATTCACTGGTCTAATACCAAATGTAAGTACAACACCAGTTTATACAATGAATACACAGAAAATAATATTCTTCTCTATTTTTATGTTCAGATACATGTGGCTATTATATAGCCATATACATATCCAGAACAACCTACAACAAAATAGGGAGGTGTTATAACAATTAACACTATTTAGTTGTGATTGTTACTCCCGTAACAATACACAACTCAACACCAATAATATATTATTGTTTATATAGCAATAATATATTAATAACATATTAAACTATATAATAATAATTACCAACGTAATTATTATCTTACACAATGTAAATATTATAATGTGAAGCACTAATCAAGATATTCCTAACATAAACTCACGTGATTCATCGATAAATACCTCCTCCACACACACCGCAGCAAAATGGTGTTGTTGAGAGAAGAAATTGTATTATCATGGAAATGGTGCGATGCGATGATCGATGACTCTGGACTTGCAAAGACATTCTAGGAAAAAGCAACAAATACACCAGTGTATTTGTTGAATAGAATGCCCCATAGTTTCTCTTGAAGGATTAACACCACAAAAATCATGGTCACAAGCAGAAACCATCTATTTCACACCTTAGAGTATTCAGGTGCAAAGCAAGTATGCACATACCCAAGAAAAACAGAAAGAAATTGGACATGAAGTCACAAAACTCATCTTCATTGGGTACAGTGAAGAGACTCTTGGGTACAAATTGATGGATCCAAAGACCAGAAAAGATCTACACCAGCACATATATGTTGAGTTTTTTGAGAAGAAGGAAGCAAGAGTCTCCTCCTCAGACTCACCTAATGTAGATTCTTCACTAGTTGTAAAAATAGAAGTTGATGTTCCCATAGATGATGAAAGTGATGATGGGGATGATGGTGTTGATCTGATAGAACCACGACCCACGGGAACAGTTCAACGTATGCCCAAGTGGTGTACTAGAACATGATATGAGATGCAAGAATGGATGCTCCACCGGATACATCCACCCCTCAGACCACAGACTCATAGTAAAGCAAGAGAAGAAGTTAAATTTTCTTTGATGAGTAGAGTTATCGAGTTTGATGAGACCTCTACAGTCCAGGACGTCCTACAATCAAAAGCTTGGAAAGATGCCATGTATTTGAATATCAATCAATGATGAAAAATGACACTTGGTAGCTTTTTGATCTTCCACCAAGGAAGAAACCCATTGGATGCAGATGGATATTCAAAACAAAGTGGGACAAAAAGTACAAAGTGAATTATAGTAAAGGGGTATACACAAAAAGAAGGCATTGACTACAAGGAGACATTTTCTCCCACATCTAAGATCAAAATGATCAGAGATGATCTTTTCTCTAGTTGCACAATCTGGTTGGAAAGTCCATTAGATGGACGTAAAAAGTGCCTTCGTGAATGGATATTTACAAGAAGAAGTCTGTATGACTCAACCTAAGGGATATGTAGTACTAGGTCAAAAAGAAAAGGTATGCAGACTCAGGAAATCTTTGTATGGCCTCAAACAAGCACCCCGGGCACGGTACATTAAGATTGATGAGCATCTCATACAACATGGATTTGTTAGAAATCCATATGATCCCAATCTTTACCTCAAAAAGAAAGGAGGGAGATTTTGATTTTTTTTGTCTATGTCGATGATCTAGTCATCACTGGTAGTTCAGTGAGGATGATCTATGCAATGAATAAAGATCTTAATCGATCGTTAGACATGAATGATCTTGGGTTGATGCATTATTGTCTTGAATTGGAAGTATGGCAGAAAAAGAATCACATTTATGTTTCTCAGATGAAATATAACAAGACAACACTCCAGAAATTTAGGATGATGGATTACACACCAATTGCTACACCTATAGAGAATAGATTGTAGTTATCTCATTCAGATCCATCTCCTAAGGTAAGTGCTACTCTCTATCAGCAGTTGATTGGGAGTATCATTTACCTGACTTACACTAGACCAGCTATCAAATTTGCAGTGAGCTATCTATCTAGGTTCATGCAAGAACCCAAAGTGTGTCATTGGAAAGTAATAAGGCACATCTTAAGTTATCTCAAAGGATCAATGGATCTTGGTCTAGAATACAAGAAGAACGACAACTTCTTCTTATCAAGATATTCGAATTCAGATCATGCAGGAAATATTGATGATAGAAAATCCAATTCATGATTTCTATTTTTATGGGATCTAGACCAATATCATGGAGAAGGAAGAGATAACACTTTATTTCTCAATCTTCCACAGAAGTCGAGTATCATTCTGCAAGAGAAGCTTTCTATGAAGAAATTTGGCTATGTCGCATACTCAAAGGACTTGGAATACCACAGGACAAACCAACCACCATGTATGTTGACAATGAAGGTGTTCTCAAACTTGTTTACAATCCAGTGTTTCATGAAAGAACAAAGCACATTGAGGTACAGGTTCATTTCATACGTGAGCATGTGTTGAAGCACAACATCCAGCTTCAATTTTTTCCAACAGCTGAACAACGAGAAGATATCTTCATGAGGTCACTTGCACATGACAAGTTTGATTTGTTCAGAGAATTCCTCTCCTCATCCCTTGAGACAATGCACAATTAAGGGGGGGAATGTTAGGATAATTAATTATGAATTTTATAATTGATTATTGTTATTTAATTAATTATTATGGTTATATGGTTTTTTAAACCATATTTGTCTTATTCCATAGTCGTATGATTATTTTTTGCATAGTTACAAGTTATCATTTGTTTGTATTAAATTAATTGTTTCTTCCCAGATGTATTTTGGAAGCTATTGTAATTTTAGTTGTACCTGTGAAACCTTTCTTTTGTCTACACATGACTATACAATACCTATAAGTATTGTAGTCCATTCATTGTAACCTAGTTGATTTCACTTTAATAAAATTCACAGGCTACTATCCCTGTTTTGTGAAACTATAGTGATCAAGGAATTCCCCCTCTTTTTTCCACAGTAGCACTTGGATTATTTCATTATTTGGCACAAGCCATACAAATATTCTTTCATTATTTGATTTTTGAAGAATTAATTATCATTATTTGAATGATCAAGTAAAGTGTTTCCAAGGACAGACAACATACCTAGTGTGGGGTAATGTTGGGCACTAGAAAATGACTAAGTGTTTGAAGTATGCAGAGGTTCGCACACGTGTGAAGTGCTACATAAGAAACACATAGAAGGATGTACATGGTGATTGCGTTGGAAGGCCAGGGTTTTGCATGCGGAAGATGGAAAGAGATGTGTGTGAAGATCACTATAGGAAGGCAGAGGAATTAGTGATTTTTTGGCATAAGGGACTAAATATAGACTTGGAGTATGTGACATGTAAGGAGGATTATGCAGTCAAAAAGAGTCTATTTTTTAGGAAAGAACTTACATCTTTAACATGTTCATGGAGCTAATAATAGGATTAGAACTAGAGTTAAATATAGGTAATCTATTATTAGGAAAAGCTTACATACTTCTGGAGACATCGTGTAGCGGCGCATGGTTATTCTTAACATGCAGCCTATTTTGAGAAGTGCATGGGCGGTGAAGGGAAAGTTCCCCACCCCTATATATATATATATATATATGTATGTATGTATGTATGTATGTATGTATGTATGTATGTATGTATGTATGTATGTATGTATGTATGTATGTATGTATATTTATACGTATTGATTTGCACAGTTTAGGGGATCATGTTATGCTAGGCTATGTTCTGTTTTGAGAGGGACGTGACATTTTTTGGGCTGTAATAGATTTATGTCGCTGGTTTATGAGCGTGTCTGAATTATGATAGTGATATGTATGTATTCATCTACTGTGTTTTGATGGATTAATATAATTGATCATTGTGGTTGGATATTTATAGTTGATATATTTGTTACTAATAACTATATGGTTAATTTGATCTTATTTGTTATGTGAATTGTATGTTTACTTATTTATGTGTTTCCAAATTGAGGTCATGGATCTAGTGGTCATAGTTCTAGAATATATGTTTATGTGTGCTAAATCTTTGACAAATCCGATATAATAGAGGGATCCAATACCTTTGCATGCTTCGGGTGAGTGCTCAGATCTGTCTGAGTGATGTGTTAGTGTGTATATGGATTGAGTAAGAAATAAATACTACACTTATTCAATTATCATAACACTTACTTGTAAACATGAGTTGACACCCTTCAAGGAAGCCCTTTAGATTCCTAGGATCGGCCTTTACTAAGAAAATCATTTAATCACTATATAATATTCATCTAGTTCAATTACCTCTCGTATATATGTCTTCTTACTTGGTGAAAGGAGGAGTCTCTTGCATTTTTCATGTATCCACTCATCCCAACATTACATTTATCAGTGCAGGTATCGGTAAACCCTACTTTATTTAGATTTTTTGGTATTATAGCATAATAGAAACTAACTGATCACCATAAACATAAGTGTGTAGTTAGCTCCATTACAAGAGGGGGTATGAAAAAACATCAAGTCACTATGCACAAGCTCAAGTGGTGAAGAAGTTCTCTAGGACATACCCTTAGGAAATGGATCTTAGTTGTGCTTCCCTAATGCATAGCCATAGAAAAATCCCTCAAGATAAGAAACTTTAGGAAGAATATCAACCATACCATGAGTCCTCAACTCCTTCAAATATCTATAATTGAGATGTTCAAATCATTCATTCCAAAGATTTATCTTTGAATATGCATGAGAAACTAAGTCTTTCCCTATTGAGGAAAGATTTAGTGTCTTTCCCTATTGAGGAAGTGTCTTCACCCTGAAAGTGATATAGTCTAGACATATGATCAACAATACCATGACAAATAATTGAATGAGGATGCAACAAGGTTTGGAATTTGGTTCCTTGTGGTGTAAAATTCATTTTCTTTCATTTACCGAAATGATAAATTTTATATACATAAAGAAAATTTGTAGTGATTTTATGAACATGTAGTGCATCATGAATTCTTCCACCATCAAGGTGTATGTCACCTTTTCCTTTAACAAAAATAAAGGAAGAATCTCCAACCTCGGTTTTGGAAGTAGAAGTCAAACCTAGAGGTATAAAAGACTCTATAGAAGAATTCATGTGATGAGAATCACCAGATATTATAACCCAACTATCTGTAATTGTTGACTGAGATCTCTTAGTAATATTAAGTGTTTTTCCATGCTCATTAAAAGGTGGTGGAGTGGAGATAGAGACCTTATGCTTTTTTATTGCATCCTCTAAGTCTTGCATTCATTTCCAACACCTAGGTACTTTATTTACCTTCTATTTTAGTTATCCTCACCCACTTATGTGTGGATATTTGGTTTTCTTATTTATATTATGACTATATTATCTAGTTGTTAGGTATAGTTCTTTATTTTGATTTGTGGTCTTAACTAGTTTGATATGTGGTCTTGATTGGTTTGATTTATGGTCTTGACTAGTTATTTTCTTTATTTATGTCTTGATCTATTACCTTGAGTAGTTCTTAGATTGATCTTCCTTGCCTATATAAGTAAGGTACCTTTTCATTGTACTACATAGAGTTCCATGAGATATAATACATGCTATTGTTTCTCTTTGTTTGTAATTATTTTTGTAAAGTTATTATGTTGAATTACTTTCATCTTATTGATTGTGATGATCTATTAGCATATGATATCTTTGTGTCTTGGAACAATATTCTTATCATTCATTTTATGGTATTAGAGTGGTAGATGTTGTAAAAATTCATCTATAAGTATTATTTTATAAATGAGGGTTTTTTTCTTTATATATTCATAATTTCTTATTATTATATTGCAGCATCCATTTTTACATAAAACATAGGGATCCATTGGATTCGGAAGGTGTAAAACCCCCAAAAATGACTGTAAACTCATTCATTTCATTCTCTAAGGATTGCATTCGCTTCCAACACCTAGTTTCTACATGAATAATGTCCCTACAAAAAGAGCATGAAATGATAGACTTATTCTTGGATTTAGAATAATCCTTAGGTTTAGAGTTGTTTTCTTTGGGTTTAGGGTCATTTTGAGATGGATAAGGGGTGAACATGGATTTTCCTTTTGGCTTTCCCTTGTCCTTAGGATTAGATGCCACTAATTCCTTTTAAGAGGTAGAAGACTCAAGCTTAGACATTTTGGATTCTTCCCTGGAAAGTCTTTCAAAAACTATTTCTAATATAGGCATATGTTTAGAATTTTTCATGTAATGCATCCATGCTAGAGAAAAATGTAGAAGCAAATATGTGGAATGGACCTCTCAACTTGTATGGAATAAGGTAAACACACTCTTCTTATTTCTTATCTCTTCCACTCCCCTTAAATTGTGTCAACAAGTGCTTGAACTTAGTAGGATATTCTATAATTGATGGAAAAAAATTAGGACTAAGAGAATTGATCTCAATTTCAAGCTGTATGTCTCTTATGTTATCCAAATTACCAAATAAGCCCTCCAATTTCTCCCATATTTTGAAAGGAGAGTCACATCCTTCTAAAGGAAACAAAATATTATCATTTAGTTAAGTTCTTATTAAACCCATACACTCATCGAATTGCATTGGTACTAAAATTTCTCATATTCTCAAGTGAACATTGGTTTTTCTACAAAAGTTAAAGCCCATAATCCTTTTCATTTAATGATTGTTTACATTGTTATTTTCCATGTGTGGTAATTATGTGGTGTTAATGGCTCAAGTTGATCTAATGCAGAAGAAGATAAAGATGTCATTCTCAAAATCACCAAAAAGAATACAATAAGCCCCCCATATTTGGCACTTAATAATCGAGGGCATTTTACAAAAAAGAAATTTATAGTTTTAGTGTGGTTCTCAAAATAAATAGTTCCAATGGAACAAACATGAAAAAATAAGTACTTTCAAAAAAACAAAACGGAACTCAAATATGAGTTATTGATCAAAAGGTACAAGCTTATTAATTTTCATCTCTAATATTTATTTCAACTTAGACTAACAAAATAAAATTTCTTTGACTTTCACTCATCAAAATAAATGGGAATGGGGCTACATTAAAGCACCCACCAGTGAATCCCAACCGTTAAGCCCTTATATGACCAAGTGCTAAGGATTTTTATGGGTCTTTCACTTCTTTATATTTTTTGGTGTGTTAATTATTCCAAAGAAAATCACATCAAATTACCTTTTCTGGAAACACCTTCCAATTCTAGGCTGCGGCGAAAATGACTTACCACACCCAAAATAGCATAATACTAAGAAATTATGAATATATAAAGATAGAAAAAACCCTCGTTTGCAAAATAAAACTTACAAATGAACATCTACAACATATACCAGTCTAATACCATAAAAGGAATGATAAGAAGATTGTTCCAAGCTGCGATCTCAGATGATAATAGCAAACCACATTAGCTTTGCAAAACAGAAGAGTTAAAATACCATATATGGAAATCCATCATAATACATAATGCTCAATACATTACAATACAATGACTTGAATTATTTAATAAGAAATATGTACATATAGGAGGAGGGAAGTGAAACTACTACCTAAATCAGTGGTGAAGAACTCCCAATAACTAATACTGGTAGTTAAGTTAACTCTAAAAGACTAGTAAGAAAACTTCACATAACTGAGAAGCTAAATCAACACAACTAGTAAGCTAACTCGACACAACTAGTACACCTAAGCAAGCTAACCCAACAAGTGTAGGGTTAACACAAGTGTAAGAATTATCCTAATAAATAAATAAAAGGATAAATAATAACCTACACTAATACCCTCCCATAAGCATAGCTTAGGTGGGAGAAAAAGAAGGTGGGTCCTGACAACAAGGCCTGATGAGGTACCCACATACAATAACTAGGAAAATTGGACTCCGTAAGGTACCCAAAACTAGTAATAACAAAGTAGAGAGAGAAAAATCTTGCTGCAAGATATCCTCAGAAGCTCAGCTCCAAAAACTCATATAATGTTGAAGAAGTGTGGTGCACATTGTGGTCTGAATCCACTACTCGATCATATAACTAAAAAAAACTGACATTGGGCTTCACTAGAATAGCTCCATGCAAGGAGATTGTCAATGGAGTGATGTCGAAAATGTAAAAAAAAACACCATACATAATTTGATCAATTACTACAAATAGGTGTGCCACAATCCAAAAACAACCAAGGCAAGGACATGAGATCCAAATAAATAGGAGTGCCATGATCCAAGAAAAGCCAAGGTAACAAGGCAAGGACACGAAACCTGAAGAAGCAATATCAACACCACACCCTCCTATAATGCTAAATGAGTAGAGTGATACCACAGATCTGTATGAGTTGCCAAAATCAACTACTCGAACACTGACAAACTAACACTGGGATTCACCAGAATAACTCCCCCACAAGAGAGATTGTCAACATGCCAAAAAAAGTCTTCAAAAATACAGATCCAAAATATCTCAAAAAACAAGAGAGATATAAATGTATACACTTGTAGATACAAAAATGCAACACCCAAAATTTTAGGACGTCAAGCTCAACCGAAATTACGTCCATAAGTGATCACAATACCCTCCCAAATTTAGCACTTTATAATTGAGTGCATGTAAATATTACAATGAGTAACAATACTTTTTACATTTGAAATATGTGCATAAAAATGTCACCAATGCGTAGATCTTGAAAAAATATACAATTTCAAAAAAAAAGATCACCTTAATCCGAGCTACAGATCAAAAGTTATGAGCTCTAAAAGGTTTTGATATTAAAATAATATTTTAATGCTGATCTTTTTTTAAAGGTACACATGACACCCAAATGTCCAAAGGGTAAAAGAGTGCATCCACACGATACAGAATTACGACCAAAGGATAAAATCTTGTGCCCAAAACCTAAATTTCCAGAGGGTAAATCATTGCATCCAAAGGGTACACATCATTATCCAATGGATAAAAGAATGCACCCAGAGGGTACAGATCTGCGTCTAGTGGATAAAAGACAACATCCAAAACAAAAAATATCCAGAGGGAAAAAGAATGCATCCAAAAGGTACACGCTTATATCCAATGGATAAAAGAATGCACCCTAAGGGTACAGATCGACGTCCAATGGATAAAAGACTACATCCAAAATTGAAATAACCAGAGGGTAAAAGAATGCATCTTGAAGGTACACGCTTATATCTAATGGATAAAATAATTCACCTAGAGGGTATAGATATGCATCTAGTGGATAAAAGACAACATCCAGAACCAAAATATCCAGAGGGTAAAAGAATGTGTCCATAAGGTACAAGCTTATATCCAATGGATAAAAGAATGCACCCAGATTTGACTGTCTCAAAACATGGTCGAGTTTACAATTGATTCTAGGGTTTTGGCACCTTCTAAATCCAATGCCACACTTCGTTTTGCATAAAAATGCACTTTGCAAAGAATTTCTAACAAATTTTGAATACATGAAAAAATAAACCCTTGCTTGCAAAGAAAAACTTACAAATGGATGTCTACATCATCTATAGCTCAGATACCATGAAAGGAACGATAAGAAGATTGTTCTAAGCCATGGTTTCAGATGATAATAACACACCATATTATCTTTTTAAAATAGAAGAGCTAAAATAGCATATATGGAAATCTATCATAATCCATAATGCTCAATATATTACAATATAATGACTTGAATTATTCAATAAGAAATATGTACATATAGGAGGAGGGAAGTGTAACTACTACCTAAATCACTGGTGAATAATTCCCACTAACTGATACTGGTAGTTAAGTTAACTCCAAAAGACTAGTAAGCCAACTCCACATAACTGAGAAGCTAACTCAACACAACTAGTAAGCTAACTCCACACAACTAGTACACCTAAGCAAGCTAACCCAACAAGTGTAGGGCTAACACAAGTGTAAGAATTATCCTAATAAATAAATAAAAGGATAAATAATAACCTACACTAACAGATTCACCCCCCTCTTAGTATGTGTGTTTTCTACATCTTCATTCAAGGATAAGGTTGTAAATGACGATCAGTCCATTCAAAGAGATTTTTTTGCATGTGTGATAACTAGGGTTTGAAAGTGAAAAATAAATCTAGGAAAGTGAACAACTCAAAAAATTACAGGATCCATCTCAGAGCAGGTTCAAGACTCTATAAAAGGTCCTAGACCATATAGTATAGTCATAGCTATGTTGTATGGTTTTGACCCAAGAAAATTTCCATTTCTAGTTTATTTTGTGAAGGTTTTCCAGGTTCAGTTTTTCTTGTTTTTATGTTGCACATTCTTAGATATTTATATGTTGGCTAGATTTTCTTCACAACTGAAAACCTAGGCATTCATGAGATAGATCTCCCTCATTTACCAGCGAGGCTCCCGTGTAATATTGTTTTAGTTTATATGTCTTAATATCTATCTATTGGTATTACTTTAACCATGTAGCTCATGAACCATAGCTATACAGTTCTACAACAAGTAATAAACTGTAAAAGAAAGGAAAAATCTACAAAAGAGGAAAATAATAGGAAATGAAAGAAAGTAGAGAGGATGTGCAACCCAAGCAATAGTTTATAGAGTTCATTGCATGCACATAGATTAAAACAAATAGATCATTAAGAACATAATTCAAAGCAAAGGAAACTTTCAGATCTAGATATATAATAACACAGTTTATGAATATATCTAGAAATAAATAAGAATCAAACTGCATCGTTGACACAAAGTTCTTTGGAAATCTCTTCTCTATTCCTCTGCTTGCAGAAATCAGGGGTTTCAGCTCAAAGTTTGGAACACAAGAATGTTGATTACAAATTATGATCATTTAACCTATAGGTTCTTCCTCTATTTATAGTGTATAAAGGGCAATTACAAATAGGAAGTTTTAAATGAATTCTCGCATGCGGAAGCTATGAAAAGGGAAACAACTGGAAATCTTCCTCCTAGAATTCCTCTTTGCATGACATGCATGATTTATAACTGAAAAATAGAATATTTTATTTTGCATGTCTGCCACCTATTTCCAAGTAATTAAATTCTTCAAGTAACGGATTTTAAACCAATCACTTAAGTTTTATAATTTAATTGATTTCTCGATTACTTTGTCAGAGAAAATAAAAGAAATAAGAAGAAAGTTGCAACCCTCCTTGTTCTCCTTCCATACTCTACATGCTGATCCAACCTGTATTGTACTTCTACTTCATCTATTTTAGAAATGAATGATCTAAATGATATCTCTGCCATGGATCTAAGATACTCCCATATGTTGTTGAATTCTTTCCTTTGATTCTCACCAAACTAGATCTAGAAACAACTGACTATGATTTACCTGCGGGTTCCTTGAAGCTTTTGCAGTTCTTCAATACATGCACTACTGCAATGTTTGCCATAAATAATTCAAAAAAAACTCCTCATCTTTTATTTAAAATTACATATCAGTAATTTTAAATTCTGGAAAGCACTTCCGGGTGAAGGAAAATACAAGTAAATTCAATGAAGGCTTCAATTGGAAGATTAGGAGCACATGCACAAGCTTCTGAAAGGAATTCTCCATGTAATGACTTCCACATGGGCTGCGTTAGAAAAAAGAAGATGATTTATTTCCAGAAACCTTTGCAATTATGAGAGTTGGGTCTGTCAATCAAATTGGTGATAAGTTTAGGGCCTATGTATGTATCATTGACTTCAGAAAAATTGAAAGCTATGCATGATTCTGCTTATCTTTTTCTTTCATCATGCTTCATCGTGGCTGGAACAATCTTTGTTTGAGCTCTTTTTCTTTTAATTCTGTCAGAATCCCTTGCAATTGGATCAAGTTGTGTAGATCTGACTATTTATTCTAATTTGGAAGATATATTCAATGTACCTAACATTGATTTGAGCACCTGTGATGAATACTTGCAATTTTATTCAGACAAATATGGAGTCCATGGCATGAATACTTGATTTTTATCACCAAAATCTGCATATAAATCCTGCTGCCCTAAAATTTGAGGCTTTACTTGCATGCAAAGAAAGAAAAATATTATTTAATTCACTAGAGCACTTATACCAACATGCAGATGCTCAGAATGACCAAAATTAGACTATTCCAACCCTAGGTGCCAAAACTGGAAGCTTCCCGGCAGTGGAAAATAAATTTTAATGCAAAATCCTCCTTCTTTTGGTGCCAAAACTTGTCTGGGCTGCAATCCTCATAAAAAAGAATTAATTGCTTCTTTATTATGGCAGGCCATGCTTATATAACCCTCAATATTCTATTTCTAATAATTTCCCTTCCTATTTCTGGCAATTTAATTAATAAACAATCATTTTTATTCACCCAAATTGGGCTCTCCAATTATCCATGTTACTGATTGCTTTTAAATAAATTTATTTTATTTATTTTTAGTATGCATCCTTGACTTCTCCTTAGCTCTTCCACTTGCATTGACTTTCCTTCTATTTATGGCGCCAAAATTGGGTGAATAAACCATTAATAAATATTATTAAATGCATTGTTATTCACCCAAGGTGGGTCACACTTTTTGGCAAGGGTAGTTGCTAAAAATAAGAAGTCAGCTTGATGGGAATTTCCACCCTGCACTGCAGCTCCAAAAATCCCCTCTTCCACTTAAGTGATTTGACTTTCATCATGAGAATTTTTACCCTGCAAGGCAGGTAAGAAAATCCCGTCGGTGCTTTAAGTGATTTTTTTCTTTTATAATGAGAATTTTTACCCTGCAAGGTAGGTAAGAAATTCCCACCTACCTACCACCTCTAATATTCCCATTGCAGCTTAAGTGACTTTGACTTCATGGGAAAAATTACCCTGCAAGGTAGGTAAGAAATTCATGCCTGCCTGCCACTGCCAAAATTCCCACTAGCAGCTTAATGTCTTCCTTCCAAAAAGTGTGACTTGCATTAAAATTGGCCTCCTTTGATAAAGTGTGACTTGCATGGGTGAATAAATCTCTTTGGTGGGAAAATTTAGCTTGTCAAGTAGGCAGAAAATTCCCATCGGTGCTTTAAGTGATTTTTTCTTTATTTTATAATGGGAAATTTTCACCCTGCAAGACAGGTAAGAAATTCCCACCTACCTACCACCTCTAATTTTCCCATCGCAGCTTAAGTGACTTTGAATTCATGGGAAAAATTACCCTGCAAGGTAGGTAAGAAATTCCTACCCTTCCTACCACTACCAAAAATCCCATTGTAGCTTACACTCATTAATTATAGAAAAATGTGACTTGCCTGGGAGAGGCTTTTTGTGCATGACTTCATCTTTTTTGGTCAAAAGTTTGCATTTTGAGGTTGATTCCTTCTGGTGTTATGTCAGTAGATGATCTTTAGATGCTTCAGGTAATTAAACAGACTATATTGATGAAGGAATTGACCTAGGGGAATTTCATAGAGAAACTAAGGAGAAAACTGGAGAAAAACACAAAAGAAATAAATAAAAGTAAAAAATGTTGCAAGAAGTTGCAGACAATGCCCTGAATTCATTCTTAGTGAAAACCCTAATGAGATGAGTGAATACTGGCATGCAAAAATTCAACAAGATTCAACTGCAGCACAATTTACTTCAAACGGGGCATTATTTATTCAATAAATAATTAAATAAAAATTTCCCGCAGACAAAACTTGGCGGAGGGATAAAATGAGTTTGGGCATCTGGGTATTTGTCAAAATTGGCTCATATGATTCACTAGGAATATCCTAACATAATACAAACATCTTAATACAATAAAAACATGAAAAGACCGGTTATTTTAAAAAAGAATGAAATTTTTTTCAAATGGGTAGTCTCAGATTTCAGGGTGAAATATGGGGACACCAGTTAACTCTGTCTGTGGACATCTTTTCCTCTGTCAAAATGACAGGAGAAAAGATGAAATCCCAACTTCACTGGTTTTGTATCTTGTCCATTGGGTTCGGGGTCAGGCCACAAAAACAAAACAAAAAGAAAAAGAAAATAAAATAAAACAACAAAAGTTTTATTTATATACATACATGTTTTACCCTAATTTTTTAATTCTGGAAAGGCTTCAAGTGTTGCCCATTGAAAGGCAGTGGTAACTCAATTCCATCCCAGTAGGCAAGGAAGAAAGTATCCATTCCAGCCACTCTTTTGATCATGAAGGGCCCTTTCCAGAGTGAATCATATTTGTCGTGCATGCCCTTCGATTCATGTCTCTTGTCCCACCAGAGTACCCAGTCTTTGATCTTGAACTTCCCTTCTCTGGCCTTCTTGTCAAATACTTTGGGAAAGTCATTATCAACTTCATCTTGTGGTGGCTCATCCTTTCTTCTCTCTATGGTGAGTAAGTCTTCATCAACTTCCTTTGTTCCAGATTTACCTGTTGCATTTCTGAGGGAGAACTATCACCATATTCTTTGTTCTTATTCAGGTACCGATCATATTTTTTGAAAGTATCCACTAATAAAACTAAACCCTTGGGGATTTTGTTACCTTTTGGTTGGATTATTCCATTATTTTCATCATAACCCAGATCATTTTTTCCTGTGACTGTTCATCGTGGTGGTGATTTCTTCTCTTCAACATGCAGAAATGTAGATGTTTGTTTGTCATCATAGAAGGTCTACCACTATTCAACACTATCAGGGACTTTAGAGTGGTAGACCATCTCCAATTTATAGTTTCTTTTCTAAATATGGATGGTGATCTATCCGAATTCAATTGTGCAGTTGTGATTGCCAAAGAATCTACCTTGGAGTTTTGATTGGTTGGAATGAAGATGATAGAGAAGGCTGCAAAATACAGTGTAGTAGAAAGCACTTTATCTCTGTAATGCTTCAACTCATCTCTTTTGACTTGATTTTTACCTTGAAATTTCTTTACTAGAAGTTCACAATCTCCTTGGTCTTTGATTTGTTTTAATCCTTACTTTCTAGCTTGCTCCATTCCTAACAACAATGCTTCATATTCTGTCATATGATTAGTGTTCTTGAACATCAACTTGTGGGAGTATGGGAATTTTTCATGATCTGGATATATTAGTATAACATTGGCTCCTGATCTAAAAGAAAAACAAGTGTCTTTAAACTCTAGAGTCTAAACTTTCACATCTCCTTTTGTTCTTGTACAGTTTTATCCATTTCCAAGAAATAGACCCCACATTCAGATTTTTGAAAAAAGAATCTGAGATTTAGGATACTCAGATTTTGTCACCGTGTACTTGGATTTCTATTCCGGCTCTAGATTCTGATTAATCCCCTTGATAGGAATATGAGCACAGGACCAATCCATTTTTACTTCTCCTCCTAGCTCTTTGCAGAAGTTTCTACTCAACAACATCTCATAGGAGACAGGAATATTTGCAACTAAGATTGTCATCTTTAATATTTTTCAGAAAAATCTTACAAAACAGCTTGTGCATCTTTGATTTGTCTGATTAAAGGGACTTGTCTCTCCATGGAATAACACCTTTTTATGGTCTTTGTCAAGGGTAAGCCCAAGAGCATCTATAACTTTAGCTAGCATGACATTGTCAGAAGCACCTGGATCTAAAATGAAGTTGCTTAACTTGAAACCATTAAACAATAGGGAAATATAGAATGGTTCCAATCTTTTAGAAGATGGTGAGGATTTAAAAATTACGGTGTTGTTATGGGGAGGAGTATCTTTGGGCTTAGGAAAAATACCTTTTGATGTGTTGGATTGTCCTGGTGATTGTACATATTTGACTAGCTTATTTAACTGGTCAATAAAGGCTCTCAAGTATTCAACTTTTGACATTTGAATCCTAGTTTTCTTGACATGGTCAACAATGTCGAAGGAAGGTATAGATTCAGATACCTGAGCTACTTTCTATGGTTGAGATGAAGAACTCGCATTCTTATCTCTGGGAGCTAAAGAAGAAGGTAAAGGTCTACCCCTTCTTTATTCATTGGCTAACACCTCAGCTTGGTGATTTTGTGATTGTGTAAATACTACATATGTATGACCATGATCATCTTCATGAAGCTTCTCATCATCATGTTCAGATTTTTAGTTTGGTAATTAATGTTGGAGTCTCCAGCAAGACCTACAAAATCATCATTCTCAAGATGATCAGTGTCAACTTCCTGGTCTTCTTCATTCATCTCCATGTTGTTTCTGGGAGCAGCTTCAATTGCTAATCTTTGGGAACTAGTAATGCAATTCTGGTTGTTGTTGTTGAAATTCTGAGCAGGGGTAGTGTTGTTTCCCTTGAGCCATTTGAGCCAGTTTCTTCATTCGTGACATCTCATTTGCTAATTTTTGCAATAGTGAATCAAATGTAGTAGCAGAAGATGAACTTTCAACTCTAGAAGTGCTGCTCTTTATTTTTGCAGCCATGATGAGGTCATCTTCAATTTCAACTGCCATGTTTTTGGCTGCTAACAAGTCAGCAGGACATGCTCTTTGCAGTTCATAGATTACTTCAGGAAGAAAAGCATTGATGAATAATACCTTTTGATTCTCATCATTCATAGAAGTAGAAGTCATAATTTTGTAAAGTATTCTTTGAAATTTAGCTATAAAATCCCGCATGTCCTCATGTGGATCCTTCTTCAACTGAGTGAGCTGAGTTATCAAGGTATTGGAATCTTCAGTTGGTTTGAATCTTTTTAGGAATGCATATCTAATAGTGGCCCAGTTGGTAATGGTGCCAGGAGCTAGCTAGTAGAACCATTCTCCAGCCAAGTCATGCAGAGTCTGAAAGATACATCTTCATGTTCTATTGTAAGCACTCCACAGGATATGAAAAATGCAGCCAAGTGGTCATCTAGATTTTGCTTTCCATCTCCAAACAATTTTGGAAAATTATTTTTTGTCCCTTTAGGTAGATCATGCATAGGAGTCAGATTTAGAGGTCCAAAGGTTACACCCCATGGAACAGGTGTTGCAGGGGTAAGTGGTTGATTCTACATCATGATGAATGGAGCGCATCTTCTTTGAGAATAGACTTGGTGAATAATTCCAGTTGTCAGATTATGATAGACATGATCTAGATCTAGAGAATTTTGTACTCTTCTTCCTGGTGAAAGGATGGATCTGTGACTTCTAACTTGAGAAGGATGACTGAAATTAAACTACTCCTGTAATCTATAAAAATGATCGATCCTTCCTTGAGCTCTGCTAGACCACGTGAATGGAAGTTCTACCAGGTTAAGCTTATAATATAAAAATGAACTGGTAAGAGAAAGCTCTGATATGCTAATTTGTGTTGTTCCCAAGTAGAGTTGCCAAAAAATGTTAGCTAGATTTTCTGCACAGCTGAAAACCTAGGTAGTCATGAGATAAATCTCCCTCATTTACTGGCGAGGCTTCCATGTAAGATTTTGTCAGTTTATATGTCATAATATCTATTTGTTGGTATTACTTTAACAGTGTAGCTCATGAATCATATCTATATAGTTCTACAGCAAGTAGGCAGCTGTAAAAGAAAGGAAAAATCTACAGAAGAGGAAAATAATAGGAAATGGAAGAAAGTAGAGAGGATGTGCAACCCAAGCAATAGTTTACAGAGTTGATTGCATGCACATAGATTAAAACAAATATATCATTAAGCACATAATTTAAAGCAAAGGAAACTTTCAGATCTAGATCTATAATAACATAAAGTTTATGAATAGATCTAGAAAGAAATAAGAAGTAAAATGCACCGTTGACACAAAGTTCTCTAGAAATCTCTTCTCTATTCCTCTGCTTGCAGAAATCAGGGGTTTTAACTCAAAGTATGGAACACAAGAATGCTGATTACAAATTCTGATCCTTTAACTTATAGGTTCTTCCTCTATTTATAGTGTATAAAAGGAAATTACAAATAAGAAGATTTAAATGAATTCCCACATGTGAAAGCTATGAAAAGGTAAATAGCTGGTAATCTTCCTCCTAGAATTCCTCTTTGCATGACATGCATGATTTATAACTGGAAAATAAAACCTTCTATTTTACATATCTGCCACCTATTTCCAAGTAATTGACTTCTTCAAGTAACGGCTTTTAAACCAATCACTTAAGTTTTATAATTTAATTGATTTCTCAATTACTTTGTCGGAGAAAATAAAAGAAAGAGGAAAATAAATAAGAAAAAATATACAACCATCCTAGTCTTGTTCTCCTTCTATACTCTGCATGTTGATCCAACCTGTATTTTACTTCTACTTCATCTATTTTAGCAATGAATGATCTGAATGATATCTCTACCGTGGATCTGAGATACTCCCATATGTTGTTGTATTCTTTCCTTTGATTCTCACCAAACTGGATCTAGAAGCAACTGACTATGATTTTCCTTCAGGTGCCTTGAAGCTTTTGCAGTTCTTCAGTACATGCACTAGTGTAATGTTTTCCATAAATAATTCAGAAAAAACTCATCATATTTTATTTAAAAATACATATTTGCAATTTTAAATTTTGGAAAGCACTGCGGGTGAAGGAAAACACAAGTAAATTTAATTAAGGCTTTAACTGGAAGATTAAGAGCACATGCACAAGCTTTTGAAAGGAATTCTCCATGCAATGACTTCCACATGGGCTGCATTAGAAACAACAGGATGAATATTTTCTAGAAGTCTTTGCAATTATGAGAGTTGGATATGTCAATCAAATTGGTGATAATTTTGGGGTCTATGTCTGTATGATTGACTTCAGAAAATATGGAAGCTATGCATGATTCTGCTGATATTTTTCTTTCATCATGCTTCATCATGGCTGGAACAATCTTTATTTGAGCTATTTTTCTTTTAATTCTATCAGAATCCCTTGAAATTGGATCAATTTGTGCAGATCTGACAATTTATTTTGATTTCGAAGATATATTCAATGTACCTAACATTGATTTGAGCACTTGTGATGAATACCTGCAATTTATTTAGACAAAGATGGAGTCCATGGCATGAATACTTGATTTTTATCACCAAAATCTGCATATAAAGTCTGCTGCCCTAAAATTTGAGGCTTTGATTGCATGCAAAGCAAGAAAAAATATTATTTAATTCACTAGAGCACTTATACCAACATGCAGATGCTCAGAATGACCAAAATTAGACTATTCCAACCCTAGGCGCCAAAACTGGAAGCTTCCTGACAATGGAAAATAAACTTTAATACAAAATCCTCCTTCTTTTGGCGCCAAAACCTGTTTGGGCTGCAGTCCTCATAAAAAAGAATTAATTGTTTCTTTATTATGGCAGCCCATGCTTATATAACCCTCAACATTCTATTTCTAATAATTGCCCTTCCTATTTCTTGCAATTTAATTAATAAAAAATCATGTTTATTCACCCAAATTGGGCGCCCAATTATGCATGTTGATGGTTACTTTTAAATAAATTTATTTTATTTATTTATAGCATGCATCCTTAAATTCTCTTTAGCTCTTCCACTTGCATTGACTTTCCTTCTATTTATGGCGCCAAAATTGGGTGAATAAACCATTAATAAATATTTTTAAATACATTGTTATTCACCCAAGATGGGTCACACTTTTTGGCAAGGGCAGTTGCTAAAAATAAGAAGTTAGCTTGATGGGAATTTCCACCCTGCACTGTAGCTCCAAAAATCCCCTCTTCTGCTTAAGTGATTTGACTTTCATCATAGAAATTTTTAACCTGCAAGGCAGGTAAGAAAATCCCGCCGGTGCTTTAAGTGATTTTTTCTTTTATAATGGGAATTTTTACCCTGCAAGGAAGGTAAGAAATTCCTGCCTTACTACCACCTCTAATATTACCATTACAACTTAAGTGACTTTGACTTCATGAGAAAATTTACCCTGCAAGGTAGGTAAGAAATTCCTGCATACCTGTCACTACCAAAATTCTCACTGGCAGCTTAAAGTCTTCCTTCTAAAAAGTGCAACTTGCATTAAAACTGGCTTACTTTAATAAAGTGTGACTTATATGAGTGAATAAATCTCTTTGGTGGGAAAATTTATCCTGTCAGGCAGGCAGAAAATTCCCATCGGTGCTTTAAGTGATTTTTCTTTATTTTATAATGGGAATTTTTATCTTGCAAGGCAGGTAAGAAATTCCCTCGTGCCTGCCACCTCTAATATTCCCATTGCAACTAAGTGACTTTGAATTCATGGGAAAATTTACCTTGTAAGGCAGGTAAGAAATTCCCACCTACCTTCCACTACCAAAAATCCCATTGCAGCTTACACTCATTAATTCCAGAAAAATACAACTTGCCTGGGATAGGCTTTTTGTGCACGACTTCATCTTTTTTGGTCAAAAGTTTGCATTTTGAGGCTAATTATTTCTAGTGTTGTGTCAGTAGATGATCTCTAGATGCTTCATGTAATTAAAAAGATATACTAGCGAAGGAATTGACCCAGGGGAATTTCACAGAGAAACTGAGGAGAAATTGGAGAAAACGTAAAAGAAATAAATAAAAGCAAAAAATGTTTCCAAAAGTTACAGAAAATGCCCTGAATTCATTCTTGTGAAAACCCTATTGATATGAGTGAATAATGGCATGCAAAACTTCAACAGGATTCAACCGGAGCACAATTTACTTCAAACAGGGTATTATTTATTCAATAAATAATTAAATAAAAATCTCTCGCAGACAAAACTTGGCGGAGGGATAAAATGAGTTTGGGCATCTGGGTATTTGTCAAAATTAGCTCATATGATTCACTGGGAATATCCTAACATAATACAGACATCTTCTAGAAATAAAAACATGAAAAGACCCGTTATTTTAAAAAAGATCAATTTTTTTTCAAATGGGTAGTCTCAGATTTTAGGGTGAAATCTGGGGACACCACTAGCTCCGTCTGTGGACATATTTGCTTTTTTTAAAATGACAGGAGTAAAGATGAGATCCCAAATTCTCTAGTTTTGTATCTTGTCCCTTGGGTTTTGGGTCAGGCCACAAAAACAAAAGAAAAACAAAAAGAAAAGAAAAGAAAGCAACAAAAGTTTTATTTATATACATACAATTTTTACCCTAATTTTTTAATTCCAGAAAGGCTTCAAGTGTTGCCCATTGAAAGGCAGTGGTAACTCAATTCCATCCCAGTAGGTAAGGAAGAAATTATCCATTCCAGCCACTCTTTTGATTGCATAGGGCCCTTTTCAGAGTGAATTAGATTTGTCGTGTGTGCCCTTCGATTCATGTCTCTTGTCCCACCAAAGTACCCAGTCTCTGATCTTGAACTTCCTATCTCTGGCCTTCTTGTCAAATACTTTTGGCAAGTCCTTATCAACTTCATCTTGTGGTGGCTCATCCTTTCTTCTCTCTGTGGTGAGTAAGTCTCCATCAACTTCCTCCATTCCTAGATTTACCTGTTGTATTTCTGAGGGAGAACTATCACCATATTATTTGTTCTTATTAAGGTACCGATCATGCTTTTCGAAAGTATCCATTAAAGAAACTAAACCCTTAGGTATTTTCTTACCTTTTGGTTGGATTATTCCACTATTGTCATCATAACCCAGATCAGTTTTTCCTGTGACTATTCGTCGTGGTGGCGATTTATTCTCTTTAACATGCAAACATGTAGATGTTTTTTTGTCATCGTAGAAGGTCTTCCACTATTCACTCCCATGTTTCATAATTAGTTCAACATTGCCCTATATGATGATATTTTTTACCCCTATCTCCTCAGTTGCTTGTAATCCAAGCAAAAAATATTCATATTTGGAAATTTTATTTATGTTGGAGAATTACAACTTATATGCCCGGTGGAATAAGTCTCCATGTAGGGATGACATAACTATGCCTGCAGCTGAACCAACTGACGAACAACTTCCGTCAAACTCCATGTTCCATACCTCATAAAAAAAAATTGTTATCCTTTCCTCTATAATAGTTAGTTCTTCACCCCATTTGTAACTTATGAAGTAATTTCCATTGCATCTTTCTTCATATAGGACTTTCCCTAATTCTTCAAATGAAGCCTTTCCCAAATCTCAAATTTGATTGAGGATGTTATCCCTAGGGTCATCTGACTTTTGCACTATGTACTTCATCTTAGGATTAGGGCGGAGTTTCTTCATCTCACTCTTGATTGGTATTAATTTAGAAGACCATTCCATTTTAACTTCACTTCCTATCTCTCAACAAAAGCTTTTACCGAGGAGCATTCAATATGTAGCTGACATGTTAGCCACTAGTATTTTTTCCTTCACCCATTTCTCTAGATAAGCCACAAGGCCCATCACTACATCTTTAATTTTCCCACCAAGTGGAACATATTTTGTCTGCATTGAGTAGAAATGAACAAATGACCAAGAGAGACTCAAACTGAGATCTTGAGAAACCTTGGTAGGTGTTGGATTTTAAAATGGCGCTTTAGTCAAAACCACATTCAAGGGACAACAAGTCCTTCCTCTTTATGGGATAGGTTCCCTTATTGAAAGCAAGCAACAAAGCTTATATACAAATGTACACTTTCATCTTAAGGTTGGACCTCTGACATCTTGAAATTCTTTTATACCAAAAGGTTATCAATACAAACAAATAGAAGAACTGAAGAAAGGAAAGAGCATAATATAACAACACTTTCAGGAAATATAGATAACAAAGTATAACCCTACACGTACTAAGCAAGAGTGATATAGAATAGAATCATTCACATTCACATCATAAGATATCATTCCATAGGCACAAAGTTCCAGAAATCATATCAATAAGAACATAAAGTTTCTTATCACAGAAAGTAAATGATCCAGGAATTTCAGATGAGTAAGAAGGGACAATGGAAGAAGATAGAGGAAAGGGGAAAATCCTTCAGTATTGATTTACTTTTGAATATAATTACACTTCAAAAGTATCAAATTCCAACCTTTTACAATGAGCCAAGCTATTACATTTATAGATAAAGCCAAGAGAGGAGAAGAAGAGAAGGAAGAAAAACTGATTTGGTGCTCAACTGCCAAACATCAATGCCCCTACAAATCCACCTTCAATCTATCAAATCTGGTTCTGCATGTCTTTGGCATGCTGAAGAAGGAAGAATGGCAGATCGGGTCAGATTTGATCTAGTTGAAGTAGTCAGATCCCATATTAAAGGCTTGACAGATGTTTTCTAGATTTTCACTCAAATCAAGATATCCAGTCAGTTTACCATGTATATTTGGCGTGTTGGAGAAGAAAGGATGGTAATCGAATCAGATCTGGGTAGTTGAAGCAATCGGATCCTGTATTAATGGCATCAAATATGTTTTCCAGATTTCTAACCATCAACTCTTGCTAAAAACAATATTTTATTCTTCCATGGTGTAAAGGAGACCAAGACCTTTCCAACTGTATAAAATTTGCCAAATTTTGAGCACTGGAGCGAAATTTATGCCCATTTGAATATTTAAATCGAATCTATACAAAAATGGCAAAAATGCAAAAATGAATCGTGGGCCTGAAATTGAAATTGAACCTTTAGTGCAAAAGATGCAAAAGTTCCCCACAGCCCCGTAAGCTCGAAACTTCACATTTTAAATTTTGGTCTGACACATGGCATTACCTAAGTGGTAACGAATTCGCGGCTCACTTTACAATTTTACTTATTTTAGAAATGAGGCTCAACATCTCAAAGTTCTCCGCCGACCCATCTCTCCACTTTGTCTCTTGATTCAGGCTCAACATTTGACTTTTCCCTCTTGGAAACAAGACTCAAAATAACAAAAGGCTCTAACAATCTGCTTCCCCACTTTGACTCTTCATGTGGGCTCAATATTTGAATTTTTACCTTGGCATGAGCGGGGCCGCTGTTCACTTTTTTACTTTATGCCTTTTATGGAAACAAGGCTAAAAACCTCAGTCCTCCTCCGGCCTGCCTTCCCACTTTGAATTTCTATGCGGGCTTAACATTTGAATTTTCCCTTCATTTTGGTGAAAGCTTTATGTCCAACCTAGGACATGTGTAGGTTTCCTGCTCATTCGGAGACTCGCTTTGTACTTACCTCTTAAAAGAGCACCGAAGAGACACGTGGCGTTGTCTGTTGCCTTGCCTTGTTTCTTTATGTTTTGGCTAAGTCCCTTTTGTTTGGCGGGGCCATATGCCTAACCCTAGACACATGGAGGCTCAGCACACATTTGGGACTTGCCTCCATATTTTACCTTTGAATTTGTGTCACATTGACATGTGGAGGCTTCCGCAAACCCTTCTATACTTATCCAATTCAACAGCCAACTCTATTCCCTTTTTGGACATGGGATACGTGGAAAGATGGTGCTCATTTGGGGGACCACCTTTGGCTTCTACCCTTGAAAGAGTGCCGAAGAGACACATGTCGAGCTCCGCTGGTTCTTTCATACTTAGTCGATTTGGGTGTGCTACCCATTTGACTTCTATCAGACCCTAGACACGTGGAGGGATGGCACTAGTTCAGGGTCTCTCTTTGGGCCACACTTTTGAAGTTACATCGATGAGGCACGTGGAGAGATGGCACATGTTTGGGGAACCACCTTTGGCTTCACTTCTAAAGTTACGTCGAGCTAACACGTGGTTCGTTCCACTAGCCCTTTGTACTTAACCGATTTGGACCCACTCCTCTTTCACTATTTTTTGATTGGGTCCCTTCTCCTTATTTAGGAGTGACTATGTTGGGTTCTGCACATGTGGAAGCTCCACACTCATTTGGGGTCTATCCCTTGAGTCTCACTTTTGAAGTTGTGTCGGTGAGGCACGTGGCGAGTGTGCGCAAACTTAGGATCCTGTTTTGAACTTGGCCTTTGGAGGTGCATCGTTGGGATGCATGGAGGCTTCTACCAACACCTTATACTTATCTGATTTATCAGCTGGCTTTGTCTTTTCAGACTCTAGACACATGGAGGGCATATGCTCATTTGGAGTCTCCTCTTTTTTGTACCATACCAAAAGTGTGTTGAAGAGACACATGACATCGTCCGTTGATCCTTTTATAATTAGCCGATTTGGGCCTTGATTGAACACTTCCTTTCTTCATACAAAACCAAAACCCCAAAAGTGACCCGATGACCCACCTTCCAGCATCCAAGCAGAAATGTCCACGTACTCATGGACGCTAGGAAAGAAATTAATAGGGAATATTCACCCGTCATCCATGACTTTGAGAAAAATACAGAGAGGGAAGGCTCCACCATTTACACTGGAAAAGCAAACTACTCCTTATGGAAAGAAGAACTGTAAAAAATATCGGGCTCGATGCGATCCACAACCATAGAAAAGGATTTGAAAATCTCATTCTAATAGAGGAAACAATTTTTAAGCATCCAGACGGGAACCATGCAGACTGTAAGATTCTAAATTAATAGGGCGAGATTACAAATGAGCACCAGTTTCTTCAAAGCACGAATTTTTCTATCTCTCTAGACTTTTCACTCTGCTCAAACATCTCTCAAAGGCACCAATTTAAAATTTTTGAAAGCTTGACTTGAAAAATTAGGGGAATTTAGAGGGTGACAATAGCTGGCTCTTTTTGGGGATGACTTGGTTGGGACAGAGGAACGGGGGTAAGATCAAGAACCATATAAAAAATTTGGGAAAGTAGACTAGTGCCTTATCCATTGGGAAAATAGAGTCAAAGGAAAAACCAATACAGAAGACAACACACAAGCAACAGGAAAAGGAACAAAAACAAACAAAACACTACATGTATTATATACAAAAGGACTACCCAAATCACTTAGGACTTGAACAACTTCAAATACTTCCCACTATAAGGAAGTGGGAGAGAGGATCCATCCATATAATCCAAGTAGAAAGAATTTTCTCCAGCAAAGTGTCTGATTTTGAAAGGACCAAGCCAAAGAGAAACAAACTTATCATGGCTTCCTCGAGGTTCATGTCTTTTTTCCCACAATAGAAAAATGTCTCCCACTTAAAAATATCTGGGCCTGGCCTTTTTATCAAACAAATATTTCACCTTCAATTGATGAACTAAGAACCTATCAAAAACATGCATCTTGTCTTCATCCAACTTATGAAGGTACATAATTCTATTGTCTAGGGAACTGATGAAACTTGAGTCCTCAATAGCCTTCATTAAGTGCAAGGCTAGTAATTCCACAGTTACTGGAAAATGAGCTTCAACACCATACACCACTTGAAATGGAGACATCCCAACTACTCTTTTGGGTGTAATTCTATCTACCTAGAGGGCATCATAGAGCTTCTTGTGCCAATTCCTTTGAGATTCATTAACAAGCTTCCGAACGATGGTCACCAGATTCTTATTTGTTGATTCTGCTTGTCCATTCCCTTGAGGATAATAATATGAAGAATGAGCAAGAGAAATTCCATAGCCATAGAAAAAATCCATCATCTCAGAAGAAGAAAAATTAGAAGCATTATTAGTCACAATATTGTTTGGTACCCCAAACCTTATCAAGATGTTCTCCTTGATGAAATTACACACCACCTCAAAAGTAGTTCTTTTGACTGGAATAGCCTCTACCCACTTTGTGAAGTAATTTGTAGCAGTTTGCACATGAGTATGTCTAGCAATGGAAGGTGGGTTCAGAGTTCCAATGAAATCTAATCCCCATTGTTGAAAAGGGTCATCAATCATTACTAGTTTGAGTGGTAAAGCAGCAAACTTAGGTCTCCCAAAAAAAGTATAACAGGCTTCACACTTACCTACCCATTTTGATGCATCTCTGAACAATGTAGGCCAATAGTACCCTACACGAAGGATCTTATGGGTAGTAACAGTAGAAGAGAAGTTCCCTCCACAAGCCTAATCATGAAAATCTGAAAACAACCTCTTCTGTTGCTCTTTTTCCACACACTTAAGGAATCTTAAGGAATCTTCCATCTATACCTCATTTGAACAAAGTATTTTCCCATAATACATATTGTGTAGACCTTAGCTTAATAGATCTCTTTTCCTTGGCACTCAAATGGGATGGACATTCTCCATAAGTAAGGAAATGTGCAATATCAACATACCACTCATCTTTTGAACTAAGGAAGAGGACAACAGGGACATTAACCGCTTTTGTGGACAATTCTTCATTAGCCCCTTTAGCAATAAGCTCACATAAGCCTTTACCTTGAACTAGCTTAGTTGGCTTGATATCAAGGTCATATTCTTGAACCTTTGCTACCAAATTACCTCTCTTAGTTCCAAACTTTTGTTGTGTAAGAATAGACTTGATGGTTGTATTAGGTACAAGCACAACATAGTGAGAATTAAGAATATAGAAATGAAACTACTTAACAACTTTGACCACTACAAAAGTGTTTCTCCATCATAGTATATTTTAATTCATGATATTTAAGAACATAGCTCATGAATGCAATTGGAAGTTCATGATTCTTAGAATTTCCTTGAGTTAGCACAATAGCCCAAGGTATTTTCAGTAGCATAGCAATAGATGACAAATTCCTTGTTGAAATTAGGACATGCTAAGATGGGAGTTTTAGCAATGGCTTTCTTGATATTTTCAAATGCTTCCCTACCTTCAAAAGACCAACTAAAAGTTTTCTTTCCTTTCATCATTTGAGAAATGCTCAGAGTCAGTTCTACAAAATCTAGAATGAATCTCCTCAGGAAATTTATCTTGTCAAAGAAAGAGTGAACACCCTTTTTGCTTGTGGGAAGAGGAATTTGATAGATTTCTTGAACTCTTTCTAGATCTATCTTGATCCCTTCTTTGGAAACAATATGCCCCAACAACTTACCTTTGGTAACACAAAAGATAGACTTCTTAGGATTGATAGAAACTCCATGTTCTCTGCATTTTTGAAGAATTGTTTCCAGATGGTGAAGGTTATTTGCCCTTGTTTTCAAAAAATAGTCAAATCATCAAGGTAAACAACAATACACCTTCCCTTAAGGCTACCAAAAGCCAAGTCCATTTCCCTCTGAAAAGTAGAACCATCATTGATAAGACTAAATGGCATTCTCTTGTAGGCAAAGGTGCCTGAAGGGGTAGTAAAAGTAGTCTTGTGTTGATCTGGGTTACTGACTTCCACTTGATTGTACCTAGAGAATCTATCTAGCATTGAAAACATCTCAAAGCCTAAGACAGATTGCAAAACTTGATCCATCATGGGGAGTGGATAGTTCTCTTTTAGAGAGGCCTGATTCAAATTCCTGAAATCCACACATATGCAAATCTCACCATTCTTTTTCCTGACAGGCACAATGTTGGCAATCCAAGTTGAATGATGTATAGGAAAAATTGTATTGGATATCTTGAAAAATAGTATCAGCAACCTTAGGATTATATTCCCTTTTCTTCTGCTTGAAAGGTTTGATCCTAGGTCAAACAGATCTTCTAGGCTCACCAATCCTTTGGGAATCTTGTTACCCTTCAACTTAATACATCCATCATGATCCATTTCTTCCTTGATATCCTCCTTGTTAGAGGGCACATATTCTCTAGGTAGAGTTTCACTTCCTTCAAAATATAACTGATTGAAGTTATCTTTAAGCTCCAAGAAAGAGAGAAAGTGTTGATCATCATTGAAAACCTTCCAGTTGTTTGCACTATCTGGCACACTAGGCCTATGAATCATTTCGATGGTAAATTTCTCTTGAGAGAAATCTGGATGAGGAATCAACAAAGATCTTGAGACATCTAGAGAATCAGCTCTAGTATTATTTTCTCTTGGCACAACTTCTATTGAGAAAGTGTCAAGGAATTCAATGGAATCCCAAAAAAGATTTCTATAATGGTTTAATCTCCTATTCTTGACTTGGTAAATATCCATTACCTGTTTCACAATAAAATCTACATCACCACGAGCACAAAGATTCTTTACTCCTATTTCTTTTGCCATGCTCAACCCAAGGATGAGAGACTCATACTCAGCTGTGTTATTTGTATTTTCGAAGTGAAGTTTGAAAGAAAATGGATGAATCTTCCCTTCTGGGGACATTAACACCACACCAGCTCCAGAACTAGCTGAAGAAAAACTTTCATCAAACTCCAGAGTCCAAATTCTATTGGAATCATGAATCACTCCCTTAGGGATATTTGCCTCATCTTCTGACATGATCATATAGTTACCATGCCTTATATCTTCATAGAGTATTTGTGCCTTTGGATCATCAGTATTTTGCACAATATACTCAGTCTGTTTCTCAGGTTGAAGCTTCTTCATTTTTCCAATGACCGGGATCAAGGCATGTGAGCAGTCCATCTGAATTTCAAATCCCACATTTTTACAGATATTCCTACTCAGCAACATACCATATGATGGAGGGATATCAGCTACCAAAATAGTGGCTAAGACCCTTTTCTCTGGAAAAGAAATGAAGGTTACTTGTGCATCTTTAATCCTTCCAACCAAAGGCACTTATCTACTCTCCATGGAATATAAGGAACCAAAGGCACATGTTAGAGTCAGGCCCAAAGCATGAGCTACTTTTGCAGGCATTACATTGTCTGATGCTCCTGAGTCTATAACACAATTACTAAGTTTATGGCCAGCTATGAGGAGAGTCACATAAAATGGTTCAATTTTCTCATTAGGGGAAGTGATTGCAACCAAAAGGCTTGGTTGAGGTGAGGAAGAGGGAGTGGGTAAAATACCTTTAAAAGTATTGGATGAGGCTTTGGATCTGGAATTGACAAAGTTTACCATTTTAGCAAAGGCTTTTGGATGGGTTTGGTAAAAATCTGCTTCTGAAATTTGGATTTTGGTCTTCTTGAGGTGATCAATAATGTCAAAAGACTCGGAGGTGGTTGGTGCATCACTAATAGGAATAGGAGAAACCTTTGATTTATCGAATTTAGGAATTGAAGGACAAGAAGTTTTTGAAACATAAGTAGAAGGAGGAGGATTAGCATTACTCACCTTTTACGTGGAGGCAGTGGGAATAGGGGATCTTCTTCTAGCAACCACTGGAATAGTTACAGAAAACTCCTTAGATTTCTTAGCAGGTTGTATTACCTTTTATTTTCTGTTCGTTTTCTCCCGAGTCATAACAACATATGAATCACTATTCATCTCTGCCACTCTTTCATCATATTCATCTTCATCATCTATACCTTCAGTGGTGAGGAAATGAACTTGAGATCCACCAAGCTCTTCCAATTCTTCATCAACCTCTTCTTCTGAGTCTTCAAAGTCTTCATTAAACTCCTCATCATCAGGTTCTTGAACTTCACAAATTACATTGAATGGAACCTTGATAGGTGGGCCTTTAATAGCCAATTTATTCTAAGAAGGAGGTAACCGGTTCCTAGGCTGAACATTCCTTCTTCGAATATCTTGATAAGGAGTATGTTGAGCCAACTTATTTTTTATGACAATGAGATAATTTTCCAACTTCTGTACTAAATGATCTAAATTGGCTCCAAGAGTGGAAGAGGAGGATGCTTTAGACTTGGAGTGTTCTCTTTTTAGTTTACCGAACATGATTAAATAATCCTCAACCTCGATAGCCAAATGTTGATCAACATCCAGAGTTGCAAGGTTAGCTCTCCTTAGTGCATAGCTCACTTCAGGTAACTGAGCATTGAGGAAGAATCATTTTTGGATTTGATCCACAAGACGAGTGTTTTGTGGAATTTTATGAATGAGCTTGTTGAATTTGGACACAAATTATCTCATGAGCTCATGGGGTTCCTTCTTAATATGAGAAATTTGAGCCAAGAGAGTATGCACATATTCAGCAGGTTTGAAACGTTGCTCAAACTGAGTTGTCAAGGTGGTCCAATCAATAATTGACCCAGTAGGAAGATGATGGAACCAATCAGCAACATTATTGTGCAATGTCTGTACAAAGAGCTTGACAGAAACGTCTTCATGCTCAATTTCAAAAATCCCACAAGCAATGTTGAAGGTTGCAATGTGTTCATCTGGGTGTACCTTCCCATCACCTCAGAATTTAGGAAAACCTTTCCTACTACTCTTGGGTAACTCATGCAATGGTTTAGGAAGAGCAAGATGCCTAATTCGTTTTCCCCAAGGCAGAGGCACTGCCATTTATGGGAAGATTTTCTGAAGGGGAACTTAGACACCATCAAGTATCATAGCAAGAAGATAATGGCTGAGTTGTTATGGAGGAATGTTATTCTTGGATTTTCTATCTTTAACAGGGGGTGTGCTTGAATAACGAGTTCCTTTGTTCCTTCTTGCTGGAAGAAGAGGGAATTTTTGTTGCTCCAGAAGTTGAAAATGAGGATCTTCCACCCCGAGAGCTTTCTTCCCACATGTATATCATAAAATCGCTAGATCAAAAATTATCTTGAAGATGTTCTTTTAAAAGGGATATGTTTGAAACAAAATCCCCAATAGAGTCGCCAAAAACTATTGGGTTTTAAAACGGTTCTTTAGTCAAAACCATAGTCAAGGAACAACAAGTCCCTCCTCTTTATGGGAGAGGTTCCCTTATTGAAAGCAAGCACCAAAGCTTATATATAAATGTACACTTTCATCTTAATGTTGGACCTCTGACATCTTGAAATTATTTTATACCAAAAGATTATCAATACAAACGAATAGAAGAAATAAAGAAAGGAAATAGCAGAATATAACAACACTTTCAGGAAATATAGTTAACAAAGTATAACCCTACATGTACTGAGCAAGAGTGATATAGAATAGAATCATTCACATTCAAATCATAAGATATCATTCCATAGGCACAAAGTTCCAGAAATGATATCAATAAGAACACAAAGTTTCTTATCACAAAAAGTAAATGATCCAAGAATTTCAGATGAGCAAGAAGGGACAATGGAAGAAGATAGAGAAAAGGGGAAAATCCTTCAGTATTGATTTACTTTTGACTATAATTACACTTCAAAAGTATCAGAGTCCAACATTTTGCAATGAGCCAAGCTCTTACATTTATAGATGAAGCCAAGAGAGGAGAAGAAGAGAAGGAAGAAAAACTGATTTGGCACTCAACCACCAAATATCAATGCCCCTACAAATCTACCTTCAATCTATCAAATATGGTTCTACATGTCTTTGGCATGCTGAAGAAGGAAGAATGGAAGATCGGATCAAATTTGATCTAGTTGAAATAGTTGGATCCCATATTAAAGGATTGAGAGACATTTTCCAGATTTTCACTCAAATCAAGATATCCAGTCGGTTACCCATGTAGTTTTGGTGTGTTGGAGAAGAAAGAATGGTAATCAGATAAGATCTAGGTATTTGAAGCAATCGGATCCTGTATTAATGGTGTGAAAGAATTTTTCTAGATTTCTAACCATCAAATCCTGCTAAAAATAATAGTTTATGCTTCCATAGCGTAGAGGAGACCAGGACCTTTCCAATAGTATAACATTTGTCAAATTACGAGCATTGGAACGAAATTTATGCCCATTTGAATATTTGAATCGAATCCATACAAAAATGGTGAAAATGCAAAAATAGATCTGCCGGCCCAAAATTGAAATTGCGCCTTTAGCGCAAAAGACGCAAAAGTTCCCCACAGCCTTATAAGCCCGAAGCTTCACATTTTGCATTTTGGTTTGACACATGTTACCTGAGTGGTAACGGAGTCGTGGCTCACTTTACAATTTTACTTCTTTTAGAAATGAGGCTCAACATCTCAAAGTTCTCCGCCAACCTGCCTCTCCACTTTGTCTCTTGATTCGGGCTCAACATTTGACTTTTCCCTCTTGGAAACAAGGCTCAAAATCTCAAAAGGCTCTGATGATCCACTTCCCCGCTTTGACTCTTCATGTGGGCTCGATATTTTACTTTTTCCCTTGGCATGAGTGGGGCTATGGTTCACTTTTTTACTTTACTCCTTTTATGGATACAAGGCTAAAAACCTCAAAGTCCTCCACCGGCCCGCCTTCCCGCTTTGACTTTCGACGCAGGCTTAACATTTGACTTTTCCTTATCGTTTTGGTGAAATATTTATGTCCGACCCGGGACACGTGGAGGCTTCCTGCTCATTTGGAGACTCAATTTGTATTTGCCTCTTAAAAGAGCACCGAAGAGACACGTGGTGTCGTCCACTACCTCACCTTGTTTCTTTGTTTTTTGGCTAAGTCCCTTTTGTTTGGCGGGACCATATGCCTAACCCTCGACATGTGGAGGCTTAGCACGTATTTGGGACTTGCCTCTGGATTTTTCCTTTGAAGTTGTGTTGTACTGACACATGGAGGCTTCTGCAAACCCTTTTATACTTAGTCGATTCAACGGTCGGCTCTGTTCCCTTTTTGGACTTAGGACACGTGGAAAGTTGGTGCTCGTTTGGGGGACTGCTTTTGGCTTTGACCCTTGAAAGAGCACCAAAGAGACATGTGGTGAGCTCCGCTCGTTCTTTCATACTTAGTCAATTTGGGTGTGCTACCCATTTGACTTCTATTGGACCCTAGACACGTGGAGGGTTGGTGCTAGTTCAAGGTCTCTCTTTGGGCCGCGCTTTTGAAGTTGTGCCAATGAGGCACATGGAGAGCTAGAACATGTTTGGGGAACCACCTTTGGTTTCACTTCTAAAGTTTCACCGAGTTAACACGTGGTTCGTTCCGTTGTCCCTTTTGTACTTAACCGATTTGGACCCGGTCCTCTTTCTCCATTTTTTGGCTGGGTCCCTTCTACTTATTTAGGAGCAACTATGTTGGGTTATGGACACGTGGAAGCTCTGCACTCATTTGGGGTCTGTCCCTTGGGTCTCACTTCTGAAGTTGGGCCGACGAGGCATGTGGCAAGTCTGTGCAAACTTAGGATCCTGCTTTGAACTTGGCCTTTACAGGTGCGTCGTTGGGATGCATGGAGGCTTCCACCGACACCTTATACTTAACCAATTTATCGGCTGACTTTGTATTTTTAGACTCTAGACACATGGAGGGTTGGTGCTTATTTGGAGTCTCCTCTTTTTTGTGCCATACCATGTGTCGGAGAGACACATGGCGTCGTTCGTCAATCATTTTATACTTAGCCAATTTGGGCCTCGATTGAACACTTCCTTTCTTCATACAAAACCAAAACCCCAAAAGTGACCCGACGACCTACCTCCCCGCATCCAATCAGAAATGTCCACGTACTCATGGACGCTGGGAAATAAATTAACAAGGAAGATTCACCCATCATCCACGACTATGGAAGAAATACAGAGAGGGAAGGCTCCATTGTTTACGCTCAAAAAGCAAGGAAAGAAGAACTGTAAACAATATCGGGCTTGATGCAATCCACGGCCATAGAAAATGATTTGATAATATCATTCTAATGGAGGAAACAATTTTTAAGCATCTAGATGGGAACCATGCATGCTACAAGATTCTAAATTAACAGGGCGAGATTGCAAATGAGCACTAGTTTCTTCAAAGCATGAATTTTTCTATCTCTCCAGACTTCTCACTCTACTCAAACATATCTCAAAGGCACCAACTCAAAATTTCTAAAGCTTGACTTGAAAAATGAGGGGAATTTTGAGGGTGAAAACAACAGGCATGACATTATCGAAGGCACCAAAATCAATGATACAATTATTCAAACAATATCCTTTTATCAGCAAGGAAACATAGAATGGTTAAGTATTTTTGGTGGAGGAAGGGGTGGAGGCTAAAAGGTTTTGGCTTGGACCTGGCTTGGCAATAGGAAGAATACCTTTGGACTTGGATGGTACTTTTGAATAGGATGACACTTTGGACTTGGAGCTTCCACCCTTGATGAACTCAACAAGTTTGTCAAACTGCTCAGGGTAAGTCTGTAAGTATTCATACTCTAATATTTGGACCTCATCCCTTTTTACATGGTTAATGATATCAAAATTTTAAGAAGGGTTTTCAAGGGCATGGGAAACATTGGCTTGATTTGATTTATATGAGGTACTTGTTGATTTATCGTCATTTTTATTATGTGCATAAGTAGAAACACCATTTTTGGTAGTATATGACTTACCTTTTTTGGAAGATGTATTACAATGAGGTGCAACTTCAGGATTCTTCTTAGATGATTCTAAAGATGGGGGGAGTGGATATCATCTCTTAGTTATGACCTTTTTAGGAAATAGAGTCCCCAGCTGAGGATATTCTCTTTCCTTGTCTTTATGTTTGGAGGAATTCTCCTTCTCAAGAGTCCTCAATTGAGTTAAAATAGCACAAGAGTAATTGTTCATGTCATTTATAAAGTCCTCATATTCATCATCCAAATAGGATGCATACTCAAAAAAACCTACCTTTGTAGATTCAACCTCTTCTATCAGTATCTCACCTTCTTCTTCTTTTATTTATAAAGTTGATTCTTATTCACTTTATTTATCTGACTAGGTCCCACATGTTGCATTCATGCGAGGGGATTCAAGAGAAAGCCTCTAAGGTGGATGACCAATTATTTGTTTATTCGAAAATTTATTTCTAGTAATGTACTTGTACATGGAAGTATGAGCAAGTTAATTTTTTAGAGAAAGAATTATTAACCATTTTTTGCACTAATGAGTTCGTGGCTCCAAAACTTGAACTTTGAGATTTTTCCTTACTTTTATCCTTCTTGATTTTTACAGATAGTAATAAATCATCTTCTACATCAATTGCAAGTGTTTGCACCTCACCCAAGGTGGAAAGTTGGATTCTTCTTAGCATGAAACCAACTTCGTGTAATTTTGCATTGGTGAAGAAACTAGTTGGTTATCTTCCATGAGCATGCCACCTTTTGGTATTTTATAGAAAATACTATTAAATTTGGATACAAACTCTCTCATAGGCTCATAAGGATCCTTTTTAAATTGAGACCACTGGGCTAGGAGGGCATGGGCATCTTCAACTACTTTAAATCTAGCTTCAAATTTAGATTTCATACCTGCCCAATTTTTTATTGATTTCCTTGGAAAGTGGTAAAAACCAATCGACAAAAATATCTTGTAGGGATTCCACACACATTCAGAATGAAACATATTCAAAATCCACTCCCAGTACCCTACAAGATGTTATAAATGCTATGATATGATCATCAAGATGTTGTTTTCCATCTCCTCGTAACTTCATAAATTTCTTCCTAGATCCTTTTGGTAGGTCATGTAATGGAGGGTTCAATACCAATAGTCATGTGTTCTGTCCCCAAGTCCATGGGAACAACCACTATATCTTCTTCTTTCTTCGGTTATTCTTCTTCTTCAAGGTGAATGAGATTCATTGTTTAAACTGTTGGTTCTTCGACATGACATTCAAGAGGAAAATTAGGATCAAAGTCTAGTAAATACTCTCAACCGGTTCGTCTTGCTAGTTTAGTAATGGGAATTCTGAAATCAACCAGTTGTTTCTCTTTGAATGTTGGATAATTTATGCCACTAGCTCAAGAAGACCTTGTGTATCTTCTTTCTTATAGTTTGTAGGATTGATATATAGATTAAAATATATTTTTCTATGCCCTTAATTTTTTATTAGGAGCTTGTCTTGCACACTCTAGAGCTTGTGCATGTTATTCTTCCAAATCCAAAACTATTGCAACTACGTGATAGTGATTGAAACTTTCTTTTTTATTCCAGATGAAATTCCTCAAATTAGTTGTGAGATCTTCTTGGGTATCTTGAAAGAAAATAATATTAGGCTACAACATAGGATCATTTCCAGGAATGGTCATTGGGGGAAAAATGCAAAGTAGACATCAAGGCTCTTAGGATTTTCAATTTTTGATTTTTTTAAAAAAATTGAGGTATATGATTTCTAGGATTTTGTGGTTCTAGGAGTGGTGCAAAAACAACAAAATATTCCCCATGGTGGGTGCCAAAAAATGTTGCTAAAAATAATTTTTCGCAAGGATAAATTAGTGTATTTCACAAACATTCCAGGACTAAGTCCCTCCTCTTGGTAATCGGGAGGATACCTTTATTGAATATAGAAAACAAAATATCAAGTGGTTGTGAAGCTGAGGATCAAACAAGAATAATCTACTAGACCTGTGGCAAATTACTTACACCTAGTGCAAGGGAGGAATATTCTTAACGAGAGAGAAGGTAAAGGGGAGTAAGAATATGGGGAAGGAGGGTTGCGTTTGTGGATATGCATTTAAATATTTCCACAACATTAACCAGAATAGTTATACACTCAATTAGAAGAACTAAACTTCAAGAACAAGATAAGACAAAAAAAATCATAGAAAAAGATTTATCTTATTCATTGATCAAAGGCACTATCACCTTCCTTGGTTTTATAATATAATCATGTCTACAAAGTTGATCATGCAAATAAATGGAGGAAACATAGACAAAGGAAATAGAAGAATGCAATATTTTGCTTGTATCTTAGTAGTGCAATATCTATATACTTAGAGACTCACAATTGACCACCCTTTAGAATGAGGAAGTCTTCCAAATATATAGTTTTACAAAGATAACTTTCATCTACCCCCACATGAATTTTCACCAACCTTATTTACTTGTGACATTTCATATTCCTAGGAAATAAAATTGAGTCCCCTTTTTCATTAATTAGAGAGAACTTATTACAATGTCAAACCATACTTTATATTTAAGTGAATATGATAATAAGTGAAAAGTACCTTCCCCAAAAATAATTAGAACATTAGAGAGAGAAAGAAAGGATGAGATAATAAGAGGGGGAGAGGATAATGTCGATGGAGATGAAACATTCACAAATGAAGAGCTACCTATCAATTAACTTTGTAGTAATGTACCTGGGAAAAGTTCTCCATCTTTGAAATCCTAGTTAAAGTGTGGTATTATAGGTGCCACTTTCTATGCTTGAGGAATATGCATGAATCTTAGAGCCTTGATCCAAGTTTCAAAAGTAATGTTGATGTTTTTTCATTGTTTGAAGCAAGTTTGATGATCCTTAACAGTATTGGAAATTACACACCATGTTTATGTAATATATTTTAGAATGTCCTCGTTGAACGAGAAGGGATCTCCTACTTCTTTAATGGTCTATTCCTCAAATGAATTCAAAAGTTCTTCCATCGATGAATTATGACTTACTAGAGGTGCTCCAATTTTTGTACTTTATTGTTTATGTTTTTGAGAATTTTTGAAGTGATATCTTCAAAAGAATCAAGCTCCTTAAGAGCATTACTCATCATTTCATATTGGGAAACCAAAGTTTGAGACCAAATTGGGGACATATTCCTAGTTATATAATTGAAAACATTTTTTCCCACCAAGACGAAAGAATTAAGGTTACCTATTTCCATCATCACCAATGAAAACACTTGATCCCAATGAGCCTTTTAATTCTTAATTTCATCTTTTGTAATCGTTGCCTTCATAGTGATGAAAAGAAAAAACTAAAATAGTTAAAGTATTTTAGGAAATAATGTTCTTCCCTTTCCAAGGATCTTTTCGACCCATCAATAATTAGCTCTTCCTTGCATGGAATGACCTTGAGCCTTTTTTTACTGTAGATTCGAAGTTACTGATAGGAGTAACATATTCAGTGGGGATAGATGGAATTACAATTATATATATGAATGAATGAACATAGAAAGTGAGGATTTTCACATGTGATTCCAAATTCTCAATTGTACGTCTGTACTCTCCATTCCTTGAAAGGAAACGAGAAAAAAAATCTTTGAAAAAATGTGCATCCCCTTCATGTGTTATTGGCCCCAAAGGAATTTTCATCATTTCATAGTCCTCATGAGTCATCTCCTCAATTGGATTTACCACTTTTGGTTGGAAAAATTCTACATATTGAGTACTGTAAACACCGTTGAAAAAGTGAGACGTTACTTGTTCTTTCTTATGTCGTTTGTCCTTCAAGATATTTGAGATGGTTTCAAAGTCCGATACTCTTTCCTATTGCACTATTCTTGGATCACTTCCAATCAATTCTTGGATCCATGGGAATATATTCGTTGTTTCATGTTAACCACTAGGCATGATGGCACTTTTGGGTTCATGATGAGGATCCTTATCCTGCATTTGATGACTTGACTCGGCAGTAGAAAAGGATATACTTAAAGATTGGTCTGAAACTAGAGGTTGTGAAGGATCAATTTCCCCTTGCTCAAGATCCTCAATGAGATCCTTGGTGACTCTTAGCTTGCTATAAAATCTCCTATAGTAATATCCTTTTGTGTCCATTTTTTTCCTCTTTACGGGATCCCTTAAATGAGTGGAGCTCGTAGTTTTCTCAGATGAGATATGGGATTCTTGCCTTGAGAGAGTTAGAATACTACACTAGATTCTATGAATTCAATCCTATTTCTTTTGAACCATTACTTATACCTATGAATCATTTTTTTAGTCCTCTCACTGATATCACGTGATTCTCAAATTCTCTAGAAGCCAGGAGGAAGAGGTGAAGACTATACTAGTTGATATTTTGGATCAAACAAATTAGATCTGTCATCTTCCACACCTTTAATGAACCAATCAAAATTGAATCTCCTCATTTGATCAACAATCATTATCATATGATTTATTTTCCTTACCTCAATAT
The DNA here is from genome assembly GCA_019776745.2 of Taxus chinensis. Classification (NCBI taxonomy): domain Eukaryota; kingdom Viridiplantae; phylum Streptophyta; class Pinopsida; order Cupressales; family Taxaceae; genus Taxus; species Taxus chinensis. The sequence continues at coordinate 652,954,313 of CM034150.1, read as the reverse complement.
CATCCAGGAAATTGACACAATAATATTCAATCTAGAGAATATGGTGCAATTTAGGGAGATTGAATGTTTTAGGATTGTTTCAAATGACAAAATTAGACCTATAGGTATATGAGTAGAGGTTAAGGGAAGTAAAGGAAGACTTGAGATTTGAGGCATCTGAAATAATTAAATAAAAATTAAAAAGACAAGAAAAGATTCCAAGATAAATGGGGAAGAAACACCTTTTTTCTTGTGGTTCTTGCAAATGTTATGGACTTGATAAAATTTCCAACACAAATCAAACATTACTATCTTGCCACTGAGATACCTGGGGATTTTGCAAGGAGTGAGATCAAATCTTGAAACCCTTATGTAGGATAAAGTTGTAAACTGAGTGAAGAAACATCCATACCTCTCTATCAATGTTGTAGTTTGAGAAGATAACCTTAGCTTTAGGTTGCCTTCCAAAAGTCAAATCATGAACATAGTGAATGCATCATTCACCTTGACAAAATGGTGATTAATTTCCTTGAGAGTGAGCTGCAAATACCTTTTGAAGGCTGGTTCTTTTTGAGAAACATTTGGAGTGATAGTTAGGCCTTTGAATTTCCTTTTGCTTGTAAGAGCATACACCAAATACGAGGTCATCGTGAAATTTATTTTAGTAGATGACTAGAGAAACTAACACTTAATGTTGTCACTTATGATTTTTGCCCAATCTACCACCCTGTTTCCCTCAGTAGAAATAAGAATGAATTGGGCCATCCAATCTTGAAAATCCTTTGTCATCTTTATTCCCATTACCCTACTTAACAAGATGATAACATCTAAGTAGCCCTTGTGGAACTCACTTCTTGACAAGTTTTTTGATGTACGAGAGGTTTTTATGCATTTTCTTAGCCATGACCCAAGTGTAAGGCCTTGGAGGTATGATTCATTATTTTCCCATTCATGATATGCAAACTCTTTGGATATTATGACCATACTGTTGTTGGCTGGAATATGCATACACTGCGAGATGCTCTTCAGTGTAAGCATTGCAAGAATGGATTTTTCTTCTACCCTAATTATTATAGAGTTAGGTTCATAATGTTGAGCACGTGCTAAGACCAATTGTGTACTTTGCACTGAAATTGGATGTCCTCTTGCTGCAAACAATCCACTCGTGAATATATTCTCTTCCACGGGCTCTCTTGGCCCTCCAAGCAACTTATTTTTTAGGTCTTCTAGATCCATGTGAGTGACATCACTATCACCCACACCTAGATACTCAGTAATCAAGGTTTAAATAGGATTCATACCTAAGTATTTGAACTTCATGTATTCACAAATCAATAAGATGAGTGAAAACAGAGCTACCTACAACTTTCTACTCCAAAATATGAAACTTTCTAGTTTTAACAGGTGGGGTTGGAAACTGCTATTATTGGAATTTGTGGAAATTTTACACAATCATTGTTCTCTTAACCTCCCATTAAACTTAGGATATTTCCCATAATAATGATTTCTTATTTTTAGACATCTATTTTTTCCCAACTTGATATTTTTAGAAAGTTTCCCAATTGACCCCGTTTTGGTTTTTCTTACTATTCCAGGGTTTTTTGAATATTGAAATTTTGATACTTTAGGAAACTTACTATTGTTAGAGTCTCTTTATTTATATCACATTATTTTTTATAAATTATACTTACCAGTTTCATATTACAACGAAACCACTATCATTGTGTTCTGTTTTACACTGGGATCTCATGCGTCGATTTTCACCATTTTTCGTCTATTGAATCTCTTGGCAATAAAAAATCAAGTATTAGGATCTGGTTTTTAAAATTTTATATCAAAAAATCTAGGGAATCATATGATATGTAGGTACAAGCTAACTAAAGGCATTTTGGAGAAGAGAAATCTGGCAAAGTGTCATTGTGATTTGGTTTCTAGTTTGAGAGATGTAAATAAATCTTGTTTTTGATGGATATGGATGCTATGGAAAAAATTAAACTACATATATAGTAAAAAATTATGTTTTTTAAATTTATGAAAAAAGTAAAAATGGAGGGAGGTCAACCTCTATAGAGAAAACAAGCCAAAACTATGTTTTAAAACACTTTTATACTTCCCTGCTGACCATAGATCAAACCCGTGTTAAGTGAGAGTTAATATGAGGTTAAAAATAAGGTTTTAATGGTTAAATTAGGAAAAAAGAGATGGAAATGGATCTTAAGTATGCCGCATATCAGGATGCAGATAAGTGGAAGCATGAGAGTAAGTGAGGATGAGATTGAGGGTTTGGGAAAATCACTTGTGGAGTCAAGAGAAGTCATATGGAAGTCCAGGGGCTCCAACTTGGGCATGGGTGAATTTTCTTGTCCATATTGTCCCCCAAGAGAATGGGGACAAAAAATTTCATCCATGGTGAAGGATGGATGCATATAGAAGCAAGGGGCTAGTGCGGATGAGTGAAGGGGATGAGAAACAAGCTTGTTGAGAACAAAGAAGCCATATGAGCATTTGTGGGCTGAGTTTGATCATGAGGAAAAATTTATTGTCCCTTATCTCCCCTTGGGGACATGGGGGACATCAAGGACACAAAATTTTCCTAGTGTGAGGGATTAGGGTGAACTTTTGTGTCCCATATGTTCCCCTTGTATTAGGGGACACACGAGACACTTGGGACACTAGGTGCTCCAAAGTGAACTTATGGGAGGAGGATGAGGGTAAAATTTTGTGTCCCTTATGTCCCCCATGTTCCCAATGGTAAAATAGCGACAATATGAGGTCAAAAGTGTGTCTTTCCATTAATAGAAAGCCAAATTTTACACTATCTGACTAAAAATAGCCTTAAAAACTTACTTCTTTGACCTAGGAGGGCTAGGATGATGTTTTGGGGTAAAATTGTATATGAATTTGACTCAAAAACACATTATAAGACCAATGGAATAGGTTTCATACATTTAATATTACTGAAACTCAAAAACTTAGCCATTTTTTGTTCATAATTGTGAGGCGTGGCTGCACTGTGTGGATTGTCTTAATAAATATTCATACCTCAAATAAAAATGAATGTTCCCACCATGTAAATAATTATTCAATATTTCCAATGCCTACTTATTTTCCTCTTAGCTCCTTATAGAGATCATGGAATCATCTAGATAATTAAGGTTTACTTTTGAATTGCTCATTCCTTATACCTGAAAACTCGTTGTTTAACAAAATGTCCTTGAATGATAAAAAATTTCCTAAATTTTCCTAAAATTATTCCAAAAAATTCAAGGCTCTCTAATACCACCTTTTTATACTTAATGCATTTTCACAACTCTTCCAAGAATTGTACACATGCTCTAAAATGGCCAAAATAACTTTTCTAGGCTTCTAAGAAAACTAATCTTTCGCTACACTTTACAAAATCAACTTAGGAACATTGTTAAACTTATTTGAACACTGAGACATGTTCACCACATGTATTGGGACAATTTCCAAACCTAGGTGATGATGTCACAGGAAGTAGATTGGCCAGGAGGAAGACTTGGGAGGATTGGAAGGCGAAATTCGCATTATGGCTAAGTTGTCATGTTTTGAATTTTTGCATTTTTGGTATAGTCAATTTACAAGACAAAAAATTAGTAATCAACTCTTATATCATACACCTAGTTAAATCAACCAAGATATTTAATTTAGGGTTAAAAAAATACTCCTCCTCACAATGTTATTTATATGTCTATTATTATGTCCACCATTATTCCTACATCTCTTATATACACCCATAGTTGTTCACATTCTTATTCTTCTAGCACACAAGCTCTTAAAACCCTTGTTCATAGTTTTTAATATCAAATATTATAATATTATAATTACAACAAGGTGCCTCTACATTTTCTCATGTTATGGACTCTACTCAATATTCTTTATACCTCACTTGCACCCAAAGTAGCTTCCTATCCTTTTGATATGGGGTTTGTCACTCATGCACTTCCTATTTATGATGGAAAATGTGATCCTAAATACCACCTCCATAATTTAAATGTTTCTTCCTTGGATTATGATTATAATGACAAATTACTTGCCAATATCTTTCCTATAAGTTTCAAGGAATATTTGTATGATGGTTTCATGATATTCCTCTTCATTCGGTTTGGACCTTTACTCTTTTAAATAATAAATTTATTGATAAATTTTCCATCAATATTGGGGAAAAGGTGTGATATGATCAAATGTCTAAGATGTGGTAAGGCTCTAAAAAACCCATTAATGACAATGTGTTATGGTACAAGACCATGCTTACCAAGATGCACAATATACTATAAGATAAAAAGCTTCACAATCTCTTCACTTAAATTCTTCGCACCTTTGCAAGAATCAACTATCTTTGAAAAGTTTTGTTGATTTGATCACTTATGTCACATAATAAAAGAGTCTAAAGCTAAGCTATTTACCATTAAAAAGATAAAATATGTCACCAATTCTCATAACACATCTAATCCTAACTTTAAAGGAAAACCCACTTTCAAAGGAAAATTTAATGAAAAAATATATTAATGTTAAAGGTATTGTTAATGCTTTATCTCAACCCACAAAAATGTAGTTATAATCTCCTAAGTGGAAACTCACATGGTTACATTACACACATCATCTAGTGTTTAAACAATTACTTGAGTTTAACCTTATATCTCCCCCTTTATCTCTAGAGGTTGATACAAGCAATTCTCATGGTAAAAGATTTGACATTAATGAATATTTTGATTATCATATATGTGTCGATCATTCTACTAATTGATGTGTCAAGATTCACCATGTGATAAAAGATCTTATTGATATTAATGCTAGTGAATGGGACACTCGTACTAAACAATCTAAGCCTACCAATGGCAATTCTAAGCTTAATATTTTCAATGACCCACTTCCTGATCAGAACACCACTAAATCTAATTCAAGAATACACTATGTTTATCGCACTGTGCCTCCTCCTCCATCTTATGATCATCCATTGGATTCTATGATTGATATTTTTACCACTATTCCACCTCTCAGACCCATTATTACATTTGATGATCCTAACATGAATCATGATCTTATTTTAAACACATTATACATTCATGATTTTGTTGGCCAACACCCTATGCATAATGTTTTGATTGAGAATAATACTAGACACAATATGTGCACTTTTAAGTTAATTGCATTCTTAGATATACTAAATGACATGTGACATTTATAGTTAAGATGCCTCTTAGACATATTTTCATAATTCCAACGGTTGGTTCTTCTATTATAGCAGTTATTATGTCTCTTAGCTCATGTGATATGTGTCTAGGTTTTCTTTGGCTATGATATTTTAAGGTCATACCATCTATCTTTCATAAATGTTTCAATTTTATTTTCAATAAAAAAAATTGTTAAGGTCAAGGGTATCCCCTATGAGACCCCAATACCTAATCTACTTAGTAAAAAATCTATGACTGGTACACATAAGCCTGGTTCATCTACATATTATACTTCTAGTGGGTTTCTCCCTCCTATGCCTCTTGTTAGGTCTCATATTTCATATACTATGGATCCTACATTGGCTACAAAACCTTGATTTCCTAAGGATCATGCCTCTCATACTACACATGTGACACATTCAATGTATGAGTCTCCTTTTCCTTATGGGTCCATCCCACCTCTTAATGGGATATATCTCATGTTAGCGCAAATTTATGTACATAGATAATTTAAAAAATATGAAAAACATACAAATAATCACATAATCTGAAAACATTCAAATATTTGAAAAAACACTAGGACCTACATGTGACTTGGTTTCCTAGAGTACTACTTTGCATATGTTTTTTTCCATATTAATTTAATACATAACATATAAATTTCTTTATAACATTTACAAGCATGTGCTCATGAGGTATGTTGAGTTTGATGGAGGGATTACACAAATTGATACACAATGATAGGTGTTGGCCTAGTCCATTTCCATCTAACCCTAATCTTATGGGGGATTTCCTACATTATACAAGTAATTTTTTTATTACAGTTACTTTCACTTCCTCATTATACTCAATATTTATATTGTGTATCATTGTCGTTTCAAACTAACACATTTGTCTTGTACAGTTTTAGATTATCTTTATTTATGTGTCTCTTGTCTATTGTGTGCTATTTATAATCACTTTCTTGATTGTTTTCTTCTATGTATGCGTCTTATGACCTTTGTTATGTTTTTAGTGAAAATTTCATGTCCCTTGGTTATGGATTTTATAGCCTATTTATTTTGCTTATGTGTGTGAAACCTTTTTGTCCTACATTTTTGGTCTCTTGTGCCATTTTCATGACAAACATATGTAAAATTACTTGTGTACTTAATGCAAGATTAATTTTATACTTTCTTGCCTTTGTGATTGTTTACTACTATATGTGATTTTTTTTGTGTGCTTTATTTATATCTTCATGTACTATGGTCACTACCATGTGCACCCCTTTTAGGAACAAGATCCTAATAGTGGCCACCATGACAACCTTTCATGTGTTCTAACATAAATTATAAGACTTTTCCAACATAAATACACATCATTTATTTTGAGCTACATTGTCTACTGGCATATCTCAATTGCCTAAAAAATAGGGGGCATTCATTGGGGTATTTATAAATATACAAATTACATTGATAGAGTTCAACACTCATATATAAATTTATATAGGGAAAAAATCCTCAGATATAGTTGTAGATACAAGGTTTTGGGACATGGGGATTTTTCTCCTTTTTAATTACTCAACATTTTCATATATCATACACAATACTATAGAAAAGTGGGGGCATGAGGCATCCATTCCCTTTCAATTTTTTTCTATTACAAAATTGGGACTATATTTGTATGCAGTGGTGTGGCTCATGCGGCTGGAAGATATTGAAGTGGCTAGATACTTCGTAGGTTGTTCTTCCTTCCTCTCTCTTTGTGCGGGAATATATCATAATGGATAGATACTCTATAGAATATTCTTCCCTCTTTGTAGGGTTCTTTGGGGAAAATGTTGTATGGTATATATTTTTGGTGGTGGGTCACACACACTCAACTAATATTCTACTTTAGCTTCTTCTTTCATAAACTTGGGGACTGATCTTTACTTTACCATACATAATTCAAAAATTTAAAGATATATATAGTTTTTCCAACATTACAATTAATTTTATAGAAATTGACTACACTTTGTGTCGTAGGTTTCAACATGGAATGTACCAACACCAATTCAAGAATTAAAAAATTGGGAAAATATAAAGAGTTTGTGCATAATCAAGTATGTTTCTCCTTTAAGTATGGAATTTTCAATTTCACACTTAAAGGGGGAAATGTAGAAAATCAAATTTGACAACTTATCCTTTGGCGACGACAAGTTGAATTTTTTCCCATGTTATGACCTATACTTATGCTTGCACTCTAAGCCTAATTGACATATCATTTTATTTCTTACATTAATATCCAATCTCTCTAAATTGATTTTTTGTTCACTCATGCACTCTCAGGTATCCAAAGTAGTACATTCCTCCTAAGAATATTTCCCAAAAGTTGGCTCTATCATCAATAGATCCTTGTATGTGACCATAGTGTGGGACCAATCCATATTATAGTTTGGGAAAACTTGTATAGTTCCATCTTTCACCTTGAAATGACGTTTTTATAAATCTTAAATCATTTATGGGTCATTTCCTTTCCCCTAAGTTGATATTAATGTACTTCATATCTCCACTGATATTCAAAATCACTCCTATATCAAAAGATCAACAATAAAGCACTCAAGGATCTCCTAAATATTCCTAAAGCAGATGCAAATATTTTAGATAAACCACCACACAATTATAAAGAACTCAAACTATGTTCAAGAGTTTATCTTACCCCATTATAAAGCCTTCAAAGGTTCAAGATCTAAGTCTTAGTAAAATAAAGTCACATGAAGCATTGCCAAAGGTATAAAGGGTAAAAGGGAATCTATTTAACATATAAAGAACAACACATTATGTCACTACCGCATGGGGTATATGTCTATCCTATCTATAGTCACATCCATTACTTGTTGTGTTAAGAAACACAAGGGAATGATAGGGGTTAGCTTATATTTGCATACACTAGGATAACTACATGGGTCTTTCTCTCACTCAAGGGAATGTAGTGAAACATATGGATTGGTTGAATAGGGGTTAAAACCTACGGCCAATCTAGTCTCACACACACATGAATTTATCATTTTTTAATCTAGTCATTTTATGAAGTTTTATGCATGTATCTAGGATTTTTATTTATTGCAAGTTATTACAGTTGGTTTTGAAATTGTGTGAACCCTAGAGACATAAAAAAAGCTTAGTTCCAGACCAACGACAGACACTTGAAGTTACAGAATCCCATTATTTCACAGGGTTGAAACTATATGAATTAGGAGAAGACTGTATTATGACCCAACAAGATGTGTACGGCTCCCTACATGATCATTTTATAGTTAGAGTTTAAGGAACAAATTACTTCTAGGTTTACAACAACTCTTTTATCTAGTTTGCATTCCCAATCACTTTTCTACCTCTCAAATCAGCTAAGGATTCATCTCTTCTTACGTTTTATGGTATTTTTACTTGATATAGGAAAGTTTTTAATTATTACCTATTGAAAGTGGGGAAGTAATTGAAAAACTAGAGCTAGAAGGTAATTTAGTATCCAATTAAGCATCCTCTTTTTAATCAATGCATTGATGAAAAGTAAGGATTCACCTTCAATCATTAGCTTAAACACGTGGAGCTCCTCATCCAATTAGAGTCCCTCCAATAATGCATAATTTTCAATTATGTCGTTAATTTCTCAAGATACGAATCTAAATATTGCAATAACAAGGTTCTTATTAAATTTTTGGAGTAACAAACCATATCCTATTTTCTCTAGATTCCCTTTACTTTCCCCATCAAAATTCAACTTTATAAAGTTTGTATTTAGAAATGACCAGTTGGCCCCATATTTCTTGGATTTGGGATTTTACTTTATTTTTTGCAGAGCATGCCATTGGATTAATTCCCATTCTTATTTGAGTTGTCGGGTCGACATCTCATCGCCTTCTTTAAGATTTTTTTGGAATTTCAGGTCCACTAGTACCCATTCAAATATGTATATTTATAACTATTGATTAAACTTTCCCAATGTAAGGATTCTCCCCTTAATATTCTCTTGTTCCATAGAATCTAAATATTATAATTTACTAATGTTGGAGTAGATACACATCAAGACTTAAGATCGAGTTTTAGAGCTGGTTTCATTTAGAAATGACATCCAAGATCGAATGAAGAAAGGTCCATGAATATGATAATTTTTTAGTAATGCATCTCAAAGGTCTTATTGGGAATGGATAGTTCATAAACATTTTCTTTGCACATGACACACATGTCCAACCCATGGAATCCTCTTTTCAATTAATTATCATATTTCAATTTTTTATTGAGGGTCGTAAACAAAGTAAACATGTACTTTTGAAAATTTCTAACTTCCCAATATGTGATGACGAGGCCAATTGTACAGGGAAAAATTATCCTTAGTTCTAAGAATATTATAGCCAATTTAAATCTCATATTTAAGGGTTAAGCATTTTTATTTTGAAAATTATCTCTTACTAAATATGGGAGACATATCAATTGGAGGAATCCCATGATTGTGTGAACTTGGCCTTTGATGGGTTGTCATCAAGCCTCACTTTAATTTTATCGTTTGTCAAACTAGGGTGGTATCCATGGTTATCTACAAGAGGAATAATGGTGTTTTCCCTAACAGTTATTCTATGTTATTGAAATAGAAAATGTATAGTAATAAACTATTTTATTTTACTTGTTGGAAGGAAATAGAACTTGTAAATAAGTAAACACAACAGTAGAAAATAATACTAACTTGAATAATAAAATGTGAGCACGTAATAACTACGTTTAAATATCTGCTATAACAAAAACCAAATGTTATGATAGAATAAAAATAAACTCTAATAAATACCAATAAAATGTTCTTCCTCCTTGTGTGAGTGGGACATTGCTCCTCCCTCGGATTAGGGTTAAAATAAAATAAAAAATATGTTAACACAATACTCAAGAACTTGTTGAGATATATTTATCTATTCAAAATATTTACTTGATAAAAACAACACCCCCACTAGTGTTTTTTTTTAATTACTTATAAGTTTATTTTTAGTATACTCAGTAAATCCGCCAAGAATGTGGAACTATTCTTGGTGAGATGTTTTGTTGAATTGTATGGTTAATGTGGATTACTTTATTTAGAATATTCTACCTATAACATTCTTATACTTAATAATAATTAAGGATAGAAATATTTTCAAACCATTACCTATTTGATTTTAGGGTGTAAACATAGAGAAAGTTGTGGTATGCAGCCACTAAATGTAAAGACTATGATGATCTGATCACACAATTACTAACTAGTTGTTAAATCAAAAACCATTACAACAAGACAATGAGAAAATTTAAAATATGTGGAGGAGGGAGTTCTCTAATCAGGGGTCATAATGATTCTTAATTCCTTCTAAGGTCGAGGCAACAATAATTTTAAAGAAATGATTTTATTGATCGAATTGGCAAAAATACCCCTCGTTTTAATTATGACTACATGAATGTCTCTTAAACCAATTCCACTTATGATCACTACACTCAATCACGAGAGGTCTCACATGAGAAAATTAGCTGATCTTATTTTTAAAAAAGCTTCTCAAAGATTCCCAAATTGAAAATGATTTTCCTCATCTAACATAAAATATATTCCTTATATTTCCATGATAATTGAGTTGGAAGGAACATGAAGGGAATGAATTGCAAACTTTAGTGACTTTAGATCTCGGGAAAATATGAAATGTAAACTTGACTAATTCGACACCACTTTATTTCTACTTTGGAGAATACCTCCAACTCTGACCTGGCATTAGCTAGGAAGTCTGTAGCTATGTTAGTTGATCTAGGTCAATGTTTATTTATTACCTTGAAATTGGGGAAATTAATTGAGACACTAAAGGTAGAAGATAATTTAGTCTCCGATTAATAATCCACTTTTTAATTCGTTGATGACAAATAAGGATTCACATTCAATTAGAGTCCCTACATCAACGCAAAATGTTCAACCACATTATTAATTTCTCCTGATATGAACTAGAGATTGCAATAACAAGGTTCCTATAACCCATGTCATTGGATTAATTTCCATTTTTTTGGAATCCTTTTTTGAGAATTTGTGTAATTCTCATGTCATCGCTTTCTTTAAGTTTTTTTTTTGGGATTTTAGGACCGTATATACCCATTCGTATATGTGTATTTCTAAACAATGCTTAAACCTTTCCGAATGTAAGGCTTCTCCCCTTAATATTCTCTTGTTCCATTCAAGCCAAATATTTCACGTTACCAAGGTTGGAGTAACTACCCATTAAGACTTTGGATTGAGTTTTAGGGTTAGTTTCATTTAGAAATGAGGTCCGCGAACGAATGAAAAAAGGTTCATGAATATTGTAATTTTTTACTAATGTAACTTTAAGGCCTTATTGTGAATGAGTAGCTCTAGAGTATATGATGAACAAATTCATAGTTTTTTTACACATGAATCACCTATCCAACCCATGGAATCCTATCTTCATTAAATAATTCTATTTCAAAATTTTCTTGAGGGATGAAAGGGAAGAAAAATCGTGTACTTTTGGAAATTCCAACTTCCTAATATGTGATGAAAGGGCCATTTATCTAGAGAAAAGGTCTCCTCCCTAATTGCAATGAGATTCTAACTAATTTTAATCTCATATTTTCCAAAGGGTGAAGAATTTTGACTTTGACGAGTCTTTCTTACCTAAACATGGGAGACATCTCAATTAGGGGATTCCCATGATTGTGTGAACTTAGTACTTGATGGGATGCCATCAAGCCTCACTTTAATTATATCATTCGTTAAACTAGGGTGGTATCCATGGTTATTTGCAAGAGGAAGAAAAATAGTGTTTTTCCTAATAGTTCTTATATGAAATTTAAATTGACTTGAAATATACACTTTACTACTAAACTATATGATTCTACTTGCTAGAAGGAAATAGAACTTGTAAATAAGTAAACACAATAGTAGAAAATAATACTAACGTGAAAAATAAAATGGGAGCACACAACAACTACAATTAAATAATTGTTATAACATAAAAAGAAATTCTATAATATAATAAACAATCTACTCTAGGAAATATCATTAAAATTTCCTTCCTCCTTGGGTGAGCAGACCCTTGCTCCTCCCTCAGAGTGGGGTTAAAATGAAATAAAAAATATGCTGAAAAATTACTCAATAACTTGTTGAGATAGATTGATCTATTCAAAATATTAACTTAATAAAAACAACCCCCCCCCTCAGTAGAGTGTTTGCAATTACTTATAAGATAATTATTCTTGGTATACTCAATAAATATGCCAAGAATGTAGAGCTATTCTTCGGGACACATTTACTCCATAACTAAAAAAATATAACCTTATCCCACTCGTAAAGAGATGATCATGAGATTTATTACAAGTACAATAATTCCTATTCTCTATCTACTTACTTGCCCCAATAATGAGGGAAAACACATGGGCAAATTATTTATTGCCGCATTTACTTGGAATGATTCAAGGCTTCTATTCTTCTTGCTAAATTCTTCCAACCGATTTTCTATTTGAATAGTCCACACCACCTTTTCAGTCATGGATATCTCCATGCCACCTACTCCATCACAGAGTTTAGGGGCTAAGATCATTTCATACGCATGTTCCTTTTATCATTCCATATGGTTAGGAAATTATTTTATTCAACCTTGTTGAATGATATTCCTACTGTTTTGGAGCTTCAACCTTGTGTGTTACTTGCTTTAGATCTCCTTCATTAATTATTTTCTATTCTAGAGATTATCCAAGGTGTCTTTCCCATTATAGATCCATTTCCTACCATTTTACTTATTCCAAAGCCATTTCATATGATTCCACTTATTTTGGAGCTATTTCTTACCATTTCACTTATTCTAGAGCCACTGTGTAATGCTAGAGAGTCAATTGGAATAGTCCATATCTGAATTGAACCATATACTTTTATGGCCCAAAATACTCTACTGCTACTTTGGAATTGTATCATATGAACATTTTTCTAGCTAAAGTTGTCTCGATTTGACCCGAAGTTTTTTCTAATGATATGAATTTTACCTTAGTGATTTGATCCTTGCCTTGATATTTTGGCCAAAGTCATTAAATGAATGATTCAACCTATTTTGCAACACTTTTATACATATTTCTCAAGAAACAATAATATTTAATTGAGTCCTAAAAACATATCAAACATCTACTCTACATTCTACATTAAATAAGTTATAAAGCTCTTAAACCACATTCAAATCCACTTCAAAACTAGTTTGCTAAGAACAAAATGATTCCTTTATATCGATTTACATAAGATGGTTTGTAGTCTCTGTATGCACCCCATTTTGCATAGTGCTAGAACAAAAATACCCAATGATGATGACGAGGATCTCCAAAAACGTGAAGAGATGTTTTAAAATTCTCAAAACCATTACCTAGTTTCCTCTTTACCATTTAACCCCTACACCTCTTTGTGGCCCTTGTGGGATCTCTCAGATCATTGTTTTATTTTTTCTTTCTCCCTTTTTCTCAATCTGGGATGCAACCGTTGGGGAGGTTTCGAACCCACCATGAAGATTTTTCCCTCGTCGCGGTAATTCCACAACTGTTGTAGCATTTGTATCCCCCAATGTGGCAGTTCTATAATCATCGCAATGTTTATGCCATGCTTACCGAGGTTTAGTAAACCACCACCTATAGGAACGAATGGTTCCGTTACATTTGCATCATAAGTTCAACTCACTCTTATCATGTGTGAAATTTCATCATTTTTTGACCCATACCCTTTTCACCTTATTTTAAATGCCTAGTTCACTCATCCTACCCCCAACACTTGAGTTTATTTCCTAAATGATTCAATTTAAGCCATAGATTTATTTTTGATCTCAAGTTAAGATAGAAAACACTTAAAGCTTGGCTATTAAGAAAAATTAAATGCTCATTTTCTACCACCAAATTTTTGAAGCTATATTTTCCACAAAGTATTTGTTGCTAATGTGTTGTTGATCCAAAGAGAAAGCAAGCCCAAAGGAGAGTGCTTCCCATACTAAACACTCTTAAGGATTATGAATTTTTGTTACTACCCAAAAGAGAACACAAGGGACTTCAAACCAAACATCTACCTCCCCTTGAACCAATCTAGATTAATTGTTTGTTCATCTTCCAAATTGCATGAAGCCCCTTCTTTTCCTTGATTGAATACAACCACTAAATAACCAATATTAAAGAGCTTAAATGTAGTAGTTTGCTAAGGGTATAAGCATGCAAGGTTCAGATCAGCCCCATTCCAATTACAAAAAGAGGTTGGATCTAAGTCAAGTTTGTTTATTTGCATCATTAAATTATATATAATTGAACATATATTTATTATTAATCAGAAAACCATAAAAAACAATAAAGAGATTATATTTGTTTTGTTTTGTTTAAATTCATGTTTGTAGATTAGATATGGATCCTACTCATTGATAGGACTTGGCATTCAAGGAGCGCATATATAGAGAGGGCGACCCATAGTTATCCGGATCCGGTGACTAACGGATCTATTGTATACGGTGCAGAAGCGTGAATCTGAGCAGAGGCAGATAGAGATATTAGATCTAGCTTCCGCATAATCCATTGCCATACATATATATATACAGAGGGGGTTCCCGATCCGAACACGATCAAATGGAAAGCAATGCGCTTAATTTCTGATACTTATTTAGAAAACACAAAAGACTGAAAAAAAACATAGTTTTAATTGTTCGATTTAGGTTTTCATTCATTTGTGGATTAAGGTAAATTAAGTTTCAAGGTAGATAAAATTGATTTTAAATTATAGATCTTAGTTCACACAACTTTTCTTTCAAATCAGTAGATTTTAGTCAAACAACGTAAGAGTTTCAGATCTGAAAACAATAGACCTCTCTAGGGATGCTCTTATTGTCATTTATTTACCTTGTGACAATTTTTAATTGAGTAAAAAATACTTGGCTTGTTGCTATAGGCCACTTCATTTTATACAATCATTACACTTTATAAAACTCAGAAAATAACCAAAATATTGTTTGTTTACATTCTTATCAAATCAACTAATACAATAGGATAATTAGTTGTTAAATTTCTTGTGCAAACATCTGAAATTTAACCTCTAAAATATCTATTTCCATCAGGCACGTGACTTCATTACACCATGTTTAAATGTGTTTCAAATAACTTACATGAGATCCAAACAAAATAAACACAGACAACAACTTTAGAATTGAATTAAGAATACACAAAGGATATCTTATAGACCTAAATAAGCTAAAAAAACATACACACTCAAGCTTACAATAAATACAATACACATTCGTGTTATTTCAAGTGCAAAAAAATATCACAATCCAAGCAAGGATGCTTACTGATCCGTAGCATAACAAATAACACTTTTGATTAAACAACATCATAGGACATCCCTAAGGTTCTAGTTCTATCCCAAGATCATCTTAACACAACCTTTGTCACAAAATACATTTGTTCTTTTCTCCATATCATAGAAAACACCACGCAATGATCGTTTCCCCTCCACACTGGATGACTATGGATAGCTAGATATTCATAAGAATATTTTAACACTTTCCTCACACTCCCACTCCGTTAGAACAACAAAATATCTAAGGAGATATGTTTTCTAAACTTGGGCGAGAGATATTTCATTCCTCACCATTTCTCATACACATTATTCCATATTTATTTATTCTTGATGAATCCTCATAAGACAACAATCATATCCATCACCTCATGAAAAAACTGATACCATTAGAGATCTAAGTCTTATTAGCTTATCTACCATATGTCATTATTCCCTTCAACGTGACCTTTTTTTATCAACTCTGACCTTCCTAAAATGATCAGCTCACCTGAGTAGCACAATCCAACATCCTCTCTTTCACCGACTCGGACATATACATACGGATCTACATCGCTATCATTCTCAACTGTATTATCCACTTTGATCAAGTCCGTAGGAGTATCATTTCCCTTGAGGAACAAGTTATTTCTCGTTCAAGACTACATGCATAGAGATTCTTTTCCTGATTGTTTGTATTCCCACACCCCGAATCATACCATCCTCACACTATTTTTATTCCTCACCCAACATCATCCTTTCATCCTCTATGTTGACTACCTTGGCTCAGACTCATGAGGAGTCTAGTGCATGTTATCCATTTTCCCCTGGGCAAAATGGATAACTTAACAAAATGGACTTGGGTAGATGATAGAGATTCAATAGAGAATCTGGAGAAAACAGGTAAATTTCATGTTCTTGGGGCACTTGACATCATTTAGAGGCATTTCCGTTTGCTTCAGTTCAATATTTAGCCAAAAGAGAAAAAATGGATAAAATAGGAAAAAATAGCTTTGGGGACACTTCTTTACTTTTTCCTAACTGTTAGGCTTATGTTAGTGTTAGTATTATTTGTAATTAATTTATTATATTATGAGTTGTTTAGAAACAACTCATTATTATAATAATCGTGATTTGGTTTGTAAGTGAAGTTGTTAAAACAAATTCACATATATAGTTTTATATTAACGAGTTGTTAAAACAACTCGTGTATTGTTGTGGGTTGTTTCCTACATTGTAGGAACAACCTCTCCTATATATTTGTGAGATCCCGTATGATTGAATATAAAGAAGGATATTATTAATTGTGGTATTCGCTGCAACTCTGATCATACTTATGATTTGGTATCAGAGCGATGTAATTTTGTAGTGTGATGGGTGAATAAGTGATTTAGAGGGGCAACTACAAAGTCTTCTTGTCCTTAATTATGTTATTAGTGTATTGTTAGAAAAGGTTAAAGAATCTGTGTAGTTTTCTGGTTTGACTTGCATCTTTACATTAGCGTATCTCCTAAGGGCTCGACTCAGCCTGCAGACTTGTTCTTATATGTTTCCTATCTCCACTAAAGGACGTTTGCAAAAGAAAGAGCATGGGTTTGCCAATTTGGTATTGTATGTTGTATTTTCATTTCAAATAATTTGCATCAACTTGGCGAGAAACATTGTAACCAGATTCTTCACACGTGCATCATCGAATTGGGTGCGTTCATCTCCTTCGCAGAAAATAGAATTAAATTGGCCATCTTTTTTAAGACTCGCCAACATTTCAGATCTGACCAGTCATATTTTCATTTGATCTTACTTCATCTACATCCCTTTGACTCACCAACATTTCCTTCTCTTCCAGACACTTGGAACTGCATTCAGATTTGACAGACTATGTGGAGATTGATCTCAATCACTATCTAGACCAGATGTATTCGATTTGGTGTTGGACCACGTTTTGCATCAAACTCTATGTTCGTTTTTATTTGCATATACAATCTTCCCACATGCCCTTTGACCATTCGTTACCAGTCACATGTCTCCTGGTATGTTCTTGTTGTATTTAAATTGGTCAATGCATGGTTTTGCAAGCTCAGCTCGCATCTACTACTAAGCTCAAAACAGTCCCCCTAATTCACCAAATTTGTTTTTTTTACACCGACTGAAAATTTTCTCCACGTCAACATGCAAGTTTTTCCAAGTTCCATGCCACGATGCCAACAAGTAAGGCCGTAAAGAGTGAGAGAATTAAGGAAGAAAAGTTGTTTTTTTTTTAAAAAAAAATTGAGTCCTTGGTCTTGTAGGTAATTTGTTGTTTATGTATAGAGTATAGCTTTTGTTGTTTGTTGTTAGTCTCATTTATTAAATTGTTATGTTTAGTTTTGGTTCTCTCAGTAAAATTCATGAAGTCTTTATAAGTGAAAAGGTATATTTTTGTATTATATGTACAAAAACTCATAAGGTCAGTGTGTTGTCAATTTTCATAGAGTTAAAGTTTTATTGTCTTAAGTCATTTTTTTATTAATTCCAATTTTTTGGAATTTTTCATAAATTATTATTTTTGTGTTTAGTATTGTTAAAAGATGTATTACCAAGTGCTCTTGTCAAATAGTCTGTGTTTTCGTATTAAAAGTGTCAAAATTGAGTCATGTTAAAAGTTTTTGTTATTGTCATTACTTGTAAGTGTCATCAAAAGATTATGTGTATTGTATAGAGTCAAATTTTATCATCGTTCAATGTCATTGTAAAAAGTGTTGTCATCCAAAGTCCAAAAAATAAAAAAAAAAACAATTTGCCCGGATTTCAATTTTGAATGCATTTTTGCTTGTACGTGATGTCCAAATTATTAAATGTATTTTGAACTTCATGATCACATCCAGCTGAGTAAACAACATCGTCTATTGGAGGCACAAGGAAATGGAGGATGGAGGGCGATCAACACCTCTCGTCAGTCACCAACGACGGGGTCACATTCAAATTTAGTGTCAGCATTTTCTACTATTTTGGTTGTGTGGTGTCTGCTAAATAAAATGGTGTGTGGTTTCCTTCCCCTGTTTTGATTCAAACGAGGAGAAGTGCATTTTGGAACCTAAAAACAATTGTATAGGAGGGCAGTTGAACT
Source organism: Taxus chinensis (assembly GCA_019776745.2). Classification (NCBI taxonomy): domain Eukaryota; kingdom Viridiplantae; phylum Streptophyta; class Pinopsida; order Cupressales; family Taxaceae; genus Taxus; species Taxus chinensis. The sequence continues at coordinate 652,935,719 of CM034150.1, read as the reverse complement.
AGAGTGATCCTTTGAGTGCAGAGATCCTTTGACTGTCGTACTTCTAACATCGATCATCCGATGAAATCTATCATTCACTAGAAGTGAAAGCAGGAACTGTTGAATTTGCGTATGTAGGTGAATCGGTGGAAGTGTGATCATCCGGTATGGGGTTCACTATGGTGAGTCGGATTAGTCATGTGCAACAAGATCTAGACAGTAAGATCCAAGCCAACAGTATGCAGACCTAAAAGTATGCAGAGGCATATGATTATGGTTCCAGTGATCATACTTATGACTAACTCCTCAATCCAAGAAAAATCCAAACCAGTTAAAAATTTGAGGAAAAATGGAAAAAGGGGTCAAAAACAGTGTAATGCGGACATTTTAGCTTTTAGAGGCCCACATGATACAAATTCCTTCAGGGATGACGTTCCCCAAAATCCTGATTTGCCTGAAATGTTATGGTTTTGGCTGAGGGTAGTATATTGCAAAAAAATTAAAAATTTTGGGCCTAGGCGGTACAAGTACCGCGAGGACGTGAGTTCCTTACGAGAGTTGAGGGCATAAAGTATTGTGGATATGGAGTGATGTGGAGGAACGAGGTCGCGACTAAACAAGTTCTATGAGGACGTGAGTTCCCCGTGGAGAAAAATGCCCATAGGTCAAAGGATGTGGTCAAGGCAGTTATGTGCAGGTGGGAAGCTTGTTACAGGATTGGGAGGCTGGGGTGGCATAGGTTCCATGGGGACGTGAATTCCTCGTGTGAGCACTTTTCTTGCAAATCAAAGACTTAGGTTTCGGGGAGTTCAATGCGAGAATAGTGGAGTTTAGAGGCCCAGGTGACCCTTATTCCCTAGTTCCTCAAGTACCCAAAATATCCACAATGAGGGAAAAAAGGACAAAAAGTAATATATAACTGCGGGTTGTGATGATGAATTTGGAGCCTATGTTCCCCATGACACCCATGGAACCAATTTGACATATCTTACTCGGTACACCAAATTTTGAAAGCTTGGAATTTTTGGAAATATATATATCTAAGAACTACACATCATGGAATCCAAAAAATCTAATTTTGGCAAGGGTAAGTGGAAGAAAAAGGAAACAAATATTCCAGCTCCAAAAAGTGTAGTTCTAGTTTTCCCAGCAGCCAGAATTTAATGAAGTATGGTCCTCTTTCTTCTTCTACAAGGCAAAGGACATTGGGGAATGGATTGGGTAAGTTACACATGCTCTTTTCCAATTAATTAATGCATGTTGCTGGTGGGAAAAGGGGGAATTTAAGGATTTTCATCTCTCTCTCTTTCTCATCTTCTTCTATATTGTAAAATTCTCATTTGAGAGGGGGGATGCTCATTGTAATGGAATTCTATCAAAATTATTCTAGAGCAGTTGTGAATTGTAGGCCTCAGATTTGGATATCTTGCATGGTGATCCTTTCCTTTTCTCTTATAATGTAATGGATTGTGCATACTTGAAGCAATAAATCCTTATTTTTTGGCTTTCTTTTCCCCTAACAGTATTGCATTGCAATTTTTTTTACCTCCCATTGCATTTATAAGTGTTTTGTGTATCTTTTGTTCTCCTTGCAGGGTCTCAAATGTGTTGTGCTCCAGGGAAATTTTGGTCTAAGTGTTATTATGGACTATGGATCTTATTTCTACCCTCTCATCCTCCATGTTCTCCCCATTTTCCTTCATTGGAATATCTCCACCCCTCTTCTTGATGTTATCACCTATATAGTTTAGGATTTTTTTTATTTATGCATTTCCTTCTCACCCTAGTCCCTTGGAATGATAGAGTAGAGTTAGATAGTTGCATTTCAATTCATAGGAGTAGTTTTAGTTACTTAATAGGAATAAGTAGAGGAAGTTTTCCTTCTCTGGAGGTCTGTCTCTATTTGTAGGTCCCACAACTAAGAGACAATCCCATGTGACCTCAGAATTCTTGATCCTTCATTATCATATCTAGGGTGCAATTTTGAGCTCCAACAGTGCACACAAAAATCCCTACACTTTTTTACATGTACAGTCTCATAAAGAATCCAGAGCATCAAGTCTAGATCAATCCCTCCACAGAGCTAGAGATCAAACTAGATGTGTTAAAGGGACAAGGTACTATAAAATTTTGGAGCTCCAATCTCTTGTGGAAATAATTTTCAACTCAAGCCATGCCATTTTATCTAGGGGAGGGAATCCCTTCCACAAATCAGCCCAAAATTTTATCTTCTTGCATGTGCTCTCTTCCTAGGTTTACTTTTTCATTTTATACCCTGTACATAAGCACAATAAGTTCCACATATTTAACCTTATTTACAAATGATAGGAATTGAATATTATCTTATGTTCCATTGAGTCAAGGTATTATTCATGTAGTAGTTGACTCCATATCTGATCATGATTTAAATAAATCCTCAATAACAAATATTCTCCTAAAGATAAGTTATGTTTTCTTAAATTAGGTTAGCTTCACCAAACCCTTTTGGTAAACATACTTTTCCATCTTAATAGGTGGAAATTCAATGAATTACATGTACTATATTAGATATTTTTTCATAATTTCATCAATGAAGGAAATAACGTTCTCTAGATCTTATATGATTGATAATAGGTATGTTGGAATTGTTTACAAGAAAAACTTGGTTTCCTATTAAATTAGTCCACTTACCTTTAATGAATATAGTTTGGCTTGAATCTAAATAAGATATTACCCCATAAATGCCTCCTTGTTTCTTGAGTGAAGAATGGGAAATATAAATGATTTCTTGGTAACTAAGGATATTTTCCAAATATTATTAAAGATAGACTAGAATATTGAATAAGAAAACTTGAGAGTGTGATGAATTAATCATGTCCTAAATATTTCATGTAATTTTCCAATATACTAGTAATACATATAGCTTCAAAATGTATGGAAAACCCCATAATTAGCATGTCATAAAAATAGAGAATGTGGGGGATAAGAGGAGGCACGTGAAAAATATTTAATATTTCTAACCTTCCTTCCAATACTGTTCCTTTAAAATATCAACTCAAAGCTTTAGTCATTAAGATAAAAAAGATAGGTGAAATAGGGTCTCCATGTCTAAGTACTCTAAATCAGAGAAATAAACATATAGGATTTACATATATTAAAAGAGGAGGAGAAGAAGAGGAGGAGGAGGAATAACTTTTAATGTCCACAAGGCTACCAAAACATCCTATGGGACAAAATCTTGCTAAAGATCTTTCTGGCATTTAGATCTCCTGGTGATGAGTTTGATAATCAGATCCCCCATTTTTTCAACCATATTATCATTGAAAATATCATGTAAGGATGCACCAACCACAATACTAGAAAATTGGGCCCTAATGTTGTAAGCATTACACTCTGGCATGAAATGTTTCCCTAACTCTATTGCTCCAGACATGCAAAAGACATGGACTCTCTCTTACCAAACCTATTTAGGTGTTTTCCATTTGCTTGTTTCACACCGATGATGATGTTAATTATTCCTCAATTGATCCATGAAGATATTTTCTTTCCACGAGATACTAACCCCTATAAAATCCTTTTTTTGATGATCACACATAGAGTTAAATTCCTCCAAATAACACCTCTTATTTCTCCTTAACGGATTTCACCACATAACTTGGCATAATTTATCTATAACAAAATTATTTATCTCTTGGTTATTATTAGGACATTCATTCAAGTAAATGTTCCATTTTTAAATCCATTTGTTGTTTTGATTCATCCATGAATTCTTTCTTTTCTCCAAAAAATCATTGAGGGTTGTTTTAGTCCATTAAATTCCATTCATTTGCTCGAACCTTTTTAAATATGTTATGAGACGAACCATAGAAATAACTTCTAAAGGAACAAAAATTGTTTCATCTATAAGAATGGCATATGGGACCAGAGATCTTTAGTTTGAACTTACTAGTAATCATGCTTTTTAGAATCCTCTCAATTTTTTTGCATCTTAGGTTTGAAAAGATGGTAGTCTAAACCTCACATTTGTAAAGCACCACTGGAGCTACTAAAAGACCAAAAAAAATTTGCATAGTTTTCCAATCCCATAATTTTTCCTCTCTACATTTGTTTTGGAAAGCATAAAAAATCTCCCCACCCCCTAAAGTTCTATTTTTGCTACAAATTGTTGGTGTGTGTGACTTTCCTCGTCATCACTCAGTGTCTTTTCCACATCATTTGGTGAGTCATCTCACTTAGCAAAATCATAGGTAATTAAGTGTAATTAGGGTTCCACGTTTTATGCATGGGAGTTACACATCACTTCTATATATGTACCCTTTCTATTTGAGCTAGGGGAATGAGTAGAACTATTCTTTCTTGTTTGATTTTCATGTGTTTTTGATTTCTTGATGATTTCATGGAGAATTTACGTTACCGTTAGAGTACAACATCCTCAATTTACATGAGATTTATTCTTATTCCATGCATAACAATATCACATGGTATCAGATTGATTATTCGGTAAACATGCACTCATTTATTGGGGTTGTTAATTACTTCCAATTTCGGTTTTATTGCTTCTTGTGTAAGTTTTTTGATCATTTTTTGGAATCTTGCTAATTAGTTTAATAGTTTGTTTGTTGGAGTTTGTGTCGGGTTTTTAGTTGTGCTTGTGAAATTTTAAGGGTTTTCACCACCACATTTAGCTAGGTGCGGCTAAATTTAGAGGAAAAATAGATTTTGGAGGTAGGTTCTTTTTATGATTTTATCATATTTATGTTTTCATTAAAAGTACAAATTTAATTGAAAATATTTAGTTCAAACTTCCCTGCCTCCTACCATTCCTTGTATTCTTGCATGAATCTTTGGTTCAACCCTCATTTTTGTCTCCATCCTACTCATCTCTGCCTAGCTCGACAAGCTCCGCCTGCTTAACTTAGCGAGTTGATTCCTTGCATTATGAGTTGGGTCATTTTTTGCATCGTGTTGCCTTGTATTGAGTCGAGCTACTTTGTTTTCTAATTTGCACTGGGTGAACTCAGGTCTGATTTCTTGGCATGTTGATTGGGTATGTTCTTGTTGGCGAGTTGATTTGAGCTCTTTGATAGATGATTTATGTGTGTGTTTATCTCACTTGTCTTGTGTGTTAACTTGGTTCTCCATTCTGTGAATCTCCCTTGCATCTTCCCTTGTCTATCTTAGGGCATGGTCCCATGGAGGGGCTTGGACTCCTATTTTCTTGTAGGAGAAGGTCCCATGCTTTTTTATAAAGCCAACTACGGGAAATAATAGAATCTAGGCCTAAAAAATAGGAGCTCCACTTTTTTAGCCCTCCAAACTTAAGAGGAGGTTGGAGAGGGAGGCTGGGAGTTCCCCCTACAATTTAGGGCTGATAGAATCTAATATGCATTCCCGCCATTATTTTTTGGTGATTTTAGAGAGAAATATGATTTTATTTTCCTACAAATAACCATAAATATCCAATGGGATCCTATAATATCTCAGCAAGTATTGTTGAGGAAACTAATAAAAAATCATGGGACCTTAAAGTTTCTAAAATGCTCCTAAATTATCTCAACAACACCCGCTGAGATATTTAAGGAGCCCCCCTTCCATGGGACCATGCCCTTAACCCTCTCACCATTTACATTGGTTGTCCTACTTATCGTTTTCCCTCTGTGACTCACTAAACCTTCCTGTGTTGAGCTCTTCTCAAGGCCTCACCCATACCACTCGGCCGTTCATCCCTCTTCCCTACCTGTGCAAGTCTTTTGAAGATATCCATCATTTGGCTCATCTCTTCGACTTAAGACTCATGCCTTTGACCCTGCTTGTTTAGCTCCATGCGACCCTATGTCATTGAAGGTTGCAATGGACGTAATGGACCCGGTCCCACCTTACTCGCTATTGGCAAGGTTGTTTCACACCCCGCCCGAGCTTATCTTCTCGCATGTTGAGCTCAAAAACTCCTCGGGTCTTTCACCCTACGTCAAGCCCCGTTAAAACTCAACCAAGTCGCTCCACGTTCATATTGTTGTTTGAGACCTCTTCACCTTGAGTGAGTCCTCACCAAGCTAACCGATCCAATCACCGCTTCCCACCTTTTCCATTTTTAAAACATTGTTTAATTAAGTGGTGGCATTGTTTAATAGGCTTATGATTAAATTAAAAGGGTCATGTCTTAAGGTAAGGTTTAATTTTAAAAGGTGGATATTTAATTAATTAGGTGGTTAATCTAATTTAATTAGAAGCTTTGACTAAGGGGTTGATTAATTTTAATTAGAGTTTTAATTTAATCTTAGTGGCTTTAATAATATTAATCATGGGATATTAATCAAACTTGGCTCTTTAAATAAAATTAATTAGTAGTTAATTATTGTTTTTAGCGTTATTGTCATTTTTAAAACCTTTTTAATCATTAAAATTAGATTAATTGGGCAAACTAAAAGTGTGTTTATAGCGTTATTAGACATTTTTTGCTACTAATTCTTTGTTAGAGTGTGTAACACCCCTTCTAGCATTTTTCCACCTTTCCGGAGCCTTTTCTACGTCCTCAAGGTCCTCTGACTCGTTTTAAGCCCTTTTTGCATTGTATCAACCTTTTTATTGCTTGCAGACTAGTATGTGCATCCACCACAATATGGTGGCAAGGGGACTCTACTGCTACATGAGACACTATTTCTCACACAAGATCACGTTTTTCTACTCTATTTTGTTCTATCTCGTTTTGTGATTTCTTATGGTGACAAATTGTTACGGTCATTAGAACTTGATTTTGGTCTCACGTTGATTACAAGGTGAGCGACCAAATATTTCATGATGCACATTCACACCTAATTGTAATCAACACACTAAACTATAAAGTGTTGAAATCAAGGGGTGATAATATTATTTTGGGGTTGTGTTTTGTGTTTCTTTTTGCATTCCTTTTTTATCTCTCTGCATAATGGAGGATGTTCTTTCCAAACTTATGCTTCATATGAAAAAATATGTATTACATCCTCCTCAATTTCTACTTGGTAGGGAGAATTATGCATCATGTCATTCAAGCATGGAACATTTTCTCATTCAACAAGATCTCGATCCATACTTGTATGGACAAGTACCTATCCCCAGTGATTCACATCAACTCAATGATTGGCTTAACACTTTTTACAGGGTTCTTTGTAATTTTTTGATACACATTTCCATGCCTCTTCACCATCACATGGTGAACATGGAGTGTCCTTGCACAGTTTGGAGCATCCTTCAGTCCTTATTTGGAGACCCTTCAGAGATTGTCATTTTTGCCTCTGCTTCTAATACATCTATTTCTACACCTACTTCATGTGATTATAGTTCAGCTAACACAAAACTTCCTATTCATATTTCTGATAATGAGGTTTGTTCTTCTAGTTGTGATGATGAGAGTATTGATGAGGATACATGCCCTCCTTATCCTAGTCACGCTTCACAAAATTTTGAACCCCTCTTTATCAATCAGACACTAGGCACTCATGTTCCTAGCCTTATACTTTAATTACACCTTTTACTCCTACTTCTTGTGTTGATGATACATACATGTCAGACATTTCTCTTATGTTTTTCAAACAACCTTTTTGGGATGAGTTTTTGTAGGACCTTAGATGTCTCTTTGTAGATCGTACTTGTGTTGCAGTATAGGGAGTTGATTTTTACGACCCTTCACACATTTGCACTTCAGAGGATTCTTTCATCTCCTTTGTTGAGATTTCCCTTTATGGGCTATCCATCACTTCTACTATTTTGGAGCTCATTATGGATCCACCTCTTCTTATGGATCATCATTCTACCATTTTGGGGGTTTTTGTCCTTCACTTCATATGGACATTCTTTTAGTGAATGATCCATACCCATACTATGACATTTATACTTCAATGGCATTAACTTTTGTTCTTGAGCACCTTCTTACCGGATCTATGTCACATTTCAGTTGTGGACCAGCTTCAGATTTCTTTGTATTGCTTCCTTCACGTTCCTTCATGGAGTGGGCTGACTTTCAGTGCACATTTTTTGTTCTTCCTAAGGGAAGATACATTGTTTGATGTGGATGGACCTTATTTAGTCTATAAGCTGAAGATCACATCATCGACACTCTTCTTAAAGACTTCATAGAGTTTTAGACTTCATATCTGGTCATAGGCTTACTTACCAAACCACTCACTGAAGCCAAATATCTTCACTTGAGCTCTCATCTTGGGGTGAGGTCCACTATTGATTCCAAACAACTACTTTGGGCTTTCTTGTCTCCATATCTTCTTTAAGATCATCTTCCATTACAACTCAGTCCACTTGATGATTTATCTATATTTGTGGACTCTCACCTCATGGAGCTTGACACAATTATCTCCATCTCACTTGATACATGTCTCCTTTACATGTTGAACCACCTTTAAAGACACTTCATGTTCATCCTCCCTGCACCAATGATTACAAATTTTTGCGTCCTTAATATTCTATAGGATTTCATTAGAAATCATCTTCCAGAGGAGCTAGATAGTTTTCTTCTTCTCCTCATATTCTTCTTGTAGAAATATTGCAGTTTGTACATGAGTACCTTATCAGGACATTAGTTTTTCAGGACCCATATGATGTATATTTCTTAGGTTATTTAGGCAATTCTTTTATCTCTTGTACGTGGATGTTTTTCCCTTATGGATTTACTCCATTAATTGAGATATTTACTATACATGTGTACCTCATCAAGCCTAGTTTTTGGGACCCATTTCCCTTCCCTAGTTATTTTCTTCTAGAAAGATCATAGTTTTTACATGGGTACCTTATTAGGCCTTTAGTTTTTAGGACCCATATGGCACATCTTTCTTATTTGTCTAGGGGAGTTCACTTTTTTTTCTAGCTTGTCAAGACCTCTACCTCGACTTCAATGAAGGGGGGTGTTGGTGTGTGTGACTTGCCTCATCATCACTCGACGTATTTTCCACCTCACGTGGTGAGTCATCTCTCTTAGTGAGATCATAGTTCATTAGGTGTAATTATGGTTCCATGTGTCATGCACGGGAGTTAAAAAAAACTCATATATATGTTCCCTTTCTATTTGAGCTATGGGAATGAGTAGACCTATTATTTCATTCTTGATTTTCCATTTTGTTTGATTTCTTGTTGATTACTTGGAGCATTCATGTCATTGTTGGAGTTCAACCTCTTCAATGTGCACAATATTCCATCTTCTTCCTCGTAGAAAAATCTCA